>CALNHX010000332.1:0-365918 GCA_940337035.1 Agriotes lineatus | reverse complement strand
AAAAGTGCAATTACAATAATACACAGTAAAAAACATAAAGGCCTAATCTATGAAGCAGAATAAGAAGAAAGAACAATTTTACTAACTGTAAACTGAATGTATGTTTAAGCAATTAATTTAAAAAATCAAATTGGTAGCTCTCTATATATTTGCGATAAATAAGTGACTACATAAAAACTCTGGCGTCTTTTCCTGCAGGTTTTAGAATATCATTTATGCAATTGAAAAACAATCATGTTATGGGATTTTACAAACGCATCAAACCGTTTCTTTGCGTGTATTTACGAATACTGGGTTTTAGATGTTTACAATTTCGTTCTTTTTCAGATTAATAACATCATCATTCTGTTTCTTCGAAAATATTCTCAGGTGAAACGAGGTAGCATCCATTCCGTTTTGGTGTCATGTCAAGTAATCCACAAGTGAAATGCCAGAGTCGATTTCAATTTTTACTTTTTAATTGCTTTAGTAGGCAAATAAAAGTTCCTTATTCAGCGAAAGCTTTTAAGGAAAAATAAACCAAGGTTACGGATGATAAAAAGTTTGAGAAACCACATGCAAATGTTGAATGATTTCACATACCTGGTAGTTCTTCGCATCGTGCGTGATCTCCTTTCGCTCATTTTTAGCAGTATCAGTTGGTACTCGTTGCTCTGCAACGCCTCTAAATGGAGATAAAAAGTGGCTTGTTAATAATTTGACACTGTTTATTGCATTGCGGACTGCATTAGAAATGTTGTTTGGAATAAACTTTACCGGAACACGTTGAAGTGAGCATTGCCAATATTAAATGTTAGTATTTACATTTGCTATCAAGTATTATATCAGATACGAATAATGTTTATCGCATTTCATTAATAGAAGCGCTTTCAGAATGATGATTAAGCGCTATAATTAATAATAGTAAATGCAAAAGCACAAACCGACATTAAGAATAGAAGGTTTTTATTGAATATATAATTAATAAACTTAAATTTTTTTTAACATGATTCAATTATTTAAAAATATATTGATAATTTAGCTACAACTACAATCTAGTTACTAAAATTTTTAATTATACAGCGCATCTATTAGATTCCTATTATTAATTTATTTAGAAGAGCTCTGTACATTGATTAAAAAGTAAAAAACAAAGCAAATAAATTAGTTCTAATTTATGTAAATTTCTAATTTTTTAAAATACAATAATAATAATTTTATTACTAGTCTGGTTATATATCTCCAAATATGTAGACAGTTATTATTTAAATCTCGCATGACTTGATTTTCAAGTTTTAATTGGCGTCTGATTGATTGTATTAAAGCTTTTCTAATCTAGATTAAGTACTGTAGAAGAGAAAACAGTAAAATATTATTGCTGTTTGTTAAACTAACAACCAATTGGGAACTTGCAATTGATGTATACAACACGTTGTGTATAAAGAATCTATACAAAACACTGTTAAAAAGAAATCCATTCTTCTTTATAAAAAATGTAGCACGTATCTAACTAATATATATGCTACCAGCGCAGACACAGATATTAATCAAAAATTCTAGACAAGTTTGTATATATTTTTATACAAACAGCTCCTCACAGCTGCATACCTTATAAAAAGCGTAACATCTTATTTGCTGTAATTTTGTAGTTCCAAGTAATTTTTACTAGTATGTTAATAGTAAGAATACTAGTGCAACAAACAAAAAATTATCTATTTTTAGTAACCCCATATAATTTTTAAAATAGTTAACGCTTGCCTAACACCTGTTACATAAGTTTTGGGAAAAACTTATAATGCCCTCTGTGACATAGTAACGCTAATACATCTAGTCAATTATGGAGAAACATGTTGCTAGAGGTTTTGTCAATTTGTTTGATATTTTACAATTTTATTTGTCACTTGAGAAATGGCGTATATATAGAAATTCGAAAGTCCGTCTACAACGTGGTTGGACAGCTGCTGAAACGAGATGTACTAAACATTTTTCGGAGTATAATATTTCAAAAAGTACTATATATCGTACATTTCCGGAATGCGTAAAGGGAATTCCATGTATAAACCTGCCAAAAACTGGCTGTCCACGTAAGTTAACTGAAGTTCAGGTCAATAGACTAGCCGAGCGTTCAAAAAACGCCATTGGGGTGTCCACCCGTAAGCTTTCCCGTCGTTTCCAAGTTTTGAATGCTACAATATCTCGATACATCGCAAGAAGAGGCCTAAAATACCGAAAACACAAAACATTTCTCAAGTATACCGCCGCAGAATTGGCCAGAATCCCTGGTTGTTGCCGTGCTTTGAGACCTCATCATTTCGCCAACAACCGGATCATTGTCATGGATGACAAGAAATATTTTATCTTTAGCCAGGCTTCCTGGAAATGCAGGTTTCTATACAGATAATATTGAAGACACCCCTAGTAATGTAAAATACAAAGAGAAAGCAAAATTTTCTGACGAAAAATTTTCAAAAAATTATGGAAGTAGACTTAGAAAGCGTCCAGACGGTGATGCGACACGTAAGACAGAAACTTCGTCTTATTGAAGATAGACGACCCCTAGCAGCAATGTATCAACCAGGTGTTAAAGTCTAAGATTCATTAGTTATTGTTATGTTATGTTTACTTAATAAAGGTTTCTTAAATTTAAATAATATCTTTCGATAATTTTTCCCAAAACTTATGTAACAGGTGTTATTTCTAACAGTTTCTGGGCCGGTTGCAGAAAGCAATGTTAAGTCTGGTGTTAGCTAACGTCGCGTCAAAGTGAACAAAAACGAATCAAATCTCAAATGCTTATGGTAACTAATACATTAGTAAACAAAATTTGATGCGATTTTGTTCACTTTGACGCGACGTTAGCTAACACCAGACTTAACATTGCTTTCTGCAACCGGCCCTCTGTGTATTAAAAGAATATTTTTGACTCTTACCTCGTTTTTGGGATTCCCAGTTCATTGTAAATTTATAACTAATTCTGAAATAAATACTTCCTACGGCTAACCTACAACATCTAAGACCGAGGGGATACTGAATTAGTCGGTTAATACAGCACGGCTTTTGCAGGATACAATAGGAAATAATTTTACGTGACATCCTGTCTTTACATAGCTTACTCATAATGAAGCACATAGGTAGTCACTTGTGAGTGATAATTTACTAAATGTCTTCCCTCATTGTTTTAAATACAATGTTGGAAACAGGGCCGTAACTAGGTATAGGCAGAGTAGGCCCCCGCCTATAGGCGCAAGCGGCAAGGGCCCCAAAATGGCACTGAAAAAAGTTCTTTCATACTAATAAAAAAATAAATAAGCAAGTGGCCAATTTTGCAAATAAATTAATTTGTAATATTGACGATTTAAGTCCAAATAATGCTATTATAATAGTGGGAATTGCGCCCCATCTGGTCGATACATTGCATTGCCTTGTACAATTTGCAAAGGAAATATTATATGTCTACCAGATTTATTTTATAGTTCTTACCTATATCAATCAAAACATTAGAATTATTAGATTATTAGCCCACCGCATAAGTGGCCTTATTCAAAATATAGTAATGTTTCCATTTTTAAAACAATATAATACAACAGTGGCGACAAACTAACTTAAATTTTTAACAACTGTTGGAGCAGGACCACTGATATTACAGATACATTCACTGCTTTGGGCTCATCGCTGATACAGCCGTCCATTGTAACAATCAGCAGAATGCCACAGACCGATTTTGAGAGCTTACTTGTTCCACTACTATGGTATTTTTAGCTACAATCACTTTCGGTAGAATTTGTTCAATTTAAAACACTTCTGCGACCTTACACGATGGTAAATTTATTTAAAAAAGGAATTATGCCGACAAAAAACGCTTGTTTTAAATATATTGATTACTACAAAACAGTGTGCCAGTGTGGTTCCGAATACAGAACCATATTCTACGTTCACATGTTACTACGCATAATAATATGTAATTATTTCTTTTTATTGTATTATTTTAACATATTGATATGCCTTTAAAGCTTTTGAACGCACCACATAGGTGGTCTTATTCTAATTAAAATAATTTTTGCATGTTTAAAATAAAAAAGTTACAAAAGAAAGTGTTTTCAACGTCTTTAATACAGAAAGCGAGCTGCAGAAATACAAATTTTGCTAGATCGAATTATGGTTGAAGTCTACAAATTCTCTACAAAATAGGTAAAAAATACATTAATGCTGCTAATAATACAGAAACACTTAGTAAAGCGAATAACATGAATTTGGAAATTAAAAAAAATTGCAGCCAGTAGGATTTGAACCCGTGTTTACTGATAAATAGATATGCTTATTGTTGCGCTATAAACGACGCAGTGGCGTTCCGATTTTGGGTGCACCATATATTTATATATAGGGATTTGTACAATGTTCTGCTGACTACATAGTAATATGTACTTTTTTTATTAGAATCGTGTTTTTCTAATCTTGTGTGCTGTTCTCATTTTATTTGTGTTGTATTTTCTTATTTTAACATTTAGTTGTTTATTTTTATAATGTTTGAATAAAAAATCTCGGATTTATTGTTGAATACCTAACTGTTTGTTTGAATACATTACATCATATATCCGGAGATAAATGTAGAAGTCATACAGTATCTAAATATTTTTTTGTCACATCTATCGTTTCTGTACTGAGGGGCGCTAAAATATTGGCTTGCCTACAATAATAGTTTGCCTAGTTACGGCCCTGGTTGGAAATTATTCAACTTCAATTATAAATGTATAAACCACAATTTCTTGAATATCGCAAAACTGCAGTGTATAAAACACTATTGTAACCTGTTATACTTTAAAATAAAACGAAAAAGGGGTATTTAAGTACAATAAGTATTATAAACCGCTAATAAGGAAAGTATTGCTGTATTTTTAATCAACTAAGAAAATGCACCGCCGTTCATTTGAAGTGGATCACTTAAAGAAACTAGTTTCTTCGACATTTTTCCAACCTTTTCGTGGCAAAATGTAGTTTGTATTATTAGTAATCGAGTTAACTATTGTTTTAAAAATATTAAGTAGCCACATGTAATATTGAAGTACTTATTAACTTTTGCGTCATTAAATTAGAATATTACTTATGTATTTTGCGTCATTAAATTAAAATATTATTCCATAGGCGGGTATGCATCTTTAGAATCAAGTTGTTTTGAATTTTAACTGAGATATTGAAGGCGTTTTCGAAAAAATCTAGGGGTCGAGTGGCTGACTGGAAGCCAGGAGTTGTCACTAACCTGCCCAGAGGCGGAAGGTCAACTACAGGGGAGGACAAAAGCATAGCACTCCAGCCTCTGAAATCCCAAGACCGTTGGGTATCATCTCCAATGATTGCTGGTTATTACTATAAAATCTGGGCGATCTTTCACAGCAGCATAAAATTAGGTACACTTGCATGCAATTGCCGGCCGCTAACTCAACGATAGGAAACCGTGTAGTTAATCACGACAAAACTAAATCGGTAGAACATTACTTAATAAAGCCCAGAGCGCCAACAATTTTTGAAGATAACGGCAAATGCACCCCGGTGAACTAATGATAAATTGTAAACTCTATACCTAGCAACCACACTCTCTGAAAGATAGCTTCAATAAAAAAACATACAAGCCATAACTAACTCACCCTGTAAACTGGTAAATTGGATCATTTAATATCGTAAAAATATCACAGTACAAGCTTACATTTAATGACACAAATCGCATAAATTGAATCTACAGAAACGCTCTAGACTAAATAATATAGTTACAGTCTCAAACACAAACAGCAATATATAACATATTAAAATCTCGCACCTTGGCAAGCTACTAGCCGCAAAAGGTCCTGGTTTTGGAGGAAAGGGCACGCGATCCTCGAGCATTATGCCGAGAAGTTCCTGCTGCTATAGTGGCATGACTCCGTGCAAAACGGCGCTGCTCCAGCAGGAATGAGGTGCAAAATACGGAGCCTACTTGTGCCCTAATATGAGCGCTGGCGACAAAGGAAACGGTTCCGTGACGGCTCAAGAACATCAATCCGTGGGACCTACAGCACATCGCCATAAACCACGTGAGACCGGACAATTTCGCCGCCGCGACTAATTACAACCGGCATCATTCTTGCCTGGTACTGATTGATGTCCAAATGTTGCCTAATACGGCTTGCTGTAAGAGGGAAACAGAAGGTTCTAATAGAACACGCACGGACAGGCTTCCTATCGCGAAAAAGATACTCACCCCAGGAGGTTTTTGGGCTCAGCAGAAAACAGCTCGAGTGTGGTAATACCGATAAATCCGCCGTAGCGAAGGAAACCAACGTCCTTACATACGTTCGAGGGCTTCCATCCACGAAGTCGTGAGGGTATTCATAACTCCACTCATCCAAACCAACCAAATAACCTTATTTAAGCATCTCCGAACTAGTGAATAGCACTTTTAGTGAACTTCTCGCTTCGAAATGCTAGCGAAGAAGGAAGCGAGTCCCGGCCTGCCAATGGTTGTCGCAGATAAAAGCCTATCGCCAGAAATCACGGCCAAATGCCAATACGCAACGCGCGGAAAAATAGCGTTCGAATTCGAAATTATGGCAGGCGGCGCATTCTGCACGTAACAACTCCCCCCTTACCAGAACAGAAAAATGTCTCAGAAATTCTTTTACACTCAGATGAACTCTAAGCCAGAAAGCTCAGCCAGACAAAAGAAAAAACCCAGGAAGGGCATCACCCCGCTAACAAGCTTATGAACACACACACTTGAAAACCCAAACCCACCCCACGATATGGCAACTACTTGAGAAGACGGTAGTGACCCCAGGACGGACCCGAGGCCAGACCAACCCCACGACAGGGATCGAGACTGCTCGTCGCTGCTGGGTGGAAATGCTGCGCCGGTGAACAGTCCCGTAGCGACCCATCGCGAAGAAGTTCTAACTCCAAGAACCCCCCCCCCCCACCAAATAACCCCCCGGTTCTCCCCAAGTACCCCCCCCCCTAACAACTTCCTACAAAACAAAACCCCGAGGTGGAAGAAAAACCCCCACAGTTAAGGTACTGTGAAACCGAAATGGGACTACACTAAGCAAAGAGGGAAACAACGCTAAGATCAAAATCACGACAATGACACGGAACGAGAATTGCCAATTAGGATACCTAATCCGCATAAGCGAAATGGCTGCCACCACAAAGAAACCCTCAACAGCAGCTACTCAATAGCAAGGGGCGCAAATCAAAACTGCAACCACAAAGGACGCTAGGTTTAAAAAAAACATTCACGATCCATGCCAGAAACAAAAGACAAAACAAAAGGGAACCAACAGACCACAGTGATAAGAAGCGGCTCGAGTAAAAACTGCCACACAAACTCACAAAGCCATCCGTTTCATACCAACATACTCGCTAACAATCCAAAAAAGGCAGAAAGAAGAAAAAAAAGGAAAGCCAGCACCTAAACTCACCAAGCCAACTTGAACGATGATTCGAGAGATCATAATAATCCGCATGAGCGAATCTCCGAAACACATCCACACGAACCAATATCCTAATCAACGAACCAGAATATGAAAGAGCCAACCAAGAACTGCACTAAATCCAACATACGAAGAAGGTCTGAGAAATCCAAACAGATCCGCCTAAGCGAGATCTCTCAAACACATCGACATCGCTTCAATAACCCGATCAACAGTCTAACAGAAAAGAAAATAAGCAACCAAACAATATTGCACAAATCCAACTAACGGAAGGCCTAAGAGTCTCGCAAAACAAACACCACCAAACACACTGCCATCACACTCCAATCATTATTCAATCGCCCCGACGAAACAAAATCACAAACAAGGGCTCCAAAGAACTTGCGAAAAAACTTGACGAACACAAAAGGCACATTGCTAAATGTACACACTTCTAGACGGCACGAGTCACAACCGGAGCAAATTCCGAAGAGGGATCCACACAGCAGTCATATTCCACACCAGAAAGAGTAGCAGGCAACGAAAACATACCAATCGCTAAGTGGCGAAAAGCCTTCACCAAAAAAATATCTAAGTGGGGAAAAACCTTCACAGTTAGAAAATCTGAGCATAACTAAAACTGAGCTATTACAAACTGGGATAAAATAATATACTGCAAGCAGATCGCCAGTCTCCAGCAACAGGACTTCTTCAGCAAAACATATTAAAATAGCGCAAAGCATCAAATAAATACAGAACGATACGCCCTAGAACTCGGCTAACATAAAACAAGATGCCACAGTTCCTAGAGGGATATACTCTAAGATGCTTCACAGAAGGGAAAGCAAGTTGAAAACGCTCCCAAAATAGTGACCTTCCCTGCAAATGCATAACCAAGCACCCCAAAGGCTACACTACTAAACGCCAAACAAAACTCTAAAGTGTTCTCAACGAACGCAAACACTAACAAACACATCACATCCCCAAGTGGAGATCTCACTAGAAGTCTATCAACAACCGAACCAGTGCACGCAGACAGCAGTCCCCACCAGACTCGACTCAACTCAACACCAAGGCGTAGTGCCTCACACAACAATATGGTCTACAGCAAATCCAAAATCCAAACGTGCCAACAGTACCAAAACCAAATACAAAATCGAACTACTGCCAACAAACTACTTCAGCGTTGGTAAGGGAGAAACTAGATGAAATAATTCCCTAAAGTGATCTGCCCGACAAATGCCCAACCAACCACCCTAACACCAGAAACCCAAGCGCGAAACGAAAACAAGAAGCAAAGAAAACGAAAAGGACAGAGGCTTAGCGAAAGAGTCGGGTCCCAACTAATCCGACATAAGTCGACCCTCCAAAAGGGCGTGTTCGAAAACGACACCAACCGCGGGACGAACCTTACTGTGGAAAATAATCCGCATAAGCGTCATGGATGCCCAAAACAAAAAAAAACACAAAAAAACTCAAAGCAGCACGATAGCTGAAGGCAACCAGACAACAACAGCTACACGGCTAAACTTCACCCAAAAATACCAAAATAGCGAAGGAAACCAACGTCCTTACATACGTTCGGGGGCTTGCATCCACGAAGACGTGAGGGTATTCATAACTCCACTCATCCAAACCAACCAAATAACCCTATATAAGCATCCCCGAACTAGTGAATAGCACTTTTAGTGAACTGCTCGCTTCGAAATGCTAGCGAAGAAGGAAGCGAGTCCCGGCCTGCCAATGGTTGTCCCAAATAAAATCCTATCGCCAGAAGTCACGGCAAAATGCCAATGCGCAACGCGCGGGAAAATAGCGTTCGAATTCGAAATTATGGCAGGCGGCGCATTCTGCACGTAACAATATATGATCTCAGATTGCATCCTACACGTGGTGGCTCTGTTGAAACTAAACCCAGCGGATCTAGACTGTAAAGTCGATAAACATCCCTCAAGCCAAGTTGGAAGATATCGTGACGAGGGCTGCATGGAACTGAGGAGGCAGTTTCACAAACGATTCCTTCGGAGCACCTGGCGCAACTCCGTCGTACTAAGTCGCCTTACCTCGTCGTTCGGGCTCCGGCGAGGGTTGACCTTTTTTCCCGATCACTCGTGGGAACAACCTAGGGGGCAACCCCAGGGATCGGCTGGAGGCTCTTGGATGGATCCAGCCGAATACAGAAAACTGTCGGGCGCTGCAAAGCGAAAACTGAAGCGCCAACGACTGCAAGAGGCAGGAACCGGGAGCAAAGGCACCGAGACAGTCCCAAGCAGTCAGCCGCAACCGGGGCCTTCAGGGACCAGGGCTGGTGCAAAAAAGGGGACAACGACGGGAGAGGGTCAAAAAGGAACCAATCCGAAGGAAGTACCCCAAAGCAACAGAAAAAAAAGGAGCAGGGTGGAAGAACCTGCTCGTAGTTACAAAGAGGCCATCACTGGGGAAAAATGGTAATTCTGCCAGACGGATACCCAGATGAGACCTTAAATATCGAGCAGGCAGGGCTGATTAGAACCTACCTGCATGAAAAAATTGATGAAGTTGAGGATGGGGGGGTACCCCACCCGAGATTTCTCGGGGTACGCCACGGCAGGGGAAGACTTAACGTGACCTGCGCGGACCTCGAAACCAGAACGTGGCTGGAAACAACAATAAAAGGCTGTATACCATAGAAGGGAGCGAAACTGGTACTCAGGGATGCCAAGGACGTCCAAAAACCAGTATACACCCTAGCATGGATTCCAGGACCAGTACTGGAAGGCAAAACCATTCTGCACAGGTTGCAGAAACAGAATAAAGGTATTTCCACAAAGACCTGGCAGGTGACGGACTCCAAGCCGGACCCCAAGGGACAGCAGGTAGTCATCGCCATGTCAGAACAGTCCTGGACTCAGTTACAGGACGTTGGCTACAGGCCCTTCCTAAACTTCTCCGTGTATCCTTTAAGAAACTGAGTAAGAAGAAGGAGGAAGACGAAAAGAAAGATGGGCAGGCAGAAGAAGAAGGACCTTCTCAGGCGATGGAAGTGGAGGGATCTTTGGGAACTCCACTTTCAGAATCGCCAGAGGAAATGGAGGTAGAGGGGCCTCGGGAACCTCTACCAACAACAGAAGAACCACAGGCGGAAGGGACTTCAGAACCCCCCAGGTGAAAGAAGGGGGAGGGTCTAAGGAACCTCCCTCTCCTTAAGCCCAGAAAAACCTAAGTAGAAGCTACAATGGCGCTAAAACTGCTACAGGTAAATATACACCATTGTAAGAAAGCATCGGCGGTCTTACAGGCTTATGCCATCAAAAATAATATTGATATTATATTAATTCAAGAACCTTGGATTAAGGGTAATAAAATAATGGGACTAGCGATGACCAAGGGCTGGAGTCTGCGCAGCTCCGATGAAGTCATGCCTAGAACCTGCATACTTGCTAAATCAAATTTGAATCTGATCACATTAAAAGACATTTCTTGTAGGGATCTTGTAGCAGTCAAAACCAAAATGGCTATGGAAGGGAACCAGAGGGAACTCATCATCGGATCCGTATACCTCCCATATGACCAGCCAGGGGATCCACCAACTCCTGAGATGAGGAAGCTAGTAGAACACTGTAATGTAATGTAATTCACAATTGTTAATACCAAATTAACCATAAACTTGGTTTATCAGTTACAATTAAATCCGTTTATCTTTATTATATCAATAGCTCCACGTTGCTGGCGACATCTGTTTTGGATATGCTAGCTCCTCGTCGGCTGCATAGTCATTAATTATGTATTACAATTGCACCACTTTGGGTGACCTTATGTTATATATTGGAGTTATCTCATATATTTGAAATAGTCATATAATTTATGTATTCAATATTTTACTTTAAGCTTGCCCTTAATTAATACAATGCCCCGTTAGTTAAACTATAATTGCTTTCAAATCAAGTACTCTTATTTCAGGGGTGGTTCGCTATATCTAGATCTCTATTAGTTGAGGTTTAAATTTTTAAATTGATTCTTAATTATTCAATGAAATCAAACGTCAACCCAACTTCTACACCTTCTCAAACCAGGTATTGACAAATCTATTTTTACATTGACATAATTATTAATTAATTTATTAAAATAATTACTGTTTTGTATTTTACTTTTTCCTTTATTGCTCGTTATTTAAAATGTTTTGATATTAATTACTAACACAAACCTTATCACTTCTTAAGCTCACTCTGCAAATATCCAAACACTACTGCTCCTTCCCTCAAGAGATCCTGATGTTCACCTTGTGTGATACCTACAGCCTGTTCCTGTCAACCAATTCCAAGAATTCGCTGAATCCAGCTTCAATCCCCTCATTAAACGCCAACTTAAACTCCAATAGACTCCTGGTAAGTTTCAGCTTTATAAATGAATTTGATCTTATCTTGTTTATTCCTTAGATAGTCCTCTGCACTCAGCAATCCCCTCAGAAGCCTTCCAATTCTACTAGCACTCCTACTAACCTCCTTCTAGATGAATAACCTTACTTCCATACAACCACCAATGTCAAAAATAAATGTGTTATTATGTGTCACGTTCACCAATAAATCCAATCTCCTCCAATTCAGTAGTTCTCTGGTTTTTTCTATGTAATTCACTGTATTCGTCAATCTCTTCACAGATTGTCCAGCCCCAATAAAAATAATATTTCACTTTCATTTCTATACCTCGTAAATTTGTTAACAGCCTTAATATTTGTATTCAACCAAACAACTATACAAATAAGGCATAATTTCTTGTTTTTATTAAGCAAAATTAAATACTTCAAGACCAATTGTACATTTTTCAATGAGTTTATTGATGTAACTAAACTAAACAAAAATTGCATTCCTATTAGATACTATTCTTATGACACTCTTTTCAATTTTAAATATTACATTATTACAGGATATTCATTCTGATTATTATAACAAATAGATTTGTGAATTGTAACCTTGGCTTGTTTTTTATTAACATTCACTGCAACCATCAAATTTGTATATTCAATTAATATCTTACTTTCAAATTACCTCTCTCATTGTATCAATTAATTTCATTATTAATATTTAAAAATTAACACCCATCAAGATTTAATTATAGTAATCTTCCAAATTTATTAGTTTTAAATATTTCTTTATTATGATTGATCATACCACTTCGTGTATCATAATAATATATACGCTTTGGATATAGCTGTCTCCATTATTCTGGAAGGATATGTGAGGCAAGGTGACCCTTTGGAACGCCATGGGAGCTTTTGTGTGTTGCTGCCAGGCGTTCGCTACACTCTTTAGCGGATTTATTGGGCCTCCTCTCCGATCGGACCGAATGTAAAGCTGTTCATCACCACTCGCAGGTTAGTTTCGGCTCCTTCCCTTCAGCGCGGTTGCGTAACTAGAAATTTGTATTTTTAGCTTTTTATTTTCTGCCCTGGAAATGAGTTTTTATTACCTGGATTGGTTCTGTTCGTGTTCGTGCATTTGGTTATGCCTGGACCATACGGTGCTCCACGTGCTGGCTAGCTGCCTGTCCCTGCAGCCTAGATTTTCTGCCCCTGCGAGCGTTGCCCATTGGTACATGCCAAAGTTCATCTGAGGCCTGGGGCGAGGCTGTCCTCTTTGGCCAGCATACCTGGTTGTTACATCTCCTCCAGCAGTTCGGCCCCCATGTGCCGTGTGAATCTGAGTTTAGTTTGTATTGTACGTTTATTGGAATCGATTTGTATGACCTTTAAATTACTATATTGGTATTTTGTGCATATCAATTTTCGGTGTCTATTTGAGCTATTAGTTAGTGAATTTATTAGTTTACTTACCTGTGTGTATAGCAGCCCCGTGTAGTTTGCTTTGATTTGTGTGGCAGCTGCTCTTGTAATCACTTATATTCATACGTAACGTCGTGTATTGCATTAACCTCGCTCTCTATTCAAGCTTGCTATTCTGAAGTATCAAAATTTATTTGAACTGTTGTGGCTTTGATGCCGCCTACGGGACTTTTGTTGAGATTAACTATCTTCCCGTTTTTTAATTTTGATAGTCAAGTTTAGGGTTTAGAATGCTAGCAAGCAGTATTTAGAGCTTCAGAGAACACATTATGGATTTCCTTTATGACCTAGCAACCCCTGTGACATCTCATAACCTGCTGGTACCGCCCCATCTAAATTTTGTGAGCCGTAAAGTTACTTTATTAAGCCAACCATCGGGGTTAAATGTTGGCCTTGCACTTTTTGCTTGCGCTATTCGCACCCTTGGTTTTGCTCTCCGCTTAACGGAGATTAGTTTGCTTATTCACAGCTTTCTTTGGTTATGCTTGTAGATTAATGTAGTCATGCCGCGTGTCGTGTCGATCCCCGCTTCACGGTGACCGTCACTGGATATATGTTTAGACATGCTACTGCATATTTTTGATTGGTATAAGTTTTGAATACTTTTGAGGTAATTACGATGTATCTAGCGCCCTTCAGACTGGCTTAGTTGTTATGGCACCATTCGTTGTTTTTTTTTTAGGTCGACTGTGATATTTATTTACTTGTGATTTTTGGTTGTGACATTATTATTGGTGTTATTTTTGTACTTACTGTGATAGATTTTTATTGATTGTTGATTTGTTTTACTATGTATATTCGTAGTATGTGTTTTGTGTAAACTTGTTGCTTTTGATTGACGCACTATAGAACCATTTTCCCAAATAACGATTGTTACTAGCTATTGGTTCTGTTGTTATTTTGATTTATTTGGTATATCTCTGACTTTGGGGAGGTCCGACCCAAGGATTTGTCTACATCGAGGACCTGGCGCCCTCTCCCTTAGTTTTGTTGTAGCTTTGCTGGAACCCTAACCCTCTCGCCTAGTTAGCCAACCTATACCGATATTTACCAGTTGGCAAAATACCTAATACAACTTTCGCCAACAGACCGCCCTTCACAATCCTTCGTCACAGTTGGTTCCCATTAACACGTTTTGTGCTGCAATTATTTGATTTGCAACGTTCAGTTCACTGCACTACCCATTTGTGTCAACACGGAATTCTGGTACCCACTATGTTGATTTACCCTTCACCATTGTTCGTCAGTGTGTTGTGCTCCCTGATGTTAATTGCACCATCTGTGTCTTCTAGCGGTAATAGTACTATACAGTCCACAGTCGCCAGGATTATTGCGAAATTGATGGTCTATGCGGCCCGCCGCATTTTTAGTCAAGGCGTTTTTTTATAGTTTGTAGAAGCGCTACAATTCGTCGCGCTTGTGCGCCTGGTTGCGTATTTACGTATTACCATATATGTATTACTTACTACATTGCTAGCAGGAGCTGGGAACGGCCAAATATATTACGGCCCCGACATAGTCTCACTCTGAGTATTACGCGTCTCGTGCGCATGCCTGGGAATTCAAACTCCGTCTTTAGAAGCTAATTTTAAACTTGAACGCTTCCCACCGTGCAGACGACGCCAACGCGCTTGAGCACAGCTCACCATATACATTGAAGAGTTGGCTGTCCGTCTCACTTACTTTGTGACCTCCCCACTCATAGCCGCTAGCAATATAGTAGATATTAAATATATGCGTATTACAAGTTTGTCTTTTTTTATTTTAAAAGCATACGTCCAGGAGGTCGTGCCTACGTCACAGATAATTTATCAAAAACCCAACAGATAGTGCCAAGGTACGTTGACCGCAGAATCACAAAAATTATACAAATGTGGCGGGTCACGTAGAGACGTCAGTTTTGCATTAATCTAGGAGGCTGTGATACAGTCTTTTATTACACTTCCTTCACTCAATAATAGTTCACAACTACTTGATTTATTTTTAACATTCTTATTATTATTTTCACTGTGAACTGTACTGCTATCATCATTTCCTTGTTTTAGCTGTGCTATAGCCATATCAACTAGCTTTTTCCCCCTTGAACATGTCATAATTGTTAAATCTGTAAGACAAAATAAGCGTGATGCTAACTCAAACATACAAACACATAGATTGAATATTAACAAAAAAGTAAAACAAAGTTATTAAACAAATATAAATTTAGAACAATATAAACGCTTTTTTTAATTTTTTGTTTTCATATACATAACATAACAGTTCCTTTACATCTTAGCCATAAGTTGTAGGCCTTCCACTAATAACAAATTTGAAGGTCAGTTTAAAATTTTCAGTTCAAATACTCGGGGTGTATACTAACTCACAATTTGAAAATTCCCTGACTTTTCCAGATTTTCCAGGATTTTTCAATCAAAATGTCAGAAGATTTTTACATTCATTCATACTCTAAAAGTAAATTTTTACGAGAGAGTAGAAAAACACGCAAGCTATTAGATAAACGAAGACAAGCACGTCTAACGTACGTACACCTTTTGCTAAGAAGCTTTCCGGCGGCGCCTGATTTTGCGCAATTTCAACGTACTTACTACGTTTACATGATGCTCTGGAAGCAAGACAAGTCAAGATAATCCGGTTACACGGTAGCTCTTGAATCGAATAAATTTTTGATATAGTAGTTAGTCGTTATGATTAACTTTCTCTGACCTTTTTTATAAATTAAGCAAATTCCCTGATTTTTCCTTGATTCCAGAATTAGAAGATAATTCCCTGACTTTTCCAGGTTTTCCCTGTTTTCCATAAAGTATACACCCTGAATACAAAGTTGTCCTTCAAATTTAGCATCCGAGATTACATTTTCTATATTTGAAAAAGAAAAATACTTGAGATTTTCTATTTTTAGGTTTTCCAGATTAATTTTCATACTGGCGATTGTTGGTATCACGAATTCATAATTATATTAGCTTTTCCTTTCAGAATATCTAATGCTAAAACCAGTGACTTAGAAATGTATTCTGTCAAATACTCCACTTTATTTTTATTCAAGCAATATTGTTTGATTGAAAGCTTTTCATATAAAATAAGTTTTTTTTTTTGCTAATATTTATAAGTATTTTTTGCTAAAATTTGGATTACGCACTCATAGTGTGAATTCCAATGTGTAATAATGCCAGATAGCTCAAATGGTAACCTAAAAGACGTTTAAAATTATGCAAAAAGTATTTACTAGTTAGAAATATATTTTTTAAGAAATAAAAGTAGTTAAATACTATCAAAGATATTTAATTACCTTTATTTCTTCAAGAAATATATTTCCAAACAGTAAATACTTTTTGCGAAATTTCAATACGTCATCATTTGAGAATATTTAAATACTTTAAAAATATTTAAATAGCCTAAAAGTATTTAAATACTTCCAAAATTGTATTTAAATACTAAATACTTTGCAAAGTATTTGCACCTACAAATACAAATACAGCCCATTAAAAAGTATTTAAATATCTAGTAATTAAATACTACAAAGTATTTAAATTAAAAAAAGTATTTACAAATACAAATACTGCCCAGCTCTGAATACAGGATACTTTAAGAGCGTGCCTTTAGTGGCGGGGACAAATCTCTGACTTAAGACTTCGCTATGCACTGCAGCTGGCCCTCATAGAGGGCGGGGATAGTAGTGATAGCAAATAAAACAAATATTGTTCCATTTTTAACTACCAAACTATAGTTGGCGCGGCGATCGTTGTCACTTCTAAGAATTAAGCTATCCACTTGGAAAATAATTTGCAGGTTTAGGGGCTGTGGGGTCTGTCGTTTCGGGTTTTACCTCAGACAAAGAATAGAATTGCCTGAGGGGTTTAGGACCGATCCGAAGTTGAACGTACTTACCTACTATATGAATCGAAAGTGAAACAACTTCTTGATTTACAATAGAAATTAGTCACTACATTACACTGTTCGCTATTGTTATTATTGCTCGCTATTTTCAACAGTAAACTCATAAGACTATATTTTTATCGGTAAAATTGGTTTCTTTATAAAAACAATGTTGCTTAACAAAATTGATTAGAACAAATTGTCATTAATCAAACACCCAAGCCCGTTAGGGGAAATGCTTTTATGCAGTTTGTTCCAGTCAATTTTGCTTTAAGGCAGCAATGTTTAAGAGTTCAACAATTAAATGTTACCAAAAAGAATAATGTAAGCCCGAATAATTCCTAGTATAACAGAAACAGAGACGCCGCATTTTATACGATATGCAAGAAGGACGTAATAGATATTTACAATACAATTGGGATAAAAGCATTATTAACATACGCGTGTGAAATTTGAACAACGAGGCTCTAGCCGTCCGACGTTTCTCATTATTGTTTTGACAAGTAGAAAACTGACACTTTAAAATTTGGGAGATAATGAAGTCTCATTTAAAATGAGTGGGATCAGTGACATTTATATCCCGAGCGTAGATAATATTTTTTATCATGGTATAAATGAACGATTGGTTGCAAAAATACGAATCCAAACACTGTATAGGACGAAAACGGACATTTGCTAGTTGACGAATTTGCAAGAGTGTTGAGTGAAACTACAGCACATTATATCAATTAACGCTGTCTGAATTACAATTTACACTTTGTGAATACCAGTTTACACTTTCTGAATTACAATTTACTAATCTGAATTACATTTGACTCTTTCTGAACTACAATTTATGAATCTGAAAAAACACAAGTGATAAAAATAAACTGATTAAAATTTAAGGAAAAACTTTGGTTTTTTACAACTATAAAACCGCGTGATTAATTGCATTTTAAAAAATAATGACATACGACCAAAAAAACTTCCACAAAATGACATAAAATATAGAAAAAATTTAAAAAAAATTAATACATTTGATTTAATGCATTACACAAATACTAGTGTGCTATACTAAACTAAATAAAACTAAATACGTTAATTTATACCAACAAAATGTTATAAATTTATCGAAAAAAAGCAAAGTGTAATTTCATTGACACGGGCACTAGCCTATGTCAGCAACTGTAAATGAACTTTTTTTGCGAAATTGATGTTTGGTTAATGAAAATAAATCTATATTAGGAAAGTTCATTAGTCGAGGCATAGTGGAATTTTGCATAGATAAAGTTTTGATAGAATCGACCTTAAAAACCAAGTGAATGCGGATGTTAACAGGCGGCACATTTAAATTTATTAATTGTAGTATGTATGAGCTATCAATGGAATTATGCAGCAATTTATAAAGAAAAAGTGCGTCAGTCAAAATTCGGCGTTTTTCGAGAGTAACAAGATTCAAACCAGAGTTTAAATTGTCTTATAAAATATTTAATTTAAATTTTGAATTTACATACCTCATAATTAATTCGATATGGTTTTTATAGACAGTGTATTGGGGATTACAGATGACACTACAATAATTCAAATTACTATTTACGTACGCGATATACAGAACCTTGACAGATGCTACATTTTTAAAATCATAAAAAGTTCTCATAAGAAATCCTAACATTTTATAGGCTTTCTCACAAATGTTGTTAATATGATCCTCATAGATTAACTTGCTATCAAAAGTGACCCCTAAGCCTTTTATTTTGTCGACTGTTTTAATAACATTTTTACCAAAAACGTATTGTTTTGATATTCGTGTGGTCTTACTAAAAAGTGATGTGAAAACACTTATCAAAATTCAGGTACAATTTATTATCTTTGCAGTATTTATACAGGCGGTTATCTACACTACTAGCTGTAGTTAAGGGTGACCAATTTATATGGGCGAGTGCATTATTTATTTCTGAGTATTTAGCTTTACGAAATAAGTAGTCTTTTTATATTTTCTTTTAAATCGATATTAATACTAGTTTTTAATAAGAATTCAATTACTGGATGCGGATTATCCAGTTTAAGGAGAGGAATATGACAGTTTTTAAAGTTATTTACCGATTATTTATTATTATATTAATTTCATGACTGTACTTTCAAAATTCATCTTTGTCTAGCAATGTCCTTTCAAAAAGTTACTGAAACAAATAGGTTAAAAGGGTGTGACATTTACCTAGCATCTGTCACAAATGTTATAACTAACTACTTTTAAGAATATTATACAAATACTGTATTGGATACTATTGACGTAGCGTTTATTAATAGCTATTTTTATTACGTTTTATAGAAGTTCAGGCGAGAATTTTCAGAAAAATCCTACTTTGACACTGAAATAATGAAAAATATTAATTGTCATTTTGAAATTTAACACGTTAATCGCCGCAATACAAATTCAGAAATGGGTCTCAAGGGCCACTACGTAGAAGAAACAATAACACATATCTAATATTGAAACGCCTATAAATAGGCAACCAAATACGCTATCCAAGGGGTAAATGTGTTGTTGGGTATAGGAGGCCACGTGCATTAGGCAAAGCATGTAAAGTTACACACAATGAGAAGCTACCGTGCATCACACGGCCACGAAAACTTTTCAACGTGAGATGCAAGTTAGCATCACACGGCGCTGTAAATAAAAAGATAGAGATGCACGTTAGCTTCACGTGGCGATTAAAGTGTTAAACCTGCCTTTACGCAGGTGTGGAAACCTTGGTAAAGCATAATTCAGAATCCCTAATACAAAAATTGCATCTCTATACCAACTTCAAAAAAATTCAAATGTTTTTGTGTTTACTGAATGGCTTATACCTATGTTATTAAATTGAAACAAGCCCGAGTAGCAGTTGTGTCAAAGAAGTCTCTTGATCCGTTATCAATGTTAGACGGCGCGAAGTAAGTGCTAACACGGTTGGTCCAATTCAGTTTTGTAAAATTAAAATCACCGACCACTAAAAACATAACGTTATTGTGATTAGCAATTTTGTCACTCATAGAAGTCTTGAAGGCTGCCAGAGCTACGTCGCGTCGTCATGCGGTGGAAGATTTAGCGACACCTTTAGAGATTTATGATCGACCCTTGTAACCAGATGTGGATTCTGTATCCATCGGCTGCCCCACACATTTTTGTGGTTCATAATCTTATGCATTTAACTACGTGCCATTTGTGATGTTATAGCTGAACTTTCCGACTAGGAGTACGTAGCCATTTTCATAGCTGAGTAAGAAAAATTAGCTTTGTGAAGACAAATTGGCCTTATTATTGCAAGTACATCATTTAAAATGTGGAATTACGTTTTCAAATATTGCCTTAACGGAATGAAGCAAAAAGTATCGATTTATCGGTCGACGGAAAAAATTAAAACTTCATTTTTGCAGGCCATTTTTTTCCTAAAATAGTTGGAATTTTAATTTGAAATTTGGTCATGCCCTAATTAGATATGTGCTTTAACAGAAAATCACGTTCCGATAATTACCGTTTAGTCAGAATGCATGATTTGTCCGTTTAAAAATAGACCTACATTTTTCGCCTGCTGCCATCTATCAGTGAATATCGCAGCGGGCGCGCTCTTAAGCACATCTGTTATAATAGATAATAATAAAAATAAACATTTTATATACTTACATGGATGCTAAACTTCACTACACCAGAAAAATTGATCAGTAAACTCACACATCATGTAGTAAATTTCGTTATGCTGAACCCACAAGAACAACCAAAGCAGGCATCAATAGCCGCTATGTGTCACAACCTTACACATAGGGAAATTTACAAATCATAATCGACTACGGTACTGGGTAGCAGCTATGTCCATTTCAGATAGCTCTGAGTTCGACAACTCACTTTAATTGCGACTCACAGGTTTTAAGCAATTTCCATAAAAATCTGACGATATTTCACATAGCTGATTTTTTACAACAGTGGCGGTGAATATTCTGCACCCATTTTAACACATAACTCATTTTTGCAGGCGCAACGACGATTTTAAGTATCTATGAAATATCAGAACAGGCAATATCATTCCTCAATGTAAACCACCTGAAAATAATCGAAGGATAAATGAAAATAATTATCTTGTCTAAACACTATAATGTATTTAATTTACATTATTAACAAGTTGAAAATTGTTAACAGGTTACTTTTAATGCTTTATACAATAAACGGACTGAAATTGAAAACCGAAAGTTATCAATGTACTAAAAAACTAATATAAAAATGGTTTATAACTATTTATATACAGATACAAGCTAGTACTAAAGTACATTTTAGTTACTATCTCTAATTAAACATTAATTAATATCTAAAAATTTGTACAAAAACATTGCATACAATATATAACAAAAGTCGAGTTTTTCATAAATTAATTTTCTCCCTAAGAGTTATCAAACATTTTTACGATGTACCATGGATCACAATGAAAATTTTTAGGCAGTATGGCTATTTATGCATTTATAGATAAGTTAACGTAAATATTTCTTATAATAAATATGTACAATATTCAAGCTACAAAACTGCTGCTGTATTTCATGTATTTCAGAGGATAATTTAATCTCGGTCTATAAATTTACAAGGATACAGAAATGTTCACAATTAGGAACTTTGTTAGTTAAACAAATGAGCAAACCAATAAAATAGTGCAATTTCAGAAAATGTAGTTTCATGCATAAAAATTTTCTTACATAAAAGAATCAATTCTGAACTAGAAATACTTGCAGTTTTGGTCCAGTATTTTGTCATTTTGATTAGCAATACATATTATTAACAACAGATTGACTATATTATGGCACAGCAACGATATACAAGTTTAAAGGTGGATTATTTGTATCAAGAACGGGTAGCACAAAATATTTTATCTAGCACACACTGAAATTCAATTGCCACCTCTGAGATTACTTCATATGATTTAATTAGATTACTATCAAAACAGTATATTTTGCTAGTGATAATATAAAATAGTTAATACGATTCTATTAATACATATTAATATATTTGTTGCTTTCAATTCAAGTATAATATGCAAGACTTAATGTAATAAAAAACTGTCAGTGTAATGCCCGTTTGATAAATTGTTAGTAATATGAAACAATCACGGACATGACATTTTGTTTTCAGTATGTCCTGGATTAAATGGTTAATTCCATTTTTGGGTTTTGAGTCGATACGAATATCACTTCTTAAAAGTAGATATTAGAAGTACTCACATATAAATTAAAATTTTTAAAGTAGTTTCACACTGAGAGTGAGTAAATTTATTGTTTCATGTTCTTGCTTGAAAAGTTAATAATATGTCATTCCAGTATCGATGCACATTGATATTTAACTTTAATTTTTAAGAATTTGTGTGATTTAATTATTAAAACTATTCAAATTTAACAAATTACACAAAACATAACATCACACATTATGAATCCTGCATCATTCCTTGCAGAATTTGCACTTGTTTTGGTGCAAAATGCATCTAGGTGTATTTACAATTCATACAACTAAAGTCTTAGGGATATATTTTAACTTTACAAGATTTCAGCTGAAATTTTTAGGTTTCATTCTTTAAACGAAAACATTCGAACCAATAATCAAGGTGAACGAATTTTTGGGTATCAGTCAATCTGTTGTATCTTTTTGTTAGTTGTCACTAGGCTGCACCAAAATTACAAAATTGCTATTGACATTTTTGAATTTATCAATTAACAAAAATTTAATGGGTTTCGTACTCGAGTGAAATAAAGCAGCCATACAGAAAACTTTTAAAGTGAATTAAATTGTTACTAGTTCATGCACACGTTACATAAATAAATGCACGTACATATTTACAAATTTACTCGTCTGCAGAACTAACTTAATGCGCAGTTCTTATCTTCTGGATTTTATGGAAAAACTTTAAAACTTATACTACGATACCCAAAGATTAAGAACTAACTCTAATTACATTCTCAAGGTTATATAAATGTAACAAGCCATTTACTACTAATCCTCCAGTCCAGGAATTGGTGGTTGCGTTACGTCCAACTGTGCACCTTTGGAACTTGGTGTTGCCGTTGCACTCATCAGAGATGAGGGAGGTATGAGGTTAGGGGGAGGAGTGTACATGACAGGGCCACTAGTAAACGATGTTGAGAGCCCACCAGCGGGTTTATCTTTAGCACTTGGCTTTGGGGGGATAGGATCGTCAGTTTCTCCGAGCATTTCCGCTGCTTTTCTAATCAAGTCTTCTTCAGACAGCGAGCTCAGCACACTTGCACTTTTATCAGTTTTACTAGGAGCACTCGGTAGTGGCGGTTCCACAGCCTTTACCGAACTAAGAGCGGAAAATTTGCTCTTGGGCTTGGGCAGATTAAGCGGAATAGTGGGAGACGAAGCAGCTGCAGCTGACCCCGTCAGGCTCCTCGCACTTATCTTTGGAAGAATGAGAGGTATCGTTAAATCAGAGTTAACACTTGCGGATGGCTTCGTTTCCGTTGCTTTAGTCGTCTGAAAAAATACATAAATGTGCATTTGTACTGATTTAAACTGAAGTAATAACAGTAGTCCTCACCCGTAAAACTAATATTTCCTGTACGTATTTTAGAAATTAAACAGATATATTGACAAAATCAGAAAAGCTGACAAGTAGGTAATCAATTTAACACCTAATGATTCAAGAAGCTCATTGCTTACGTTACGTGTCTTTATTTTTTTTTAATCGTTTACAACTGTTTTAAATTTAAAACAAAAGAAATGGGGGCCATTATTAATTCATGGTAAATAAACAGTGTGTCCAAGGTAAATACTATACTATAAACTTTTTCTTTTAAATCCCTCCTCCCAGAGTTACACTCTCCTAAAGAAGGGGGTTAAAATTAGATTCTCGTAATTTTACTCAAAACTATAAAAGAGTATTAGAGTGAAAATTGGCAATACCAATATTATACTTATTTTTACGTATGACTCTAAGGGTTGAAATTAGCAACCCTTATAAATGTTTTTACTGGAACTTTTTAGTGCACATTAATTTGATTATGGCAAAATATCTACTGAAAAGCCTGAGTTATTTAATAGTATATTAAGTATTAAGAACGGTAAGGACATTTTACCACTCGAAGACAATTGTTTATTATCTGAGATCAGTAATTCTTTAACATTCGTGATGCTTATAACGTTTTTTCCACAATAGAAATATATTTTTCTTCAAACGTCAGTAAAATGTGACATTATACCACAGAATAATATGTTGGTGGCACTGTAAGTCTATGTCAAATTCGAGGTTAGCAGGTTAGGTTTTCCGTCAGTCTGTGTCAAAACCGACGCAAAACCTCGAATGTTTACTTACCGTCCTAGAACGGTAAACATAACTTACTGATGTGGCAACAAACGCGGTAACTAAGTAAAATTGTTCTATCATGCAAAAAAGCTTTTTTAGTTCTCTTAGCTTTTTGCACAGGTGACACTTTTTGTATACAAAAATAAGACGATGCACAGAATTTTGCCGCATTTTGCTGAATAACTGTGCTGTGCATCATAAAGTATTTAATTTTTTTACACAACAAATATGAGTTTGACGAGAAAAGTAAGCGCTAAAATACTTTTGAATAAATTAGGCTTTCTAGTACTATTTTGGCATAAAAAGATTCGTGTCCATTAAAAAGTTCTAATCTCTATTAAGGAAGATGGCAAGTGTAACTGCTCCAGCAAAAAAGTTAAAAATTTAACCTTTGTTGAGTACATTTCTAGTGGAAGAAATATAGAATAAGGAAAGTATCAGGAAGCTAATAAAAGGGAAGAAATTGAAGATCTAGAGCGGGGAGTAAAGAATTTCCAATAAATTAAGGTACAGTGTTGCCAACTCTTGATTTTTTCCGTAATAGAAATTTAAAAAAATAGTAATAGATTTGGCAGTTTGGGTAATCCTTTATCTAATAGACTTGTCTGTCTGGGACGCTGTTTCAGCAGCCAAACCGTAAGAGATAGAGAAAAAAGTTATGAAAGTTATATGTTTGGAATGGTCATGTCAGGTCAGGAACCGAATTTCAGTCACGTGACACTTCCGATTTTCGAGAAATCACGTGATTTCTCAAAAACCGGAAGTGTCAGTACGCTGTTTCAGCAGCCAAACGGAGCTGCGACCCTCTGCGCCTTAAAACCTCGATCGGTTAGGCAACCACTTTGACAGCTTCCAGAATGTTCCGATGCGGCGTACCACTTTGACACCTTCCAAGTCTGGGTACAGTTTTTATTTAATACCCGTTCTATTTGAAAAACGGTCTTTTTTGTTTTTTTAAATGAGACATTTGTCTCACTGGGTTGCTAGTAGACTAATAATAATTTAAATTCTACTTAAATCCGTCAAAATCATCAGTTTTTTATGTTAGCGTTAACTTTTGAACTCGGTCTTTAACCCTTGTAGACTAACTATGGAAAGTTATATAGCCCATTTTTTATATGGAAATGCAAATAGCGAAATTCTAAGGTAAGAATTATTGGCAACAAGCATTATCACTAGACTGATTTCTGTTGGTACATTATTTTTGCAGTGAGGTTAGGTTTCATGTTGAGTGGTTGACATTTAATTATTTTTAATTTTAGTTGTGCCCATTATAAACTTGAAATCTGATTTTATAAATTAGGACTTGGGGACAAATTCGGTTTATAACAAACAGTACTACAATTTAAAATAATTAAGATGTCAACCAGTCAACATGAAACCTGACCTCACTGCAAAAATAGTAACCAGAAACGTATGTACCAACACAATTCTATCAAGTGGCAATGCGTTCCCTGCATTTCATATGAAAAATATTGACCATATAATTCCGATGACTATGTACTTTACACAAGGGCGACACATTTTTCAAAAGTTTACTAGCCTGCGATTGCTCCATGCCGAGCAAAGTTCAAAAAAAGTTACAAGTACAAGATGATAGCAGCGTACATATATCAAACAAGTAGAGACACTCATGCAGAATGTTGAAACCTGTCTAGAGTGCCTCGGGGGGGGGGGGGGGGGTATTTCTGAGCTTGACTATCAGATGGCAGCACAAAGTTCTACCAATCAGAGCCAGTTACTGGCAGAGCTGGGAGTAACTAGTAACTAAGTTACTTGAAAGTATCTATACTGCAACTTAATTCCTTTTTTAAATAACTTAAAAGTATCTTGTAGCTAGTTACATTTACGAAGTAACTTGTAACTGTTACTTTAGAAAAGTAACTTAAGTTACAAAAAGTAACTTAAGTTACAAAATGTAACTTCAGTTACAAAAAGTAACTTAAGTTACAAAAAAATATCTTAGATATTGAGTCCTGATCACCCGTTATGGGTTATCGGTTAAGGTCAAGCTCAACTCTCCCACCCCAGACTGGCCCGTTGCGACAATTGCATGAAAGAAACTCATTTAATGTACTAGATAAATCTGGTCAACTCCAAAGTAAATAGTTATTTGATCAATTTGGTGTTTTTGAGAATAAAATATTTTGTTTATGTGTGAAATAATTCATTTAAAGTTTCCATTTGTTTTTGTAATATTTTCATTTCTATTATTATTATATACTTATAAACTACTTGATTTACTAATGTTTCGTCAGCTTCATGCTCCAGCTATAGGATATATAGGATAAATAAGTATATAGGATATGATATGTTTTATTGTTTTGACTTTTGTCTATTATAGCTATTTAGCTAGTTTGGTGTTTTATTTTATTATATTATCCTTGTTTGCTTTTTTATTTTAGCATATTTTGGCGATGCACAGAAAATCCTGATTTTTAGTATTTTGAATCCTTTAGGATTAATTTAAATAAGAAGTAACTTAGAAACGGGATACGGAAAGTTCGTTCCACACATTTCATACCCCACAATTCGTTCCGGGGATATTTCGTCTCCCCACATCTCGTACTACCCGGAAACTTCATTCACGAGCGAGCTCAATTTGTCTCCTAGATTACAAGGCGTTGAAAAACGAGTGCAGCGATCGGAATACAGTTAGAAAATGAAAAAGATATTTTAATTAATTTATATTATAAGAACAAAATAAATTGCATTTATTAAAAATAACGGTTTAATCTAAGTACGTATCTTCCTGATATTTTTTATAGGGCCATAATTTCTCATTCTGAACAACTTTTCTTAGTAATATTTTGCCGTATCATGAACAAAAAGGTGTAGTTTACCTGAAAAGAAAATATTTTTGATAAACTGTCAAGGTCAACTTGTTTTTGAAAAACTGAAAATTTTCTTAAATTTCTCTACAAACCAAGCAGGAATTATAATTCCTATATCATTTTTATGTAAAACCAAAGAGCATATGCTCTTTGGTAAAACTAAAAATAAAATTTAGTTCCCTCTTGTAAACTCAATCCGGGACATACTGTATATAGTTCTTATCAGTTATTATAATAAATAAATGAATTAAAATATCTTTCATTTTCCAACTGCATTCCGATCGCTGTACTCGTTTTTCAACACCGTGTAATCTAGGAGATAAATTGAGCTCGCTCGGGAACGAAGCTTCCGGGTACGAGATGTGGAGAGACGAAATATCCGGGAACGAAATGTGGGTACGAAATGTGGGGAACGAAATGTGGGAACGAACTTTCCGCAAACCCTTAGAAACTGTAAGTTACTTTTTAAAAGTAACTAAGTTACTTTAGGAACTTAGATAGATACTTTTTAAAAAGTAACTTGTAACTTGTAACTAGTTACATTTTAAAAGTAACTATCTCAACTCTGGTTACTGGTTCTGCTACCAATCATGATGTGCTCATAGATAAAATAATACTGTATTATTTTATCTATGGATGTGCTCAAGTAGTGGCGCCATCTGTTAGTACCCACCAGGAGCCGTTCAAGGTCAACAAATCGGAATTTTGACATCAAAGGAACCGACAGTGAGTGTCTCTACTTGTTTGATTTATGTACGCTGATAATAGTGTTAAATTGGCCCTTTATTATAAAAGACAACATAAATTCATATATCTGTTAATGTTTAACTAAAAACTATTACTTACATATTTTGTTTCATAAAAAAAGACATTTAATAGAAACGTAATAAAATAGTAATAGAAATTGCAAAACATAATAAATTTTGCTTTAAAAGTAAAATCGTAATAGGCACGAGTAAAAAGTAATAAATCTGTTACTATAGTAATAGGGTTGGCAACATTGTTAAGGTAACATTATCTGATTAGAAGTGAGGCTAAGACTGAAGGTTAGAATGCAAAACATAGTTGCCACCTTGTGCAATTTTCAACCAATGTTGCAAAGTCTACTTTTATCCCCTAAAAGAGAGGAACTCCGGTAAATTAGTAATAAACAGATTACTGGACGATCCAGAGCAAAGAGTGTTACAACTTTACAGATTTTATAAAAAGTAAAAGGAAAAGGTGTACAGAAAACCCTGAGGATTTTGAGAAGTGGGAGACAGAACGTTTAGCTTTCCATAAAAGTGCCAAAATTACAAGATCCCCACCAAAAACAAACGAATATATCATGTGTTTAAAAAAAAAACTCATTCGCAGCATGCCGTGATCAAATTGAAGTTTGCTATAACTTGATACATCCATTGAAGCAAATGAACTACTCAGAGAGAGAACTAAACTACATCTTGATCTAGAACTATCTTCCTAAAATATACAAAACACTTAATAAAAACAATGGTTATTATAATCTCTGAAACTTCTTTGTGGCGTGAATTCATAATTCATACTCTTATATGGGTATTTCGCCACTCTGCAAATTAAAATATTAAATAACGAAAATATTAACAACGAACGTTTCGAGGGACAATCTGCCCTCGTTATCAACGAATAACAATTAAAACTAACAAGAACTTATACCAACCTCCAATGAATTTTCTGACATTGACGTTTGTTGATATCTGTACACACATACAAAGGAATGACACTCAAAAATATAATACTCTTACTATACCATATATTCCAGGCATATCTGACAAAATTAGACGAATTGGAAATAGATTCAATGTTAGGACGGTATTCAAAACGATGAATACTTTGCGGTCAGTTCTTACAAAAACTAAACCGTTCAACGAAGAACAACATTCAAGGAATTGTATATATAGTATTCCCTGTGAATGCGGGAAATATTATATCGGTGAAACATCCAGGCCTTTAGCAGTCAGAGTTAAAGAACATAAAAATATGTTGAAAACGTATCAATTCAATAAGTCTAAGCTGGCAGAACATGCTTGGGATGAAAACCATAAAATACAATGGGACAACACAAAGATCTTGTCTAAAGAATCGATGTCAACTAGGCGAAAAATTAAGGAAACGGCATACATTTTACTTAACGAAGAAAAATGCGTGACGTCTTTCTCAATATTTTTAGACAATAGTTGGCTATCGATTCTTAAAGATGAGATCAAGTAGGTACAGATATCAACAAACGTCAATGTCAGAAAATTCATTGGAGGTTGGTCGTTTTTCCTTCCAGTGAAAAAAAGAAAAAAAGATAAGTTCTTGTTAGTTTTAATTGTTATTCGTTGATAACGAGGGCAGATTGTCCCTCAAAACGTTCGTTGTTAATATTTTCGTTATTTAATATTTTAATTTGCAGAGTGGCAAAATACCCATATAAGAATATGAACAATGGTTATTGACTGTTATAATTAATAAACTCATTGTGGTGTAAGTGCAATCTTATTTTCCTTTTTACTTGATACAAGTACACTTAATACAGTGTAAACTTTTACCTGTCACAGTGACATATGTTTTTATAGACAAAATGCAATCTGACATTCACCTACAGACTTAAGTTAAGACATGGCCTACCCTAAATAAGTTTTTTTTTGTAGACGATACAAAAAAAAATAAAATGAACAACAAAAGGTAACAAAAGACGAGATGGCATGGAAGTTAGTGGTACAAAAGATAGGAGAATTAAAATTAGAAACAAAAGCAGAATATAGCAAAAAGCATGAAGAAATAAAAGAAGAATTTGAAAAGGCTAAGGAACAATGGCAGAAGGAAGCGAAAAAGTGAGAAGCACAGAAATGAATTTTTGAAGATAGAATTAAGACACTTTAAGAGAAAAGAAAAAACTAAATATTGTATTAAAAGGGTGGCAGTGTCAAGTGAGTAATATTAAAGATGATGTTGAGAACATGATAGAAGAAAAACTAGACTTTAAACCTAAATTGCAAGAAGCCTTCAAAGTAGGAAGGGACAAACCTACACAAGTAGTAATTAATTGTACAAATGGAAATTTGGGAAGAAATGATGAAAGTGATGAAGGAAAAGAGAAATTTACGTGGAACCAGAATAATAATCGAAAACAATCTGATCTGGGGAGAGATGAAGATTCAGAGCAAAATAAAGGAAAGAGCTGAAATGGGAAAGAATGAAGGCAAGCGAGTACGAATATGGTACCAGAAACTGACAGTGGACAATGTAGTATATAAATGAAACAAAAACGAGGGCTCACTACAGCAAACAGAGCGAGTGAATGATAAAAAAAAGACAATGAATGTAGTTTATGAAAAAGGAAAAAAAAAGGAAATCAAGTAAATGTCTTCACGGAAAAATAAATTTAGTAAACCAAATGTAAAAAAAATTGGTGCATGGGCTCTTGGAATGCAACAGGTTTAAATTATGAAAGAGCACTAAACCAACTAGAAAAACAATGCAAACTATATCAAATAGAACTTATAGCATTAAAAGAAACAAACTTAAAAGACAATACCATAGTAGGACTTAAATATCACACCTTCTTAAATGGCAGTGCACGTCAAAACAGATTAGGAACTGGATTCTTAGTATCAAATGCAAGTGTGGAGAACATATAATTAATTTTTTGCACTACTAGTCTCAGAACGCACCGTTATTGGTCTATCTTTAGGTCGTGAAGTTGATTTTCTCCACCAAGGGAGAGAAAGTAAAATAAACAATTTTCACCGTGGTAACTAATAAATTGCTAAGTTGCCAAATATGACTATTTTAATTTTGACGTTTTAAAGAGCAGTATTGTCAGGTTGGCAGTTAAAATATTTTCGAAATTTGTTGGGAATTTAGTTATTAAGCCGTTTGGTAGTGCAAAAAATAGTATATACACCACGGTAGCGAATCGTCTTATAACCTTCGCGCTTTAGATACTTCGCGCTGCGCGCTCAGTATCTAATATGCGCTCAGGTTATAATACTGCGCTTCGCTACCTTGATGTATAATATACTATTAAAGCAATAGAATCAGCTACCTGAGAATAATAGGCTTAAACAGGAAAATAAGTATAATAAATGTACATGCACCCACAGAAGAGTCATATGGCGAAAGCAAGGATAAGTTTTATGAAGAACTGGAGCAATTGTATGAAACAATTGCTAAATATGATGTTAAGATGATAGTTGGAGATTTCAACTTCAAAATTGGAAAAGAGGAAAGAAATTATCCAGTCTGCACAAAAAAAAACCAACAGCAATGGTCAAAGGTTAATAAACTTTGCAGCAGAGAGAAATCTAAGATTAATATTCACTCTCAAAATGAATACAGACATTCACAAAGGAACATGGAAGCATCCAAATGGTAAAGTAGTAGTAGTAATAGAAGCGAAACATCAGAATTTAATCACAGACATTAAAAGTTGTCGAGGAGCAGAAATATCGTCAAACCATTATCTAGTAAGTGCAAAGATAAAAGTAGAAATGCGACATAGGCCAAGAGGGAACAGGATTCAGAGAAAGAACCTACAGGTGGAAATGCTAAAAACCAACGAGACCAGAGCAGAGTATGAGAAGAAATAAAAAAAACATGCTAAACATAGCAACAGAAAGTAATATAGAAAAGAAGTGGGAAAGTCTAAAGAACTCAATTAGTTGTGTAGCAGAGAAGACGCTACCACGACAGGCAGGTCAGAAGAACCAATAGTTAGACAAGAAAGAGTTGAGAAAGGAAAGACTGAAGATGATAAATTAGAAAACTAGTGAAAGTGAGGAAATATTTAAAGAAAATAAAAGAGAAGTAAAGAAGTTGTGCAGAAGGAAGAAAAGAAATATGCAACACAAACTAATAGAAAATATAGAAAAAAATTATTGTAAAACGAATATGAGATTGTTCCATAAACAGATAAATACAAGCAAAAAAGTTACCACCCTAGACTGCTGATGTGTAAAGATAAGAAAGGTAATTTAATAGTGGGTAGTAAAAACATAACAAAAAGATGGCGTGAACATTACAGTAAAAATACTGAGGAAGAACTGCAAGAAGGAACAGGAAAAGAAACAGAATTAGAACAATTTTAAGAAGCACATAACAATTTCCCTACAATAGATGTTAGGAAATCATCAATAAAAATAACAAAAGCCCAGGATCAGATTAGATTCGGCCAGAGTTAATAAAGTATGGAGGCAGGGCTCTGGAAGGGAAGATCTACGATTTAATTGTAAAAATATGGATAACATGTAAAATACCCAGAGAGTGGAGAAACGCAATAATAATGCCGATTTTTGAAAAAGGTGATAGGCTGAATGTATAAATTATAGACCTATATCGTTGCTAAACGTTACATACAAATTACTGGCGATGCTAATTAACAAAAGTCTAAAAAAACTAGCAGCACTAAGAATGGGTGAATACCAGGCTGGGTTTAAAAAACAAAAATCAGTGACAGACCAAATTTTCATGCAGAAAATCATCTAGGAGACAATAAAAAGAAAGAGGACACAGATACATGCTCTCTTTATTGATTACAGACAGGCATAAATAGGCTACAACTGCAACTGCATTAAGAGAATTGCAAATTCCTGATTGGCTGATGCAACTAGTGAGACTGACGTTATTGATTACAGAAAATAAGGTACGGGTGGAGGGAGAAACACCAGAAAGTTTCAAGACTGGAAAAGGACTTCGGCAAGGAGATCCATTCTCTCCTACTCTTTTCAATTTAGCATTGGAGGTGATCGTTAGAAGAAGTGGAATCCAATCAGATAAAAGTATATTAAATAACTCCCATCAAGTAATAGCATATGCTGATGATCTAACAATATTGGCAAGAACAAAAGATGTTCTCTGAATGTAATTTTTTGGCAGTGGTCTTATATGATATACACAGTCGAAAAAGTCCGATAAAACATATCAAGAACACAAGAGCTTAATGATGTCTTCTTATGCATTGAAAAATAAACAAGAAAATTTGGTTTGGAAAAAAAACTGTCTTAACGTGTCAGAGTCCCAGTGCCCCAGGGAGACATTTCCGGACATGGGTTCCTATACTCAAATGTTTTCTACCGTCGCACTGAATACCCCCTAATAGTTTGATCCCATACTTCTGAAACACCCTGTATAAAAAGTTCTAATATAACCACCCTCTTTAACAGGGTATAATTCGACAAGGAGGGATTTAAAAGAAAAATTTATATACAAAAATTGAAAGTTTGTCGGTCAATTTACAGGACACCCTGCATAATGTCCTATTCTCTTTCAGGTTTTATGGACACCTTTTTTTATTATAACAGTTACAAGATCAGTTTTGCAGAATTATTACTAGAATTTCATTCCACTTCAAGTTTGAGTTCAGTCATTAATGTGCTAAAATATCTTGAAAAACTTTTTTGAATTCTGCTATAAATTATTTAACATTTAACAGGCCATATGTTTTTAGTTTTCCCAGGATGTTTTCTATTACCCAGTCAAATATGAAGATGAAAGAATTCTACATACAGGTTACAGAATCTAGATTGAGACGCGGTGAAAATCGGAACTTATGTTAGAATCTAGTAATTTCCAAGTTTCGTATTGGTAACATTTTTACATCTATCATATTGACATTAAATTGTTAACCTCATTTAAACTAAATGACGCAATAAATCAGAGGCATACGCAACATTTCGGTATGGTGTACTATCAGTTCTTGAATGTTAAAGGATTGCGGAAATAATGGTGTTAAGTTGAACAACCAGGTTCTACTAACAGCCGTATTCATAGTCGTTCGCCAGCGGTTCGCATTTCCACTCTTCTACTGGGTGACTATAAATGATTGTGATTTATTTTCTTGGGTTGGCACTGTTTATGTTGGTGGCACTGTAAGTCAAATGTTCGCAGGTTAGGTTTTACGTCAAAACTAATGCAAAACCTTACCTGCTAACCTCGAATTTGACATAGACTTACAGTGCCACCAACATAAACAGTGCCAACCCAAGAAAATAAATCACAATCATTTATAGTCACCCGGTACATACTCCATTACAAGAAACCTTTGCAAATAGATTGACAATAATTAATTTGAAATTAGAAATGAGTGACCCATAAGAGCTTGCAAGTAGCACCAATACGATAAACTAAAAATTACTTAGCGAGAAATAGCAGTAGTGCCAGCTTTACCACTAATTTCACAATGCGAATGTCATATGTCAATTTTCTTCTGATGTAAACTATCTGTGATGTATAATTTAATATATAGTCCGTTCAGTAAACATAAAAACACAAAGTGGCCTTTGATTTCCAAAATTTTATGAGTGTACTTCCAAAATTGATCTTTGTCTAGGAGTGTACTTAGAAAAAGTTACTAAAACAAATAGGTTAAGGGTGTGACATTTACTTAACATCTGTCATAATATTGTAAATAACTACTTTTATCTACGACCACTACTAAAAGTAGGCCTTTTAGCGCTAGCTTGTTTTAGTGTGACGTTTTATAGTTTACCGTGGTTCAGCTGTTTACTTTTAGCACATAGGCTAAAAGTGAAGTGAGGTTATAAAACTGGAAGTGAAGTTGTAAAGTTATTCTAGTTGCTTCTTGCGTTACAGGTAAAGTGTTTTTGAAATAATATAATTAAAGCATTATGTAATGAATACAGTCAGATGTGGAGTATCAATAATATAATTACATTTCGTAACTCACCTTGACAGTACTGCCGTGGCAAACAATCTGTTTATTATGACATAAATTAAAAGTGTCGCAGATGCAAACCTTTGTTAAATCGATATTTATGGATTAATAACGATAAAATTAAAGTCATAGATAAAATATTGTATGCAACGCGTGCTAAAAGTCGTTTATGCACGAGACATGTTATGAAACTCAGCCTTCGGCTTCGTTTCATTATTTTCATGTCTCGTGCATAAACGTTGACTTTTAGCACTTGTTGCATAAATAGCTATTTTTTCACTTCTGGGAAAAAAACACGGTTTCTGCGATACCAAAATCGTGACAGAAATAATGCATTATTCCCTAGAGGAGAGAAATTTACCTAGGCAGTTTTCATTATGACTGACACAACAATTATGTCAAATTCGAGGTTAGCAGGTTAGGTTTTGCGTCCGTCTGTGTCAAAACTGATGCAAAACCTAACCTGATAACCTCGAATTTGACATAGACTTACAGTGCCACCAACTTTAAAATTTAAAAAAGTCAATAAATTACGTTTTAAAAAAACAGGTTTGTAGTTTTAAATCTTCCTGCAACGTGAAAAAAATAGTATATGCAATTCGGAGACTGCTATTTTGCTTCAGTGCTATGTGACACCTCAGCAATATAACGCATTTCTCTCCCTCATTGCATAATCTACTATTTTGCACTTTCGGGACTAAAGTTGGCACTTTAGTCACTTATTTCAGGGACTAAAGTAGCTCATTTAATCCCTAAGGACTGAAGTAAAAACATTACCGTAACTATGGTATGTATGTACACAGCATTCTTAATAAAATTTGTATTTAAAATTAATCAGTTGGCAGTGCTGAAGTGCATTGTCAGTCTATATCAAATTCGAGGTTAGTAGGTTAGGTTTTGTTTGTTATTTAAACACACACTGACGCAAAACTTACCTGCAAATCTCGAATTTGACATAGACTGACAATAATACACTTCAGTACTGCCAACTGATTCAAGCTATCCAATGCCTGCTGCGATTCAGTTTAAAAAAAAATCACTCGATAAAATTCGTATTTAAAATTAAATTGTCATTGTCAGTTTCCAATTTGGCAGATTCGAAATTTTTTAAATTAAAAAAAAATTTAAATGTTTTTGTTTGCTGAACAACCTGCCTATAAAACATACGTTTTTAATGCTATGTTTTGTTATTTCTCACGTCACAGAAAAAGGGTAATGTGTAGACTAAGTGATAAAGCAGAACACACTGTATGGAAAAATCATACTCTATAATGGTAGTCATATATATTAATGTCAAACCAATTGAAATGCACCTTAGTTTTTTTCACAAAGATTTAAAAATTACGCTTACTCAACTTTCATAAAAAAAGGAAAAACTGCTTTAGAAACCGCACAATGTGTACGTAAAATATAAAGATTTGAAACTTCATTCCTTTCTTTAAATATGGTTTATTATTGTGGTTATTCTTAATAACGAATTAAAATTTTTCTTTACAGTTAAGTACGTACGTAAAACTTGAAAAAAAATTGGTATGCATTTATGACAGTTATAATTTATGTCATAATAAAGAGATGGCCTTGGCGCGCAGGTGAATGTTTGTGGAGCCAGTACTGTCAAAGTCAACTATCAAAGGTAATTATAATAGTACACATCTGACATTATTCATTACATAACGCTTTAATTATTTAAAAAACACTACCTCCAACGCAAGAAGTAACTAGAATAACTTTACAACCTCACTTCCAGTTCGTAATTGTAGTTTTATAACCTCACTTCACTTTTAGCCCATGGGCTAAAAGTAAACAACTGATCTCATTTTAAACACGCTAAATCATAAAACGTCACTTTTAGTGAAAAAAGCTAGCGCTAAAAGGCCTACTTTTAGTGGTGGTTGTAGAAAAAAATATAATTAATATAACAATGCTCTATTTTATTGCAACTGTGGAAAGTTACTGTTTGTTATAATTTTATTATACAGCGTGGTGCATGTAACTTGTCCAGTGCAGTACCTGAGTTATGCAACAATTCAATCACATTTGACGTTTGCTGACTATCTGTCTATCAGTAAGGTAACCATGATTGCTAGTACGATTTTTAATGTTTACGTATTCTTAGTAGCTATGATATATGTAATTTGGGTTGCATAAATTAACTACAGCAGCAGACAAGTTACCACCCTGTATAAATAAAAAAGTTTAATAATATTCTTTTGTTCAGACCGTTGAATTTGGCCCAGAAAACGATTTGATCTTGTAAATGTTAACAGTTTTTATTCTTCTGTTAACATTTGCCGAACAGTGACAAAAATTACGATAATATCTGTGAAACTGATGTACTGTGTGGAATATCAAAGATTCGTAAACAATACACGACAAGAATGCATACAACGAAGTTCTTGTGCACAATAAGAGGTACAGATTCGATTAAAATTACAGAAAACATGCAGTAGTTTCAGATCCACCCTGCTGTACAGCAAAATTCTCGAATTACTTAGTTTAGGGTAGATAGCTACAAACCTTAATTTTCAATTTATGCTTCTTAAAGTGACCAAATAATCTAAAAATAGTCTGTTCTAAATCACCTAATAATTGACTTGTAACTAAAAATCGAAAGTTGAAAACATACGTTATGGATTTGTTATGTAAATCAGAGAAATCTGAACGATGTGATTGTGCACGGAGGTAGCTCTCAAGGCGTTGCACTCTTATCTTGGACACACTGTATATTAAATTAAATGCTTTCTTCACACATACCAGCAATAATAGAAATGTAGTTTCTTTTAGCTTCTTGAACCATACATTCAAAAATATTAATTTTACAGTTTATACCCCAATATTTCTCAAAACATTGTTCCTTATGCACAAAATAAAATATGCTAAAAAATTGAACTGTACCATTCAACAAATGAGTTAAAAATATTAGTGATAAGAATTAAATATTGATAAAAACTCGTTATTAAAATGTATACCGTGTGTCCACAGGAGGACGCACCATAGGGATAACCTAATAGAATAGAAAGATCGGCTAATGCTGTGATCGCCTGCACGCTAAAACGTTGTTTTCTGGATTCTGACTCGCCATTGTATGAAACAATATTGTTATAAATGGTACAAGAAAAGGGACGGTGGTCACAGCACTGGTTGATATTTATATTCTATTAGCATTATCTTATCTCTATGGTGCGTACTCCTGTGGACACACGGTATAAACCGTTTTGGTATCGTATCGAAAATAATCCAGTCTAATAACGTTATTGTCACATAGAAAATAAAACTTTAAACATGAGCAATTATTTCTAATTTATTGAAAAATATCAAGTTCTTAATAGAATTTCTTACTATTAATCAAATGTTTTAAGAACTTTTAAAGTGCTGCTTTGCATTAGAAACAAACAAAATCCGATAAAAATGCAAACATGCTTTACTTTCTTTAACCCTCCGTCGGGCGCTTATAATCTGACAGATTCGTAACGTTGAAATTTTAATGCATTTCAGCCAATGGACGGACTAACGGGCAGTGCGCCTATGCACCTTACCTTGACTTTGTGTACATTCGACAGTTGCAATCGTGCGTTTCTAATGTGTTTGTTTATTTGACAGTGATTTGTTTAATCTCACAGATTCATTGCGCCCGTTTCGTATATTTCTGTATATTATCAGCAGAAGCATAAATATAGTACTGTTTCTTAAGACATCTAAAAGGTAAATACCACATCCAACTTTATTGTTCAAATGTAACACGGTATTTGTTGTTTCTTATCAGAAACTTTGCTCAAGAATGGAGAGAACTTAAAGAAGCTTCATCTTCAGACGGTTTAACAGATGAAGAAGAAGGTGACGATTATTTTACTGGAAAAGACAATTAATTGTACTAAATGGAAAAAACTCAATTTTCACAACGTGTGAGACGCAGACCTCAAAATGTTCTGGTCGGTCAGCCGGGGTTATAGGAACTGCAAATGAGGCCAGAACTATTTTAGAATGCTGGAAATGTTTTTAAGATACATACAAATGAATATATTGAAATCATTCGGCCACAATATATTCATGAGCGAGATGCAAAATTTACGGACGATGTCAAACTGAAAGCTTTTATCGGCCTTCTGTACCTTGCCAGAGTCCTTCGCTCTAATAGAATAAGTTTAGAAGATCTGTGGGGTGACGATAAATTTGGTGTCGAGATGTTTTGCCTAGTAATGAGTTTGAAAACATTCAAATTTCTCCTTCGTGCAATCAGTTTAGACGACAGAACTACTCGTGAAGAACAAAGTAGTGTTGACAAGCTTGCCACTATTCGGGACGTCTTTTCAATTTTTGTTGATAATTGTAAAAGCAGCTACTCACCTGGACAAAACGTCACAATTGATGAGATGCTAGCTGGTTTCCGAGGAAGATGTTCATTCAGGCAGTATACCGGGTGACAATGAGACCAGGGCCATGCTTATACAGTGTGTTTCACTTTACATGGAAGCACCCCTGTATTTTCTTTGTTTTTGTATGAATCGATTTGAATTTTTTACCAGTTGTACAACTCACCAAAAGACATCTATTCATGTCCTTGAGCGCAAATGACGTTATTAGCCTGGCCTACTACGATGAACAACATAAGTCGTATTGTCAATATTTTGCATCACGTTAGAGTTACAGCAAAAAGTTATTAAGAAAAGTTGTTTAAAATCAAAAGGGTACCCCAGATACCAATTTTGGTTTAATAATTCGAATTTTTAATTTTTATCCATAAATTTGTCAAAGTCCCAAATTTCAACTTTTAATTTGGTATCAAATGGTGCCATGGAGAAACAGCATTTTTATTATTGTTGCAAACATCATTAGCTATTAATAATGGCTGAATTATGTTTAACTGTAGCTGAGAAAGTAGAAATAATTAGAATTACTGGTGAAAATGCAAGATCCAATAGAGAAGTAGCTAGAATATTTAATGGAAGGCATCCAGGGCGTGCACCTATTTATCCTGACACAAATGAAAAAGTTGATTAATTTTTTAAACAGTTCCAGGTTAAATAGGTGCACGCCCTGGATGCCTTCCATTAAATATTCTAGCTACTTCTCTATTGGATCGTGCATTTTCACCAGTAATTCTAATTATTTCTACTTTCTCAGCTACAGTTAAACGTAATTCAGCCATTATTAATAGCTAATGACGTTTGCAACAATAATAAAAATGCTGTTTCTCCATGGCACTATTTGATACTAAATTAAAAGTTTAAATTTGGGACTTTGACAAATTTATGGATAAAAATTAAAAATTCGAATTATTAAACAAAAATCGGTATCTAGGGTACTCTTTTGATTCTAAACAACTTTTCTTAATAACTTCTTGCTGTAACTCTAACGCGATGCAAAATATTGACAATACGACTCATGTTCTTCATCGTAGAAGGCCAGGCTAATAACGTCATTTGCGCTCAAGGACATGAATAGATGCCTCATGGTGAGTTGTACAACTGGTAAAAAACTCAAATCGATTCATACAAAAACAAATAAAATACAGGGGTGCTTCCATGTAAAGTGAAACACACTGTATCTTCTTTAATTATTAATCGATTTGAATAAAATTTTATACCAAGATACTAGACAGAATTTCTGATTGGCCGATAGATATAGTCAAAATGGCTGACTTCCGGTTTTACCGAAAATTATACTAACTTTGATTTTTTAAATGGAACATCCTGTATATTTTATGTTTTTCTGAATGGACGAGTCAAACTACATATAAGAGTCTTGCCAAATTTCAGTTTTTTTAAACAAAAAAATCATTTTTTTAATTTTTATTTTTTACCATAGAATTCCTTGATTTAGAAAAATCTATTCTAATTGACTCTAGCAACTCTTAATAATAGCTATTTTACCAATAAGGTAAATAACAAACCTTTACTAAAAGAATATAATTTGCTAAACTCGTTTTTTAAGAACAAGTCACTTTTATTAAATGGCACCTACTAAGGGCCATCTAGCCATTAGATAGAAAATGTAATTACGAATCTAACGATATGGATCATGCACTACATTATCTTTATCTGAAACTGAAAATCAATTAATTAATTATCTTTTTTAATATTTTTATGTAATAACTAATAATACCCAAACAAATTTGGCAACACTGTTGTATGTAATTTGAGTCGTAAGTTCCAAAACACATAAAACATATAGAGTGATCTATTTAAATACCAAAGTTAGTGTCACTTCCGGTCAAAATAGATTTAAAAAAATAAGTAATTAATTAATTTTCAGATTCAGATAAAGATAATGTAGTGCATGATGCATATCGTTAGATTCGTAATTACATTTTCTATCTAATGGTAAGATGGCCCTAAGTAGGTGCCATTTAAAAAAAGTGACTTTTTCTTAAAAAACGAGTTTAGCAAATTATATTCTTTTAGTAAAGGTTTGTTATTGACCTTATTGGTAAAATAGCTATTATTAAGAGTTGCTAGAGTCAATTAGAATAGATTTTTCTAAATCAAGGAATTCTAAGGTAAAAAATAAAAATTAAAAAAATGATTTTTTTGTTTAAAAAAACTGAAATTTGGCAAGACTCTTATATGTAGTTTGACTCGTCAATTCAGAAAAACATAAAATATACAGGATGTTCCATTTAAAAAATCAAAGTTAGTATCATTTCCGGTAAAACCGGAAGTCAGCCATTTTGACTATATCTATCGGCCAATTAGAAATTATGTCTAGTATCTTCGTATAAAATTTTATCCAAATCAATTCATCAATAAAGAAGATATAAGCATGGTCCTAGTCTCATTGTCACCCGGTATACCGTCTAAACCGATTAAGTATGGTATCAAGATACTTGCATTAGTGGACGCTAAACTTTGGTATACTCACAATTTGGAAATATATCCGGGTAGACAACCTGAAGGATATTTATAAGCCATCTGACGTAGTGATAAGGCTTTCGCAGCCAATTTATGGCACCGGACGCAATATAACAGCTGACAATTGGTTTACTGATACAGAAGTTGTACATTTTCTCAGCACCAGTAAATTGTCGTATGTTGATAACATAAAAAAAAAAAAAAAAAAACCAAGCGACAACTAGCTTCAGCGTTTGTCATCATCAAACGCAGAGAAGAAAAGACAAGCTTGTTTGGATTTCAAAAGAATGGAACAATTGTGTTCTATGTTCCAAAAAAATATAAAAATATACGAGCCCTAACTACTATATGTTCGGACACTTGCTTATTTAAAATAAATGCTTCAATCATTTCATGATACTTGTTTTTATTTAATCTTGGTCAAATATTTTTTAAAGGTACATTTGTAGATTTTACACATTTATTATAATTATTTATGTAAGTGAAAATCTCTAGAAAAATAAATAATATAGAATGCAAAACTAAACCGACAACTAAATGTTCGGACGCAAAGCAGTTTGCTGTGATTCAAACAAACGCCTGTCACTTGTTTTCAATATTGCCACTGTAAGTGTCAAGTGCACAGTACATGACTGAATTTGTGTAACATTAAGGTAAAATAATGGCACGGGGAATAGCAACACTTCTAAAGTTACGTGAAATAATTATTCGCGAATACGCGAAAGGAAAGTCGATCAGAAAAGTTGCCGAAGATTTTGGAATCGCAAAGTCCACGATTGCAGACATAATAAAAAGATAAGGAAATACAGGAGATATTGACATTGGAGGCAAATCTTCTGGGCGTCCAAGGTTAGTAACACCTGGTTTGAGAACCACAATATAAGGGTTTTATAGATTGGCCTTCTAGTAGCCCCAACCTCAACATAATTGAAACGTTATGGCATAAGATGAAAAGGTGTTTAAGAAACCCTCCCCAGCGGACTTTACCTGATTTGAGGGCCAAACTTCTAGAAATTTGGAACTCGTTGACTCCAACGGACTGTGAATCATTAATTATAAGTATGCCTAATAAGATTAAAGCAGTTATTAAGGCTAAAGGTGATGTTACACCATACTAGTTTTGCAAGGATATTAAATGTCCGAATATTTAGTGGTCAATGAATATTCCTTTTTTTATTAATAATGTTTTTTCAGAGTTGTTAATTCCATTAAAAATTAAGCAATATGTAAAATATTTGTTATAAATATAAATCTTTAAAAATTATTTAGTTGTATTAAACTAGAAACAAGTATTGCAAATTTACAGGGATATTTGCGTATAATAAGTCAGTGTCCGAACATATAATGGTTAGGGCTCGTAGTATTAATATCTAGTCTCCATTTTGACAACGCTATTGATGAAAGCACAGGAGACGATCGCAAGCCAGAAATTATTACATTTGTCACTAAATCAGGTATCGATTTAGTTGACAAAATGTGTGCTACTTTCAATGTGCAGGAAAAATGCAGAATCCGGGGCACATTCCCCTCCTATTGTTAATAATAATTATTATTAACCATGTTTCTCTAGTAACCATAACTAAATTTACAAGGGAAGCAAATAAAAGGAGAGTAATGTGCCCTGGATTTTGCAGTTTAGCCCAATGTGCAAAGGATCACTAGATGATGGCCTTTGGTGGTATATTTTACTATGCTAAATATTAGTGGCATTAATGCACAAATTATTTACAAGGAAAATGTTAGAGCTATAAAAAAAAGACGGCTATTTTTGAAAGATTTGGCGAAAGAATTAGTAGCTGACCAACTTAGCCGCAGAGCAATAAAAAAGTATAAAAGTATAAAAAGACGTAGATCATAAATTAAAAAGGTGGAAAGAATACATGGAGGAGTTGTTTCATGATAATTGCCAACTGGAGACGCTAGAGCAGATTCAAAGCGGACCCTACATAACAAACGACGAGGTAAGAGCAGCTATCAAAAGATTAAAAAACAACAAATCTCCGGGACCGGATAAAATACACGGTGAACTGCTAAAATTACTTGAGGATAGCCAACTCGAAATTATAACACGATTTTTCAATATGATTTACGACTCCGGTAATCTACCTAAAGAATGGTTACTATCAATATTCATACCCTTATCAAAGAAAGCAAACGCTAACAAATGCGAAGATCATCGTATTATCAGCCTCATGAGCCACGTTCTGAAAATTTTCCTACGTATCATTCATTGTCGTATATACAACAAACTAGAACAAAACATATCAGACGTGCAATTTGGATTCCGAAATGGCTTCGGCACAAGAGAGGCACTTTTTAGCATTCAGGTCCTCATTCAGAGAGCTCGTGATGTCAATGCTGATATATTTGCTTGCTTTATAGACTTCGAGAAGGCTTTTGATAGGGTACATCATGATAAACTCATTCCGATCTTGCGCACATTGAATGTCGACGATAAAGACATAAGAATTATTTCCAATTTATACAAACACCAGAAAGCTATTGTTCGCATAGATGGTCAAACATCTGAGGAATTCAATGTGAGAAAAGAAGTACGGCAGGGCTGTATATTATCTCCTGCTCTTTTCAATGCCTACTCCGAAAAATTGTTCCAGGAAACCCTTGAAAACACAGATGATGGAATAAAAATAAATGGAGAAGTGATAAACAATCTCAGGTATGCTGACGACACTGTTCTTCTTGCAGACAGTGCAGACAGCCTCCAGAGGTTAATAGACCGGGTAACTATAGCAAGCGAAAAATACGGAATGAAACTCAACTGTAAGAAAACACAAGTATTAGTAGTCAGTAAAGATACCAATATTGACACACAATTCTCAACAGGAGATACACCTTTAATACGAACAGAGAGCATTACATACTTGGGAACCAGAATCAGCGATAGTTGGGATCACTCAATAGAAGTTAAATGCCGCATTGAAAATGCCAGAAACGCTTTTAAAAGACTGAATAAAGTACTGTGCAACCTTTCGCTGAATATTGATCTTCGTCTTCGTGTTCTTAGGTGTTACGTGTTCTCCATACTGTTATACGGGGCAGAGGCATGGACACTTACAAATGCCTCCTGCAAGTGCCTAGAAGCATTCGAGATGTGGTGCTACCGTCGAATGCTACGCATTTCATAGACATACCATATCTCCAACCATACAGTCCTATGTCGCTTGCAAAAAGAACTGGAAGTCATGACCACCATAAAACAAAGAAAGTTGTCCTACTTCGGGCACATCATGCGTAATGGTAAATATCGCCTACTACAATTAATTCTGCAAGGCAAAATCAATAGTAAGAACTTGAGGCAATGGTCAGGATTGACATCCGCAAAACTTTTTCGCTCGGCTGGAAATAAAATAAAATGGGCTAGTGTGATCGCCAACATCCAAAGAGGATAGGCACTTTCAGAAGAAGAATAAAAAAGAAAAACATCCCCATAACACTTCAGCAAAAACTTCAAACATTTAGACCATCTGATGAACATGAAACGGAAGAAACTCCATCTACTTCTGGCACAAACAAAAGAAAGCGTTGCAGACCTTGTGCAAACAAGAAATCACAATATTCTAAATATTTTTATAAAGTTTGTAAAGTACATTTGTGTTTGGAACATGCTACAATAATTTTTGAAAATTGTTTTAAAGCCAAGTGATAGCCCAGAAATTGATGAATTTCTAAGCAGTCCCTGTCCAATGACATTACCAATAGCGCCTTTCTCCCCTGCGGAAGTAAAACACGAAATGTCAAAATGCAAAAATCAGAAAGCGCCTGGTTTCAACCTAATCACTCCGCTAATACTCAAAGAGTTACCAAGAAAAGCCATAGTACTATTAACCACCATTTACAATAGCATGCTTAGGTTACCTTATTATCCAGTAACTTGGAAATTCGCACAAATAATCATAATCCACAAACCTGGAAAGCCACCACATGAAGCAACATCCTACATGGCCTATCAGCTTGCTGTGAACTATGTCCAAAATATTCGAGAAACTTTTGCTGAAAAGACTTACAAAGTCAATTGACCTGGATGAAATAGTACCATCTCATCAATTTGGCTTTCGAACAACTCACTCAACAACCCAACAAAGCCATAGAATAATAAACGAAATACTCAAAAGCTTTGAAGAGAAGAAAATATGCACTGCCACTTTCCTCGACATAAAACAAGCATTTGATCGTGTTTGGCATAACGGATTGCTATTCAAACTGAAGCTTACCCTACCCACACCTTACTACCTCCTATTAAAGTCCTACCTGACTGACCGCTACTTCCAAACTAAATATAAACTGGAAACATCCATTTATTACCCTATCAAGTCCGGAGTTCCCCAAGGTAGTGTGTTGGGGCCTTTCCTTTACCTAATTTTTACTGCTGACATTCCAACAACAGCTAATACCAAAATTGCCACCTTCGCGGACGATACCGCATTAATTGCTAGCAATGAAAACCCCCAAATTGCCTCTAATAACCTCCAGTATCACCTCAATCTCCTTGAAAGCTGGCTGGCCAAGTGGAATATCACCGTAAATCAACAAAAGTCTGCTCATGTCACATTTACAACTCGAAGGGTTGAATGTCACGAAGTAACAATAAACGGCATTCGTCTTCCTGTGAAAGAAGAGATAAAATACCTAGGCTTAACACTTGATAGCAGACTGACTTGGAAACCCCACATGAAGAACAAAAAAACAAATCAATTTGAAGATACAACAAATGAACTGGCTAATAGGACGAAAATCGAAACTCACAGTAGACAATAAGATTCTCTTATACAAACGCATAATCAAGCCGATATGGACATACGGGGTACAGCTTTGGGACTGTGCTAAACCTTCAAACACCCAGATCCTCCAAAGGTTGCAGTCCAAAATTTTAAGAATAATGCTCAATGCCCCTTGGTATGTCAGCAATAAAACTATACATAATGACTCAGGCATTCCGTTCGTCAATGATGAAATCTGCCAGCTAACCAGAAGATACCTAAATAGTCTCCCTGGACATCCAAATGAAGAAGCTAGTACTCTTAGCGTTCCGCTAGAAGTAAGAAGAAGACTAAAAAGAAGATGGCCCACAGATGTAGATCCATAGCTTTAGTTAAGTAAAGTTTTTCTATTCAACCCATAACTTAAAAGTAGTTAATTCGGAGTGTAGCTACTGGGCTGCTTCTCCCTTCATGTGTAATATATTAATCTAATTTACTTATTGCTCCTTTTTGGTAAAGAAAGTACGTATTCAAACTGTCAAAATATTTAGAAATGCATGCGGAAAGTATAATAAGCAGTCAGAAAAAACCTTTACGTCAAACGAGTATTTTAGATTTTGTAACAACCATTACATAACTTTGTTTCAATTATTTTGTTATTCCTATCTGTATTGTTAGCGTGTATACCTTTGCATAATACAACTTTTTTAACATAAAAATGGATTTTTCCCTTAAGCGAACGCCTCTAATATCCGGACAAAAACTTTGGCACCGTGCGTGTCCGCTTATGGGAGATTTCACTGTATATAATTAAAAAAAAAAAGTTTGAGAAGATATGAAGGTGACAAAGAAGAATCTGACTGAAATTCTTTTGTTATATTATCACTTACTCATTGTTTATTTCTATTACAACATATTTTATCTTCTAGAGTTCACTATAATTTCAATTATATAGTAGAATTGTTAAACTAATTTTTAACTTTAATTTGTTAATCTTTCTCTATTTCTCGATCAATATGATATTATTTTGAATAAAACAATATAATGACTTTTAGTTTAACGCATTTCTCTTTATTTTAGATGAAAAAAATATTTCCCACTTATGAATCTAAGAGACACATTGCGCCCGAACTTGCAAAATCTACTATTGCGTCCGACAGAGGGTTAAGAGAACACAGCATGGGCTGGCTACCATTTATACAAATAATAATCCTAGAAAGACTATTAAATGATATGAAAATAAGCAAGCTGAAACAACTTAACTTGAAGTGATTTATATTTTTACCGTTGATTTAAATTATGAAGTGGTAAGGTTAACTACAATGTGTTATGAAATATTAGGTATACGAGGTATTCACGAGAATAAGGCTATATTGTCATTCGAGCATTAGTGAAGATACAAAAGTGACATTTGTATCTAGTTGAGCTTACTATTAATATACAAGGTGGTAACCCTTTATTTTGTACATATGGGAAGTTGCTTATTTAACAATGTATACCAGCAAACTAAAATACGAAATAAAAATTAAGTCGGAGACCCTGCGACAAAACTAGTTATGTCATTTCATCAAGAAAATATCCTGTTAATATGCTCTCTTAAAATCGCTAATAATTGATTCGGAAGTATGCTTGGTTTCTGATGGTGAAGAAGGCTGCAGCAGGGGCGCAAAATGGTAGAGATGACAGATAAAATAAACGTATTTGGCAGTACTGAAGTGTATGTTGCTGGCACTGTTAGTGTATGTCAAATTCGAGGTTATCAGGTTTGGTTTTGTTTATTATTTGACACTGACACTGCCACCAACAATAAACTTCAGAACTGCCAAACATATAACACGTATCACACGCGTGTCTCCAATTACAAAGTTATTTAATCTTTCGGTATTTTAATTTCCTATGGTCCTTGGGAAAATTATCCACAGTAGGTCATGTTTATTTATGTGAAACTGAACTGACAATATGTCACGTTTTTAAAATTAATACCTAATTTAAAAAGAATACATTTTGTCAGGTCAGTTCGCATAACTAAACATACTTTCCCGAAGGACCATAAGAAATCAACTTCTTTGGGCCCCTGCCGCTGCCCTCTCCACCACCGGAAACCGGGCAAACTTCCAGTATCATAAAATAGAATATTTTCTTGATGAAATGACATAACTATTTTTGTCGCTGGCTCTTAGACTATTATAGATCAAAAATTAGGATCACCGAAAAACTATCAAATGTTTAATGAGAAAAGAGGATAGCAACTGCGTTTCTCAATCATACGTCTCTCTCTTGAAACCACAGATTTAGAATTATTTTGAAGAACTTTTTAATTTTACATATCGCTAAATAGAAGTATTATAAAGTCCATTTTTTTTCTATAATAATTTTCAAGGTCAACTTTCTAGGGGATAAGTTGCATTCCTATAGGGTCCCTAGTTTTAATAATGTTGGTACATAGATTTTTAGTTCTTTTTTTCCACTAGAAAAATGACTGTCATTTTGACAGGTATGTCATAATAGTGGGTAAAACGAACAGCCCAGTAATAGTAAAATATTGCAAAATTTATTAATTATTAAACTTACAATATTTGAAAATAAACATAATGGACGTTTGATTCCAGTAAAAAAATGAAATTTGTCAAGAGTTCAAATTAAGAAACTTTGACATTCAAAATTGACACATAACCATAATTTTGAAAAAGTTCTACCAACACGAGATATAAAAATTTCCTAGCGTTTTAATCACATTTCTACCAACATTGTAACACTGACAGTTATTATAGAAAAAAAAACGTACTTTTTCTACTCATGACATTGAAATCAGTCATTTTAACATTGATTCCGGTGGTTGAAGTTGCATTTCAACCACTAGAGATTGAAATGCTCGGACTACCGGGATTTCAAACTGTTTGACATTCAATTGATGAAAAGAGAAATGTCACTTTATGTTTAATTTTTTCTAAAGTGCATTAATTTGTTAAAATGAGTGAAAATTTGTAGAAAAAATAGTATATGTAACTCGTGGCTGATAAAATTTCAACCACTTGTCCCATAATATACTATTATCTATTTTTGATAAAACAAAGTTGAAATAAAAACTATTTTTTAGTGTAAGTCTCTGAATATTAGCTTTTTTTTTGTAAATACAATTTGAGTTCACATTGAAAGTTAATATTGATACTTTAAAAAATAAATATTAGTTGTTTAATAATAAACTCAATGCATTATGAAATGTATTAACCATATTCTATGAAGATTACAGTTATTACTACATGCTATGGCATTTCAATTAATTGGTATTTACCTGCACTTCTGCTTCTCCAGGAGCACCGGAATTGATGCACTTTATGCTATCCAGTATTTGTTGCAAATTACTTGGTAAAGCTATGCTTGCCAAAGCCGACGTTCCAATGCCCGTGGTGGTGCTGGAAGCAATATCTTGTGACATGTTGTCAATTTCAGCCTTCTGCATTGCAATACGTTGATCCAATTCCTCCATTTTTCTTTGAATTTCTACACTATTGGCTGGCAATGCGGCACTTTCATCTAAACCTGTACAATAAAGGACGTTAAATAAATAATTTGCTTTTAGCTGGTTTTATAAATAAAAATTGTGGAATATTAGTGCAAAATATAGAGTGAATTAATTAGTTTTATTACCTATATCCACAACTTCCTCGTTTCAACAGTATTGAGCTTGAAAAAAAAGATTTTTATTAATAATAATCATGTTTTGTACGATTCATTTCATATTTGGTACATGACATATTATGGCATTTTTTCTACTTACTGAAGGAATTTTGTTATTTATTTTTTAAATAATTGTTGTCATATGCAATTTCCATTAGCCTACAGGTGCCACATCGCTTTTACGGGCAACAATCTGTTTTTTATTTCTTTATGCTTAAACCGTAAAAGCCACAAAATCTAACAAAAATAACTATGATAGCATTTAACCAAATCATTAATATTTTACAATAAAATTTGTTGAAGAACAACAGAAAATCGACAACTTGTACAACAGCAATAACAGATCAAATGAAGCTAAGTCATGTACTAGATATGAAATGAATCGCGTAAAGCGTTTTATTATTATTAATAAAAATCTCTTCTTCCAAGAACTTTTAAGTTTGTTCTTGTTGAAACGAATAACTTTTGAATACTTATAGGTAAGTTTGGTTAAATGGGTTTGTTTTGACTTCAACAACTAGCTCTCAAAGGTGTGCATAGGGTTCGGAGCTCTCACACCGAGATCTCGCTTATTTGACGAGATACAAGAACGATTAAATTGGGGAAAGTTGCTTAATTTTTCGCTGTCGTAAAATCCGCAAACAAGTTTCCTCCTTTTATTAGTTTTTAATATAACTCCAAAATTTTAGTTTTTTTTTTGGCTTTCACACATTTATTAATGTTATATATTTTTCATTAACGCATTATTGGGGCACTTTTTTAGGCTGAATTAAATTATGTTATTGAAATTGATGTAACCATTATCGATTTTCATTTTTATATCAAGTTTTTGATTCTGATTTCAACAATGCACGATACTTTGCATTTTGAATAAGTTTTATTTTATTCAATAGAAATGAAATTCCATCGGAGCTCCATGAAGATAGCAGTCACTTAATTTAAATTCAAACAAATTGCAGTCGGTCATCAACAAATACTATTGCAGCAATAGAACAAAAACTGTACTGAACTTGTACTAAAAGTGCAACTTAAAGAGGTTGTTTACTAACGAAGAAAAGAGGGACATATTAGAAATGTATTATTCTTAAAACGAAAACGTGTAAGTGCTGCCAAAAGGTATGAAGAACGATACCCAGAAAGACGACAGCCACATCAATTTTTTTTCACGTTTACAGATCGATATAGTAGTGTTGTTGTAGGAAATTAGAATTATACGGAAGGGACCATAATTATATACAGACAGATCAATAAAAAAAGCCAATTAGGGCAGGCTGTGATATGTGTTACACGTTTGGCAGTAATGAAGTGTATTGTCAGTCTATGTCAAATTCGAGATTTGCAGGTTAAGTTTTACGTCAGTCTGTGTCAAACAACAAACAAAACCTAACCTACTAATCTCGAATTTGACAGACTGACAATACACTTCAGTACTGCCAAACGTATAACACATATCACAGCCTGCCCTAATTGGTTTTTTTATTGATCGGCCTGTATAACAACAATAAGATAACATGAACAACAAAATAGAATGCTTTAGTAAGAAAGAGATGACCATACGATAAATCCCTGAGTATATCGTCAAAATAACTTCGGCCTTCCTTACTGGAAGAACGTTTACAATCAATGTAAATACAGCCATATCAGGAACTAAGAACATCAACGCAGGGGTCCCTCAAGGATCCGTTCTTGGCTCTTTGCTGTTTAATATATTTATGCACGATATTCCTGCCCCCCAGTCTTTCCTGGCCATGTTTGCTGATGATACGACAATCATAACTCAAGATCCCAACTTAAATAGTGCAATATCAACACTCCAATGTGCGACAGATGGACTGCAAATGTCGTTTAACCGTTGAAACATCACCTTAAGCCCTACAAAATTTACCACCAAAATTTGTACTCTCAGAAGAATTAATGATCCACATTCCATCGTTATAAATGGAAATCCAATTCCAGAGAATGCAAAAAATAGAGATGTGAAATATGTAGGGGTAAACCTGGACCAAAGACTGACATGGGGAATTCATATTAACACCAAAATAAATGACAGTCATAACAAGATGAGGCTTCTCTATCCAATATTGAACAGAAACACGCCACTGAAAATAGAATGCGCTATGTAAATAGACAAATCTATCCTACAAGTGGCCCTTATGTATGCCGGTGTAGTGCGGAGAACTGTGTCGAGAACTCGCATAAACAAATTACACACATTACAAAATAGAGTCCTCAGACTGGCAACAAATGCACCATGGTTTATTCACAATGAATTACATTTGTCTAAAACCAAAACTACCTCAGGATGTGCTTTTAAGTGATAGTGACTAATGCACTGAACTAACCAATTTGAATATCTATTTCGTGTCTATTAACTCTATCTTTTGTTATTGCATTATTTAGTTATATAGTCAAAACTGAATTTAAATTTACTGTGAATGGCCCTAGTGTGCTGACCTGGTGATGGTAAAAAACTTAAAAAAAAGATGTAATCATTTTCAGTGACTACAAATGGCTATTATTCACAGCTGACTTACATGTTTCATTCAGAGCTGGGCAGTATTTGTACTTGTAAATACTTTTTTTTATTTAAATACTTTGTAGTATTTAAATACTAAGTATTTAAACACTTTTTAATGGACGGTATTTGTTTTTCTAGGTGCAAATACTTTGCAAACGATTTAGTATTTAAATACAATTTTTGCAGTATTTTAATATTTTTAAGATATTTAAATATTTTTACAGTATTTAAATACTTTGAGAGTGCTTAAATAATACTTTCAGAGTATTTAGCTACTTTTTATTTCTTCATATGTATTTCTAACTAGTTAATACTTTTTGTAGGGGAGACCGTTGTACCTAGGACATGGTGTACCTTGGACCAGTCCACGTATCTAGTAAGTGCTGCAACCTAGCGGACTCCGGGTGAACCCTGATCACCACTGTAGTCAAGCCAGTGCACATGTTGAGTTCTGCAGCTGTCAGTTTCCGTTTTCGGTTTTGCGTAGCAAAAGTTGTTTTTTAGTAGCAAAAGTAAAATTTTCGTTTGTTGGTTGAGTGCCCGTGCTTCCGGGGAGTTGGCGCTAGCATTTCTACTAACTGACTACGTGGATAACGCATTTTTTGGTGAGTAAAACGCCCACTCTGTTTTGAAAATTGGTTAGGTATTTACTTGCAGGCGGCCATTTTTGCTTAATACGAGACCATCGTGTACCTTGGATACAAACGTCATCCTGTACCTTGGACCGCTGGTCCATGGTACACGACTTTGTAACATATGTGTTGTATTTATGTTACAGGTGTTTGGAGGAAAATGCCGCGACGCAAAGAAGGAAAGAAAAGAACTCCGGTAGACGAAGTTTCTTTGAAAAAGGCCATTGAGGCTGTAACCTCAAATGATCCAGAAAAGAAAATGTCCTATAGGGAGGCAACAAAAGTGTTTGGTATAAGTAAAACTACCCTACTGAGACATGTAAATAAATTTAAAAGTGCTGATAATCCCAATGAATACCACTATTCACCTAACTTTGCGGTAAAGCAGGTATTTACGGAAGAAGAAGAAAACGGCCTAGTAACCTATATTAAAAATGTCGCCCACATGCAGTACGGATTGACCAAAAAGGGTGTGAGGCTCCTAGCTTTCAAGTATGCTAGGGCCAATGAGAAAAAATGCCTGCTACTTGGAGTGAGGAAGAAATTGCCGGGGAAGAATGGATGCGAGGGTTTTTAAAGAGGCACACGGATTTGTCAGTTCGCAAACCAGAGGCGACAAGCTTGAGTCGCATGACTAGTTTCAACAGGACCAATGTCAGGCTTTTCTTCAATAATATAAAAGAAGTTCATAGAAAATACGGTCCTATTGCACCTGATAAAATTTGGAACTTGGACGAAACGGGTCTCAGCACAGTCCAAGGGCAATCTAAAATAATTGCCCCAAAGGGGATAAAACAAATAGGCAGTGCTACGTCAGCTGAAAGAGGGTCTTTAGTGACAATGATCGCTGCTGTAAATGCAGTTGGCAATTCGTTGCCCCCTATGTTGATATTTCCCCGTGTTCATTTCAAAGATAGGATGCTGTTTGGGGGACCAGCAGGTTGTATTGGGGCCGCCAATCCTTCTGGATGGTCCAATGAAGCGACATTCATTAAATTTTTGGACCACTTTTTGAACACTGTCAAGAGCTCAAAGGATGATCGTGTCTTGCTCATTTTAGACAACCACGAGACCCACCTTTCTCCGGAGGTCCTTGACAAGGCATCTGATGCAGGCATTGTGATGGTTACTTATCCCCCCCATACTTCACACAGGCTACAGCCTTTAGACCTGTCTGTGTACGGTCCACTGAAGACTTACTACAATCAAGCTGTTGAAGCTTGGCTGCTTAACAACAAGGGAAAGACCTTTGATATATATAGCATTGCAGAAGCCCTAGGTACAGCTTATCCAAGAGCATTCACTCCAAGTAATGTGATGTCTGGATTCAAGAAATCAGGAATATTTCCATTTGATGAAGCAGTTTTCACTGACGAAGATTTCCTGTGCTCCTACGTGACTGACAGACCTATGGATGCTTCAAGCGCAGGACCTACAACTTCAAGCTCTGTCCCTGTGACCTTTCCAAACGTTGAACCGTCCAACTCAGCAATCGCTTCTTGTTCAATCTTAGATCCTGGACCATCTAGTTCATCAGCAGTCGTTTCTTGTCCTCTACCATCAAGCACATCTTCAGTTCCTGAGCCCTTTGATCCTGAGCCTTCATCTGAATCTGTAAGTTCAATCTTAGATCCTGGACCATCTAGTTCATCAGCAGTCGTTTCTTGTCCTCTACCATCAAGCACATCTTCAGTTCCTGAGCCCTTTGATCCTGAGCCTTCACCTGAAACTGTAATTGAAACACCAAATACGCCTACACGTAACAAAGCACCAAAACCATGCCTTACCCCTGAAGAGGTTCAACCTTATCCCAAGGCGGAGCAACGTAAGAAGAAGAGGCAAGGTAGACAACCAGGGAGAACCATGATTGCCACTGATACGCCAGAGAAAAACGCAATTAAAGAACAAAAGTCCAAAAGAGATAAGAAAAAAGGAGCTGTGACTAAAAGAAAAACCTTTTCAAAAGACCTTGGAACTTTATTTGAGATAACAGAAAAGAAGAAAATTAACAAACATAACAAGAAAAATCAAGCCAAGAAGATTAAGCTAATTAAACAAGAATCAAGCTCCTCCTCTGATTCAGATGAAGCGTTAAGCCTTGTTTCCACTGATAATGAGGACAGTGATGAAGAAGAATGCTTGTATTGTTGTTCTTCAAAGTTGAGCGATAAAGGTGGAGAGAAGTGGTGCAAATGCACTTCATGTGGCCGTTGGGTGCACTATTTGTGCGCCGGAATTGAAGGGAAAGAATGGAAAATGTATCTGTGCGACTTTTGTGAAAAAAGACAAAAATAAACTTTCATGTATCTGATTAATAAGTGATAAACCCATGTTTCTTTTGTATAATTTCATAAAAAATTTTTGTTTCTAGAAATTAAACAATGTTACAGTTAAAACATTCATTTATTTACCCTAAGACTAAGAGTTCTTTATTAACCCTTTAGTTTATTATACCTGGTCCAAGGTACAAGAGGTCTGTCCCAAGGTACACGAACATCGTGTACCATGGACCACTTTACATATCAATAGATTTAAATTTATCTTGTCTAAAGTTATACAAATATATAATTTAACAATATCTTATGTTGTTCTGAAAGGTTTAAAATATAGCTGGATACTGTTTAAGTATTATAATTTCAAAAAACTTTGGCGTAAAAAAATAAAATGTAAAAAGTGGTCAAAGGTACAACAGTCTCCCCTATAGTTTTAACGTTTATCAAAATCCAAAGTTTTTTACTTAAAACGCGAACACGTGTAGTGCTTCAGGTAAACAACCACCCGTGCTAGAGCGAGACAGAAGCCACCAGGCAAGTGTGGGCCTGAGCAAGATGCATAAAAAGCAGGTTTGACGGGGTGACGGAGACGGTGCACCCCTGCCATTCGATTATTTCGATATTCAATGTTTTGGCAGCGCGGAACAAATAGTTGTGTTTCCTCTGTACCTGTATCGTCATTTGTGGTAAAAATCCATATACTGCTCAAAATGAATTAGGGATCAGTTTATAAATCACCGCTATCCTTTAGTTTTTATATGGGCAAATGTTTTATTCTCAGATGAGTCACGGTATCGTTTGAGTAACTGTGATGGTCGTGTAAGAGTCTACAGAAGGCAAGGTGAGAGATTCGCAGACAATATGGTGCAAGAAAGCCTGCATTTTGGAGGAGGCTCTATTATGGTATGGGGTGGAATATCTTTGAACGGCCGCACTGAGATTGTCATTGTAGAAGGGGATTCTCTAACAGCTCAACGCATTCATTCTGCAACCTCACGTTCGACTGTATGCTCAAAATCACGGTCAAGGGTTCATTTATCAACAGGATAACGCCCGCCCTCATTCTGCAAGAATTGTTCAAGAGTACCTGAATGCCCATAATATTCACACTATGGACTGGCCGGCTTACAGTCCTGACCTGAACCCCATAGAGCATGCTTGGGACGAACTAGAACGACGGATTCGAGCAGAAGAACTTCCTCAAAACTTAAATGATCTCAGAAATCGTCTTGTGCATGAATGGGAGCAAATACCACAAGAACGATTTCAAAATCTCATCAACAGTATGGGTAACAGGTGTCGAAGTGTCTTACTTGCGAGGGGAGGTCATACCCGTTACTAGCTTTAATGCCAGAAAGAATTCTGGGCAGTTTTCTTTATTTATTGCTGTCTTTAATTTTGTACGATTTCTGTTAATGTTAACTTAAAAACCTTGTTACTTGTTTTTGAATTAATGTTCCGTATTTAATAAATACTGTGTTAGTCCATAGATAATCACTAAAAGTTTCATTCAAATCTGTGCATCCTGTATAAAGTAATAGAAAATATAAAACTGATCCCTAATTCATTTTGAGCAGTATATATAATAGACTTGTCCGTCCGGGACGCTGTTTCAGCAGCCAAACCGTAAGAGATAGAGAAAAAAGTCAGGTCAGGAACCGAATTTCAGTCTCTAACACTAATTATTATCTTAATTATCCTAATCCTAACTTTTTAGGTTAGATTCTAGGCAAATTTTATCAAGGCGAATGCGACTGGTAGTTTGCTACCAACAATGACGTCATATACGTACGTGTGGTGAATACGAGTTCTATTTGCAAAACGGTCTTTTTTGTTTTATTAAATGAGACATTTGTCTCACTGGACTGCTAGTAAATTACTATTACAGTAAGTATCCCTATATTTAATAGTACTAGTAGTTCATATTCAATATACGCAATTTTATTAACAAGATTTTCTTTGCTGAAATATCCATAAAACACCGCAAACCAATACAGGGTGTCCAAAAAATGGCGGATTAACTCTACGGTGCATTACTGAGGGATGCCTTATGAACCCAGGAAAAATATGAAAAAAAATCCCTGGGCCGTATTTTTCAAAATATTTCGAAATTAATAAAAATAAATCTGGCAACATTGATACTGCAACAATTTCTCAATCAAAAATGTATCCAAAGTAAGTTGTTAATATGTTGGTGACACTGTAAGTCTATGCCAAATTCGAGGTTAGTAGGTTAGGTTTTGCGTCAGTTTTGACACAAACTGTCGCAAAACCTAACCTGCTAACATCGAATTTGACATGAACTTACAGTGCCACCAACATATTATTTATACAACAAATATTTCAATGCCAAGCTTGATTTCGTATATTATTATTGTACAAAGCCTGTTTGCCATATTTAGTAATTGACAAATTCAACAGGAAATCAGTTTTTTAAAATACTTAAATATTGAAAACAATTTAGTTAAATCCCAAGAATATTAAAAAACAGATATTTTAATAAGTCCCAGATATATTTGACACTATAATTATACATTAGTTATTTTCTCTATTTATTGAATTAAGCTTATCAAGAAACAGATATCAGCTGTTACGTCGTGCTTCTTTACGAAAGAAATCAAAACTGTTTTCACCTTATAAACAAATATCAAGCAAAATTGTTATCCAAAATCAACTATTATAGTGAATGAATGTAGTGTAGAAGTTAAATTACAGCCCTTACTCGACCGCACAATTAGCCGTATTTTACTTAATCAGTTAGATGTAATTAAATGTTTGAGTAATGAACAATGCGAAGATTTAATTTTGATTTGTAAATGGGGCTGTGATGGCAGTTCAGGACATAGTATGTACAAGCAAAAATTCAGTGATGATGAAGATAAAACAGATGAAAGCATTTTTTTTACTTCTGTTGTGCCATTACAGCTAGTCCACATACACAAATCAACAAATACGACCACTGTTGTTTGGAAAAATCCTCGACCTTCATCAACACAATTTTGCAGGCCGATTAAAATTCAATTTCTACATGAAACTACTAAAATTACACAACAAGAAACAAATTATGTAGAAGAACAAGTAGACGAACTTCTTATTTTCGAAACAGTTATTGATGGACATAAAATATCTGTAAAATATCAATTAGCTTTGACCATGATAGATGGAAAAGTATGTAATGCTATCACAAGTACTTCATCCATGCAACATTGTTACCTGTGCCAAGCAACATCAAAAGATTTCAATAATCTTGATTTCATTTTAAATAAGCAAATCAATGAAAAAAATCTGGAATTTGGTTTATCGTCTTTACATGCGCAGATTCGTTGTTTCGAATGTTGCTTGCATTTATCATATAAATTAGATATTAAAAAATGACAAGCTCGCAGCGATGAAGACAAAAAATTTGTGAAAACGAGAAAAGAAAATGTACAAGAAGGTTTTGATAAGCCAAAGCCCGGATATGGTAGCACAAATGATGGCAATACGGCTCGGCGTTTTTTTCAAAATACTGCAACTTCCGCACTTATAACTGGAATTGACGAAAATCTTATCTACCGTTTTTACATTATATTGCAGGCAATATCATCTGGCTATAATATAAACATAGACAAATTTAAACGGTACGCTTTACAAACAGCTGAAAAATTTGTACAGGTTTACCCTTGGTATTATATGCCAACTTCCGTCCCCAAACTTTCAATTCACGGATCCGAAATAATATCTCACTCACTTTTACCTATTGGTCAAACGTCTGAAGATGCGCAGGAGTCCTGTAATAAATTTTTCAAAAAAGTTCGTCAAGATTTTTCGCGCAAATATTCACGAGCAAAAACCATGGAAGATATTTTTTTACGATTTTTAGTTACATCTGATCCATACATTTCAAGTTGTCGGCAATTACCTCTTAAACCGCTTCAATCATTATCAGCAGAAGTTGTTGACCTGTTATTGCCTCCATCTGGGCAAAAATATGGAAATATTTTTCCAGAAGATATTGATACAACCTCAGAAAGTTCAGCAGACACAGATACAAATGAAAACTTTTCATCTGATGATGATGATGATGAAAGAAACTTTTTCTTGTAATATAATTTGTTATAAATAATTAATTTTGTATATTTACAATAATTTTATTATTTTTTTGCACTTCCGGGACTAAAGTTGATACTTTAGTCCCCGTAAACAGGGACTAAAGTAGATCATTTAATCCCTAGGGACTAAAGTAAAAATGATACCGTAACTATGGTAAATTTATGTACACACGAGGTTAGTAGGTTAGGTTTTGTTTGTCATCTAACACACACTGACGTAAAACTTAACCTGCAAATCTCGAATTTGATATATACTGACAATACACTTCAGTACTGCCAACTGATTCAGGCTATCCAGGACCTGCTGCAATTCAGTTTGTAATAAATTATAATTGTCAGTTTCCAAATTGACAGATTCCAAATTTTGGAAATGTTTGATGATAATGTTCCCAAAAGTGCAAAAAATAGCGTATATACCTCGGGACTAAAGTGCCTAAATCCCTTGAATGGTTATTGCCCTCGGGCTTCGCCCTCGAGGCAACAAACTCCACTCGCGGAATTAAATGGTGCACTTTAGTCCCGCATGATATAATATACTATTTTATTTATATTTACTGTGACATAATCTTAATTTATCTATTTATATATCACTGTACTAATTTGCAGTTAATTATTTCGATAATAATTCTCAAGAAATTTGTTTTTTCTGCAAAACTTGATAAAATGTTTTAAAAAATAAATAAATTGTTTCTCAATTTTCTTATTGATTCTGATTATTTCTATTCTTGCAATTCATGTATAACAGAACCCAATTTTGTTTTAAAATATTTTTTTGTTTAAAGTATAAGCTTTTTTCATGTCTGCATTCGCCATATTGGATCCGCCATTTTGAATATTTGAATTTGGATAACGGATTCATATTCAGCGACAACGAAAATCCCTGAGTAATAAATTTCAAATCAATTACTCGAGTTTTCGATTTTTGGCCAGCTTTTCGGGATTCAGCCCCACTGTGCGTTCCCAGGCCCTGCTAGCAATATATGTGTAATACATATACAGATTGTCCGAAATCCATTTTGAACATAGGAAATTAATGAGTGCGACAAGGAAGACATAAACAAAATGAGTAGCAGGACAAAGATAGAACGTAATCATGGCTAGCTAAATTTTTAAACTAAAATTAAGTCAATGAAACAAAAACACTTCTGTCAAATATTTTATCTGTCATAAAGAGTATAAAGTGAGGTTTAAATAATTACAATAATTATGTGAATAGTAAACAATAGTATATTTAAACCTCACTTTATACTCTTAACAACAGCTAAAATATTTGACAGAAGTGTTTGTTTGTTTCATTGACTTAATTTTAGTTTAAAAATTTAGCTAGCCATGATTATGTTCTGTCTTTGTCCTCCTACTCATTTTGTTTATGCTTTCCTTGTCGCACTCATTAATTTCCTATGTTCAAAACGGATTTCAGACAACCTGTATAGTTCCTACCAGAGCCAGTAGATATAGAGAGTACCGCCATTCTTTGATTCGTGAAAATGCCGCTATCGCCGCCATTTTTGTTCCCACCAGCAATGACTGATTGAGGTATGTCTAAAATTTTACTTGAAATTGGCAAGACTGTAAGTCTATGTCAAATTCGAGGTTATCAGGTTATGTTTTCGGTCACTTTGTGTCAAATAACAAACAAAACCTAACCTGCTAACATCGAATTTGACATAAACTTACAGTCTTGCCAATTTTAAGTAAAATGTCGGATTGTCAATAAATGTCACGTTGACGGAATTGTGCTACAAACCTCAAAGTGACGCATATGACAAAGGAACAAACATGGCGGACGTGGCGGTACTCTCTATATCTACTGGCTCTGGTTCCTACATAGCAGTTACACCCCCTAGTGGCCGAATTACGAACTAGAAAATAATTTCCAGCAATTTCTATTCCTCACTTTATTTATAAGGATTTTTTCCCCAAACCTCTAGGCCTTACCATTGTCCGCATACAGCCGCTCTGTACCCTTATCCGGACACCCTGTATATATTAAGGGCATAATTAACAGAGTATATCTCGAGGGAATATTTAAAGCACAACACTTTAAATTTTTTGAGGGCTATAATCGTGATTATGCACGTGGCACATATGTTTTATTTCATTTTGGTTCTCAAAACAGACAAAATTCATCATCGTTGTGTGACGCTGTGAATCTTTGGTGTGCTATGGTTTCTACGTAGATTGTTGGTGTTGCTATACTATACTGTTCGTGTTTGTTATAAGGCCTACACATTACCCTTTTGCTGTGACGTAACAATTTTCTCTCTTTATTTAATTATGCGGAACTGGACAAAACAAAAAAATTGCAGTTTCTGGTCAGGTCCTCTTTAAGTATGGCTGGTTTTATAACTGTCAATGTAACATTTGACTAAAATTACAGTAAAATAACACGCATTAATAAGCAAGCGAGCAAGTCTAAAATCTTATTTTAAGCATTAGGGACTACTTCGAAGAGAAACGTCGGATTACATAGGTCAAGAATAATGTGCTATTTAGAGCATCCTTTACATTAAAGGTTAGGTATATGTCAAATTCTTTCCGAAGTCCATTTCCTATGATCTAAATGATCTTTTTGAATTGCACTGTAATATAAGACATACTATTTAAACGTTATGGTTTGTTATTTCTGACGTCACAGAAAAAGGGTAATGTGTAGACTTTACTACTAAGCAACTGTATAGGCCCCTGGGCTGTAAAAGGCATATTATGCCCGCTGCTGAAGGCCAATAAACAAGGTTTGGGTTCCAAAATAAAATAAAGGAATTTAATTTATGGTGGACGTTAAGAAGTTTGATTCATTCCAGTGAATTCAAGAACTCATGGAAAATTTGCTATTTGTGATATGACAAATTCTGAGTTTGTTTTTGCAGACATGAAATTAAATTAGCCCAGTTTTAAACAACGGCTTTTTAAGTACTTTTCGGAAGAAACTCAAAAGAATTACGACTTTCACAGATGGATACCGAATCCATTTTCGAACAGTTGCGTTCAACTGGCTGAAATTCCAACAAATATGACCCACACTTTGAGAACCACTGTTCTAGTTGATTTGTAATTTCTAAAATACGTGCTAAGCAAACTGCTAAATAATTTAAAATATGTTACCTGGAATTGTATCAAATTTATTGGCAAATGGTTCAAATGTTTGTGCAGTGATTCCTGTATCCAGAAATGTGCTCGACTTGACCGAGCCCGTAAGTAGGTTGGAAAGATCGGCTGAATTTAAATGTGTCGATGCTTTCGAATTGTCTTCACTGGTAGTGGGCACCGTATCTGGATCAGAATCTTCGGGACTGTATGGTTCATCTAAAAAATATTGAATGCGGGGTATTTAACAAGGCTAAATTCTTTAATTAACTGAATGCATTACCCATATCTTCATCGATTTCTTTGGGATCTTCTTCCACAACTTGTGTTTTTGTGACAACAGCCGCTGGCTTTATCCGTGGGTCTGTAGCTGGAGGAGGCGTGTAGGAACGACTTGGAGTACTAGGCTGTACAGTAGGTGTTGAGGGAACCGAGGGAATATCCAATTTACTCTTTTTGGTTGCTACAGGGGTAGTTGCGGAAAATAGTGGTCGTTTACGCTTGTCCCTTACTATGATGCCCAACAAAAGTGCTGGTCGAGATTCTTCAAATCCTGGCGAACAAATTTAAGTAAATACAAAATCAGAAAAATTGAATTTGAAAAATGTTAATTAGTTTCTGTTTTATACAAGAAAATTTTATTATTGATTGTCTACTGATCGTAACCTACTACATCTAAACAATATTGTTTTTTAGTGATACACTTACCAGGTCCATTTAATGGCAATAACGACTGTGGAATTGGTTTTTGACTGGCAAGAGGCAGTATGTAGAAATCTTTAACAGCTTTGTTATTGCTTTTTACTACACCGAGCCGATTCCTACTGGATAAGTAGCTATACAGTGCTATATACGGCATCTTTTCTTCCATGTTGGTTGCATTTAAACGCAGCAATGAAATCGCTTTACTGTTTGAACATTTCATTTTCCCGATGTAGTCCCACACAGTGTCGGGAGAAATTCGTCCAACCACATCTAAACATGGAGGCAATTCTTCTCCTAACCCAGAGCAATCACCTGCACAAAGTCATTAATCAAGAATGGCGGAACCAGTTGAAGAAAGAGCTATAGCAAATATAATAATTGGTGAACACTAGCTACTGTTCTTGTAAAAATACAAATGACGTATCTGAAGATAATGATGGTTAGCTTCATATCGGGAATGGAACCACTTAGTAAAATTACGGTATTTGGTGGGGTAGAATTTTATAACTTGACAGTTTTTTTTTAAAATTAAGCAATAACACAATTAACAAATATTATTTCTCATCAAGATCAGCAATTAAATTAGCATTATTAACTTGGAGTGATAGTGTAAAGAGAAGAAATGAATTAATAAGTTCCATGAGGTAATTACAATCAAAAGAGATTAATATGTACAAGTCAAACATCTTACCCGATACTTCATGTGCAGTAATAGATATTTGAGCAACATCAACCATATTAATCGTGCCTTTCCATATGTATTCAGCTGGCGTTCGTGGTGGAGGAGATCTGCTGCCATCATCGTCCATGAAGGACGGTGTAACTCCAGACATTTCATGAATACTTTTGTCATCATCTTGTTTATCTGTAATAAAAACATCGTAATATGTGTATATTTCTATATGATTTTGGAAATTATATATTTTTAAAATATAAAATCATTAGCTCACCCTCACCATCTTTGGCTTCCGTTACATCATTTGATGACAGAGGTGTGGTTTGGGCCTCTTCTAAGTCACTTGTACGTGGAGGTGTAGGAATTGTGACCGTAGATGTTGGTTCATGATCGCTGTCACTTTCAGCCACAGGTGCTATGAAAAGGAAGTTTAAGTAAAATAAACTTGGCAATAGTATCTGTTTAGTTGGCAATGCAAATCGTGTAATTTCATAAATGCTTTCTATTTATAATAATTCAACTCTAAATACTTTGTTTATGATACAATTTAAAAATAACAATTATGTATAGCACATGTCAAATACATATAATTTCTTGAAGGTACTGGCATAACTAACATTTTTCCAATGACTTATGCTGAGTGTATATTATGTAGTTTGTTATTGTGGACAACGATAAATCAAGTAGTGTGAAACAGTAAAATAGCAAATCCTTGTAAAATTTTTTAAATAGAATTAAAAATTAAAATTAAAATCAAGGTTTTTGCATCTGATCAATAGCTTTTTTTTATAAAACAGAGAAGTTGCAAGGTTGAAGTGATATTGTTCTAAAATTTGATATACAAATTTCTTCAGGCAGATAATACAGTTGGAAATTGAACAACGAAAAAGATTGCCACTTTTACAAGAGTTTGTTTCTGCTACATCACAATTTCTAATAAATGGCAAATTCAAATTAAGCAAAAATGTTCACATTAGAATTATAGTGGAAATATTACCCCAGCGGAAAAAACAACTGCCTATCTCTAATTTTAGTTACTAAACGTACGTGTATTATTAATTCATTAACTATCACAGTTTTGATAACAAATTATATACTGACATTTGTATAACCTAAAAAAATACAATAAAGTTGCAACTTGTCAAAAAGTACGAATTAAAAATTAATGTGTTCTACTTTATTTTTAACTATGATACTAATAAATATCAATAAAATCCATACGTCGCACAGTATTTGGGTCAAAAGTACTTTTTGTCTTTCAAAATGCTTTGATTCATCAATTTAAGAGGTAATACGAAAATTATAGTAGTTCTTAGTGACAGAAAGCATATTTCTGGAGAAAATACCTCAATAATAACGAAATAGGTAATTTTTGATGCTAAATTTTCGTACTAATTAAGAAATAATACAGTGTGGTCCATTAAGTGTGCAACAAATGGGACATTTTTTTATTAGTTGTAAAACCGAAATTTAAATACCGCCAAAAGTTAGTGCATGTTTGATAACCATATCAGATGCCCTTAGAATGGCTTCAAGTCAAACAATATACAGGGCAGGACAAAAAATATGAAATTCGTTCAAGAACAAAGTTACCTTATTTCAAAAAATATAGCAAAGTTTTATTGAGAAAAGTTGTTTAGAATTAAAAGTTATGATCAAATACAAAGTCACGGCCTCCTATTCAAATTTTGATTCTTTTTTTGTAAAATTTTGTATTATCCCCGTATGATGCATATTTTTATTATTCTGATTTTATTAAGAGTTTTTCATATGTAAATTATTATTAGTAAAGCATTTGCCTTGTTAAAAAGAATATTTGCGAAATTCTAAAGTTCTGTTAAATATCGTTGCAACAAACATGAAGTGGACGCTTACCTAAAAAAATATAAATCCAAGTAAATTTTACAAATACGCTTCAAGTTGCTAAAAGTTATTTAAAAGGGATGTGGTTGTGGCTACTTTAAATACATATAAAATTAAAATAATAAAAATATGTATCATACGAGGGTAATACAAAATTTTCCAAAAAAGAATCAAAATTCGAATAGGAGGCCGTGACTTTGTATTTGAGCATAACTTTTAATTCTAAACAACTTTTCTCAATAAAACTTTGCTATATTTTTTGAAATAAGGTAATTTTGTTCTTGAACGAATTTCATATTTTTTGTCCTGCCCTGTATATTGTTTGACTTGAAGCCATTCTAAGGGCATCTGATATGGTTATCGAACATGCACTAACTTTAGGCAATATTTAAATTTCGATTGTACAACTAATAAAAAAATTTCCCATTTGTTGCACACTTAATGGACCACACTGTATATTAAAAAGTAGTTCCGTTTAATAGTTTCAACTGCAATTTACATATAGGTAATGATTAAGTTCAGGCAAAGAGATTCCTTGTAATTAAAGCTAATAATTATATGCACTCAAATGTACGAAAATATGCACATATATATGCATACATTTTGTTGAGTATACGCACCTAAAGTTATAATATATGCACATAATATGCTCTAATTTTTTTAAAAATAACTAGGAGTTTTCTAAATAATGTAAAAATTGTAATTATTTTGTATGAGAATATTTATTTTTCTAATTTTTATTCAAAGACGTCATTCATTTTAACGTTTGACTATATAAACATGGACTACCAACGCCAACTTTACGTTGTAAGCAACATAAAAATGAGATTTCCCCTAACGCCGCCAGACTATTATTCACCCAACACTCGTGAACTGGATTCTATGTTGGTTGATTCCTTATACATTGTTTCTACAGAAAAAGTGTGGTTGCTGGCAGTCTATGTTTATATAGTCAAAGATTTTAACAGAGACTTCCCGTTTCCTCTGCTTATTTCGATACGCGCACTGCATTCCAGCTGCAGGGAGTAAAAGTGTATATCTCAGTTGCACATAAAAATTTTATTAATAATTTAATGAAATAGTAAATTTTACAAAAAAATCTCAAAAACTTCATACATTACAAATTATTGCTAAATATAACCAAATATGCAAAAATCCAGAAAGTATGCTCAAAATCTTGGCCTAAACGATTTGTTTTCACATAATTAGTATACATATGCAAAAAGTTTCGCCGGCATATCAATTATACAAAATATGCATTTGCCATATAATATCAGCTTTACTTATAATCAAGTTATAGCAATTAGCTCTAATTTGCACAGATTTCCATTTAATGATAAAACTGTTTATTTTATTTTTAATGAAAGGAAAGGCTACTTTTAAAATAATAATAATAATGTTTTTGTGATTTTATGTTTATTTGTATTTACATTGAATTTTGGTATAATTTTCATCAGAATTAGAAGTTTTGCAGTATTCTCCATCAGAACTTCCTTTTACTTCACTTCAAAATGATACTTCTTCGGGTTCATTTTCATCTTCTATAACTGAAGCTTGAAAAGGTAGCATAGTACAAAAGTGTCTTTCAAAAAAGGCTTAGTGGTTTTTCTTGGGGTAGGTCTTATTCCAGTTAAAAGAGAATCTGATGTCAAGAGAAGCCTGTTCAAGACATCAACATTACACGCCTCCCTGGAAGACTTTGGATACACAATAAGACCGGAAGTGCTTGTTTCGCCTTTTGTGAAAGTTGTCCAATAGGCAAAAGGCAGTTTTCTATTACAGTTGCTCTATGAATAAGAATCGTCTACATTGTTGGAGCTATAGGATGCTGTGCATATTGTTCTACATATATAGTTTTGCTGTGTCCATGGCATAAGCAGCAAACTTCTCCGTGTTATAACATTTTAAATAAGTGTTTTCATTTTGAAATGAAAATGGAAATACTGACAGTGTCAAACTGACAATTGTCGTTAATTATTTTAAGTTACAACAATCAGTTGTTCTGGTGATTTTTTGTTTCACTCAGTTCGGATAAGATGAAAAGAGATAACATTTTCTACTGGGGTAAAAATTTCACTATATATACTGAGTTATAGCCATTTAGACAATGCGCAATCCTTGGATAATAGCAAGTTTTTATAGAATTAAACACACTTACCTGTTGTAATATCCTCCTGCTGTACATGTTTCCATAACCGATCTTCAAGAGGTGGCACAATTTTGTTATCTACTAGTTGTTCTAAAATTTCTTTAGACTTTTTGTCCAGTTTCTCTGTTGAATTGTGACTGTCCTTCCTGTGCTTTGAACTCTTATGGGAAGATCTTCGATGACGATCCCTTTAATAGAATAAGAGCACAATGTTAAGATAGTTGAAGATGCCAAAAAAAAAACTAATTGTCCAATATGAAATATTCATATAAGTTGAAACTAAAACCATTATTTAGCTGGAAGAAATAATCTGTTCAAGTCCCACTTGAATAACAGATACAAATGCTCGTTAACCTTTGTAAAATTGCTGATTATATTTTATATCAGGCCTGTTAAAAAAATACTTAAAAAGATTTAGAACAGGAAAAATTAGTTAATAAAAATCTCTTGTTATTTCTATAAGCCCTACCACCTTAAAATGTGACTTTCCATCGACATACTTATCTCTACTTCTTGATCGGTGTTTTTCGGAATGGCGTGAGCCTTCTTTACTTCTGGATCTTTTCCTATGACTTCTGTCTCTACTGGAAGATCGATGCTCTCTTTTCCTATCCTTTCTATAAAAACAAACACAATTACATTTGACTTGTTATCATTAGGTTCGTACTGCCGTACTTATCAATTTTCTCCTTTTCTTTAGATTTATGGTCACGGCTTTTGTCACGATCAGACCGGGTGTGCCTAGAACTCTTCTTCTCCCTTTCTTTTGGATCCTTTTTAGAATCTACTGTTGAGTCAGTTTCAACGCCATCGTTTGTCCCCAATGCCATCACTACTTCTGTGTTATCCACCGCATCTGTTGGTCGACTGTCTTCTAATACTTGTTCACCTAAAATGTATATATGAAATAAATCATCGAGTACTTTTTTGTGTCTTTGTGCTATTGACATAATTTAGTGAGACGGTTTAGCAAGTCAGGTTTGGGGTAAAATGGGTTACTTACTGCAAAAAGTATCAATAATATATTTGGAAAGAACATAAATAACAATGGCGTTGTTTATGCCAAAATATTTCACTTCCGTAAGCTGAATGGAAAAAATGTGTAAATATTGAAACTTTCAACATTGTCTTGATAATTGTAATAGCAAGTCTCAGCGTTATTGGATACTTTTTTTCTGAACTCAGTTTGATACCCGGTACTTTCTACTCACAATCTTTAGAAAAATACTCGTAAACTGTATTAATTTCAACATAAAACTGTACGAAAATGCAGTTTCATTGAAAAACAACATACCTTTGTGTGTTTTGAAAACATATTCCCGCTTTCGACCTAATTGTTCCAGCTCTGATTTGGTGATCATGTCCAGTTGATGTTTGTTTTCTCTTTCCCTCCATAGTGCCAATTCCTGGCTTGCCAAATCATCTGGTGATAAGCGTACCTGCATCAAAATGTATTTTCTCAATTTGTTAATAAATCCAATTGGTGTTCAACTGTATTTTAATGTTAGTTGAATTGCTTTTACTAGATCAATATTTATTAGCATAGATAAAATTACAATCTTCAAATACATATACAGGGTGTACCTATTTTAAGGGCTTCACGTGTCTGTTTAAGGGAGTGTCCATCTAATGGAGAATATTTATAAATAAATTTAATACAAGCAAGTCGATTCCCAAGAAAATGTCCGTGTATCAGAGGTATCTACTTATTAAAGACGTGCACTAAGGGAGATTTCACAGTATATCTCCTTTTTCGAATTTATACAGGATGAGCCAACAAAGACCTAATGTAAAATGCGAATAACTTTTGCAATTAAGTTTTGTCATTCAACTTTTTTTTAAGAACATATAATTCATAAAAATTGTTTGTTGTGTATAAAATATTACATCTCTCAAATGCCCCCCACTCAATTTGAGTTGTTGAACATAAACTAACCCCTTTAAGTAGCCCCATAAGGAAAAGTCAAGGGCCGTCAGAAGTGCACAGGGAGGTCCCAAGCAAAATCAGAATTTCTTGAAATGAGTCGTTCACCAAAAAGTTCATGAAAAAGCTTCATTGTCGCTATGGTTGTGTGAGCAGTAACTGCATCCTGCTGAAACCATATATTATAGGACTATTCGCGACTGCCGGATGCAGTTCTGGAGATGCCCAATTGGGCAGAACGCCGAGTAGAGACAGACGCATCTTCGTTCACATTCGGCCCAACAGAACACAGCTGCTTGATTGCGTACAAGCTGATGAGCATTTGTTCTTGGATGATCATGTTTAAACTTGCAGCTTTCTAACATTAAAATGCTGACGATATTTTCGTTAAAATGAGACAAGAGATCGTTGCGAAGAATAAACACTTCTAAGTAGCCACCGTAATATATGATGCTCTATAACATGAAAAAAAAGAAAACAAAATAGTAAAAAACAAAAAGTTACAAATTTTTAAAAATAGTCTGCATTCATTGGCCCATCTAGTATTAACCAATCCTATATTGCCATACTTTAGATTTAGTTTTCCCATTTATTTTCAGCCTGGTCTTGACGATTCTCTCTGCTTGATCCTGTAGTTGTTTGCTATTCTTTGATATAAGCACAAATTATCTGCAAATTAATGTCTTCTAGTGTTTCATTCTTTTATTTAAATTCCATATGATGCCTCTTTTATTACATTTTGTAGTATTTCATCCAACGCTATTCATAATGGGACCTTAGCATGCACCGGTTTTACTTTGAAATGCTGCTGTGTTTTTATTTTATTTTGCACGCAGCCAACAGCCATTAGGCCAATTATAGGCATCGCTGTACATTTTATGGGGACTTCCAACCCCACTAATGACTGTCACGATGTTATCCGTGGCAGCCGTACCACGAGGTGCCGAGAGAAGCAGCCGTAAAACTCCCATCCAAGTTCTGACCAGAAAGAGCATTGCTTAACTCTACTGATCGAACGTGGACGCTTGTTCAAGCTACACCACCCGGGTTAGTTTGCTTCTAAGTATAATTCAAAAATTGAATCCATTATAACCTTCTTTTATGAGATTGATTATTTCATTTGGTAACTCTTATTTTTGACCGTCATCTATGGAAGCCGAAGTTCAAGGAATCGACAGCTTTATCAAAGTCTATAAATAATAGAAACAGAGCAGACTGAAACTCTTCGATATCCTCTATTATTCTATTTAACACTTTCTTATAAAATATTTTATCTTTCAGTCCTCAGGAAATTCTTTTTCTTCACAGATTTAGTTTGCTTAAAACGTCATATATCCACTGTTATTTCTTCTTACTTCTATAAAGCACATCTATTCATGTTGTTATATTAGTTTCTTTCCTTCTATTTTTTCATGCAGTCCTTATAGTGTCATTTTTGTTAGTTCCTCTATTGTTTTTCATGTATCTTCACTCATCCATTGTCTTTTTGCATTTTCTTTAGGCCTAACACTTTCTTACTGGTATATTGGTAAAAGATTTTTTTAATTTTACCCATATTCAAGGTAACCTACAGGAAACGGACGTTTTTAGATTGGCTAGTATACAACAGCCGTCAGTCGTGGGAGGGAGTTGCGATGGAGCAGTGGACGATACAGCGTGTTGGCATAGGATGCCGTTGTACAAAATGCTAAGTTTGTCATCGCAACACAGCAAATTATTAGTCACCAGTTCAATATCGGTTGGAATGGCACAGTTCCAATTCACAATATAATCCTGAAATGAGTTGAAGCTTTGAGAACAACAAGAAACATTGCGAAGAAGAAGCTGTCAGGCCCCGAAAAAAAGGGAGAATACCCGAAAACGTCGCCATTGTGTGAGAAGAGTTCGCGTCGATCCCCTAGTCAACATGCACGCAATCTACAGAGAGCCGTAAGTTAGTAAGTGACTATGGTAATCAAATGGTAAACGATGACCTGTAATTTTGTACAAATAAAATATTTTTCCTTAAAAATCGACTGAGTACTGTTCAGATGATTTACAGGCTTTCACGACCATTGTCATTAAGTAACAAACGACGTCCGGGATTGGACCGTTTCATTATTGAGGGCGAAGAACTTAACGTTTCGCCTACTTTCGTAAGGGGTTTCATCTGGAGGAAAAGCAAACAAGCACGGTAAATCAACGTGTAAACCACGCCAGAAGAGAAAATCTTCTAACGATCGGAAAGAGAAAGACGAGAATTCATAGGCCGTCACGGTTCAGCAAATGCCGTCGCGGTTCAGTGGCGGTTTCCACATAGAAGAAAGGGGAAAGCCTTCGTCCTAATTGAGATAGTTAGGGTGTTTGTAAATCTCAATGGCTTCTCAAATCTTTCTGCTAAAGAAGAATGAGGATTTGCAGATGGTGGAAGTTTAATCAAAAAGCATCTTATGGCCGGTATAATGTTGGTGTTCGGCGACGGTTGATGATGAAACTCGACCCGACTTGAGACTTCGCTGGTGCTCAGAGATGCGAGTTTTAACTGAACGTCCTCTTTCACCAATGTATACAGCATTACAAGAGCAAGGGAATCTATAAAGACCTTTAGATGACGTAGTGTTTATTTTATCTTTAAGTGAAGGAAGAACCTATGAGATTTTGCTCGGGGTTTTAATACTGTTTTAATGTTTTTTTTTTCGAAGAAACTTTCCTACGTGATCGGTGACTTAGTAGATGTAGGGAAGAAAAACTATTGCTGCAAGAGGATCGGTTTTTAAAGGTTTGGGTGGCCGTGGATGAAGATGGCGTTTGCTGACAGACTGTATATAATATAATAATAATATAATAATAATCTTTATTTAAAGCAATATGCTAACAAAGTGGCAGTACATATTTGTTTAACAATATATCCCTAGCATGGTAACCGTGGTTTGTAAGGGCTTTCCGAATGTGGTTTAATTCAGCGTGGACATCATCGGATTGGGATATGGAAACAGCCAGGTGTACAACCGAACTCATAACGGAAAGTTTTTGTGTAGGATGATGGTGGGAATCGGCATGTAGATAGCAATCAGTGTGAGTGGGTGCCCTGCAACTGGCTTGACGAGAGACCTGTACATCTAACAAAAGAAGAGAGCCGTTACTTTCTATCCCTTGCTCTTGTAATGCTGTATACATTGGTGAAACAGGATGTTCAGTGAAAACTCGCATCTCTGAGCACCAGCGTAGTCTCAAATTGGGTCTCATTTCATCATCAGCCATCGTCGAACACCAACGCGATACCGGCCATAAGATCCTTTTTGATGAAACTTCCATTATCTGCAAATCCCCATTCTTATTTAGTAGAAAGATTCGAGAAGCCATTGAGATTTGCAATCACCCTAACAATCTCAATCGGGACGACGGCTTTCCCCTTCCTTCTAGGCGGAAAGTGCTAATTCCTAAGGCCCGCCCACTGCCACTGAACCACGACGGCAGTTGCTGAACTGCGATGACACTTGGCTATAACTTCTCGTGTTTCTCCTTCCTATCGTTAGAAGAGTTTCGCCTTTGGCATGGTTTACACATTGAGTTACCGTGCTCTTCTATCCCTGCCCTTGCAAAAGAGTTTTGCCTCTGGCGTGGTTTACACGTTGAGTTACCGTGCTCTTTTGCTTTTCCTCCTGATGAAGCACCTTACGAAAGTGAGCGAAACATTGAGTTCTTCAACCTCAATAATGACACGCTCCAATCCCCAAAGTTGTTTGTTACTTGAGTACTGTTCATTTGAAAACCGTCCATTTCTCGTAGGTCACCCTGTACTTTCAATAGATTTGTTATTGTACATTTTTCAAAACTGTACATTATACTTGAGTTTGGCTATAACTGAGTAGTCTGCTTTTATGTCAGGGTCTCCCTATTACGGAGATCTAAGAGTGCCTCTCTCCAATTTCTGCAAATGCAGATGTTTGAATGTCGGTCTTTCTATGTGAGGATACTTCAGTAACATTTTAGTAACGTTCAAGCAAGGAAGACTACGGTGGCTAAAACACATGGCCAGAATTAAAGAGACAAGAATACCTAAAAAGATCCTGAAAGAAGAAGCTGAGGGCAGAAATATTTAAAAATTGCCAGAATTTTCCTGCCCGCGTCCTGGTAACAAGGAGTCCGCTTAACGGAGATGCCCTTGGATTTCAACTACATTGGTTCCTGACGGTGCCAAGAAAAATGTCCACTTAATAGAGGGGTCCGCTTAATGGAGTGTCCGTTATGAGAGATTTCACTGTATCATACTTTTTGCTTTAGTTGTGTTATTTTACAGCTGTTTCATTAGTTATATCACATGTAGAAAAACTTTTGGCAGCTAATTTTTACATTTATTATAAAAACAGTTCGACTTTCGTCTTCTACAGTTTACATGAATATAAAATCTGTAAGTTAAAAATATGAATTTAGATACTGTCATCACACTGTATGTAGGTAGGTTAGTGAACGAAATTATCCACCTCAATATGCAAAAATATTTTATATATTATAAATACCGTTTTAATTAAAAAGTTCCAAGTTCCAAAAAATTTCTTTGTTTTAACAATCCTTGTTAAGTTCTAAAAATTGTTTGTTTTCTTATCAGAAATATTGTTAAGCTACTATACTTTTTTTCTGTTTATTTAATTCTATATCTATAGGAAAGAAAAGTGTTTTTGTCGTTTAAAATTATATATAGGTTTTTGAAGAACTTACTCTGTTGTAGAAATTAGATGATTTATTACTACTCCTTGCTAGGAAATGAAATTTTGAATTGTATACATGCAGCTTATGATTGCTTGCTAAATGCAGCTTATAATTGCTTGCTAAATATGGGAAATTTGCCTGCTGCACAATTTCTCTCTTTTGGATTTTTCATTTAATTCTTCTAAAAATTGTTCTATTATTTAAATTAATTTAAGCTATATGAGAAACTTAAACTGTTGTAAAAACAAATGATGTATCAAATACCACTTGTTAGGAATATGAATTATGAAATTGGTTATGTTCAGCTTACGATTGCTTGCATAATATGGGAAATTTGATTATTTTACAGTTCCTTTTATTTGGAAATAATTCTTCTAAAACTCTTCTGTTATTTAAATTAATTCAAGTCTTAACAGAAACTTACTTTGTTATTAAAGTAGATGATATTTCACTCCATCCTCGTTAGGAAAATGTATTATTAAAATGTTATATGCAGCCTACCCCTGGTTAAAGATTTATCATTAAACTGCGGTTCAATATTTTTTTTTTAAATACCAAAAGGTCGAAATTTTGGCGAATGGTTAAACTTAAAATTGGATTTCTTATTATTTCTGATTTGTATCATTCTTTATTATTTCTGGAAAAGAGGGAGTTACTGTTATGACCAAATAAACTACAAATATCAAGTCGCAGACACAAGAAAATGGCCGCACCCCAACTAAACTTGCTCTGCCTCTTAAAAGTAAAATAGATTTTAGAACAATAGTAAGTTATAATAGTTATTTACTATACAAGTGGGATAACAGCATCATTAATATACTACGTGTGTGTAAGTTACAAACGAGTGCGTAGCACGAGTTATGTAAACACACAAGTATATTAATGATGCATTATCACACATGTATTGTACAACATTTTATGTACGACTGCCTAAAATTGAGAAAAGTGCATTAAGAGAAATGTCAGATCTGTCATTTTCAAAAATATTTTAGTAGGCAAATGTCATTATGCCATTCATTTGACACTATTTCAGTTACGTAATGAAGTCATTACACAACTCAGTTGCGTAATGAAACCATTACATAACTGAGTGGTGTAATGGGCTTCATTACCTAACTGAAATAGTGTCAAATGAGTGACGTAATGCGTTACTTATCCCACTGGAGTAGATAAAGAATATTATTAAATAAAAACTTAAATATAACAGTAACGCCCCCTTTTCCAGAAATACTAAAGAATGATACAAATCAGAAATAATAAGAAATCCAATTTTAAGTGTAGCCATTACATTCGCCAAAATTTCGACCTTTTGGTATTTCAAAAAAAGTATATATTGAACCGCAGTTTAACGATTAATCTGTATATATAAAAATCTATCGCTGTGTGTTAGTAACGCAAAAACTCGAGAACGACTTGACCGATTTAGATGATTTTTTTTTGTTTTGTTCCTCTTACTCCCGAGGTGGTTTAGCAAAAGAGAAAATTCGGAAAAATCTAAAGCCGGAAAATTGGAAAATATCGAAAGTGTGTTTTTCTATACACTGTACGACTTCTATTTGCAGTCATACTTTTATGATTCTGTGCTTAATGGTTTAAAGGGTTTTCCCCATCATGTCATAATCCAAAACAACGTTTACCGGGTCAGCTAGTGAGTGATAAATCCCTAACCAGGAGTAGTAGAATAAATATCATCTAATTCAAACTGTTTGGAAACAGAGTAAGCTCTCTTAAATTATAAAGGGAGGTTAAATAACTAAATATTCATTTTCTATAGGGAAAGGAAGAAAAAAAACAAACAGATCATGACTACAATCCTAAAAAGAATTAGATAAATAGAAGCAAAACAGTTTTAATGGGAACTGTATGAAAAAAATCCAAGTGAGAGGAAATGCACAAGCAAATTTCCTACAATTTTAGCAATTAATTATAAGCTGCAAATAACATTTTAATAATACATTTTCCTAACAAGAGTGGAGTGAAATATTATCTACTTTAATAACAAAGTAAGTTTCTTTTAAGACTTGAATTAATTTAAATAACACAACAGTTTTAGGAGAATTAATTCCAAATAAAAGGAACTGTAGAACAATCAAATTTCCCATATTATGCAAGCAATCGTAAGCTGAACATAACAAATTTCATAATTCATATTCCTAACAATTGGTATTTGATACTTCATCTGTTTTTACAACATTTTAAGTTTCTTATACAGCTTAAATTAATTTATTTCATGCTGATGTCAAAAGTTACATTTTTCGGATTATTTATGGTACAAAAAATGGAACATTAAAATCCTAGTACTTTAAAGTACAATTTTAAAGTTCAAGTACTTTAAAACTTATTTATTGTACAAAAAATAGAACATTAAAGTCCTAGTACTTTAAAGTAAAATTTTAAAGTTCAAGTACTTTAAAATTATACGTCAGTTGTTGACATGACATTTGAAATGATTTACAACTTTTCATTTAAAATTCATTAAACTTGCAGTATGAAATAAACCGTTGTATTCACCACGAACGAAAAGTGTTTTTAAAGGTCCTCGCAAGTAATTCCGTCCGAGGCGTCAGCCTCGGACGTAAACAACTTTCTCGTCTTTAAAATGCCACTTTTCGTTCTAGATAAATAAACTACTATTAAATAATAGAACAATTTTTAGGAGAATTAAATGAAAAATCCAAGAGAGAAATTGTGCAGCAGGCAAATTTCCCATATTTAGCAAGCAATCGTAAGCTGCATGTATCAAATCCAAAATTCCATTTCCTAGCAAGGAGTAATCATAAATCATCTAATTTCTACAACAGACTAAGTTCTTCAAAAACCTATATATAATTTTAAATAACAAAAACATTTTTCTTTCCTATAGAGAACGTATAGTAGCCTAACAATATTTCTAATAAGAAAACATTTTTTAGAACTTAACAAAGATTGTTAAAACAAGGAAATTTTTGGAACTTTTAACTTTTTAATTAAAAAGGTATTAATATATATAAAATATTTTTGCATATTGAGGTGGATAATTTCGTTTACTCACCTACCTACATACGGTGTGATGATAGCATCTAAATTCGTATTTTTAACTTACAGATTTTATATTCACGTAAACTGAAGAAGACGAAAGTCGAAATATATTTTTACACCTATGTTGTTTTTATAATAAATGTAAAAATTAGCTGCCAAACGTTTTTCTACCTATGATATAATACTTTTTGCTAACTATATTTCCAACTCCATAGTGCCAGTTATTTTCTTCTTGGCTTTGTCCCACGTGTATAAGATTTATTTATCCTACACCATTTCTTCAACATCCGTCCATTGTATTTCACTAACTCATTAACACTTCATTTTATGCAACAACTGGTGTCATCTTCCCGCTTCGTATGAGATCTCACATTCCACTGTTCAATTTTAAGTCGGGTTACTACATTTTCACTTTTCACTTACGCAGAGGATACACTAACTGACAGTGATTTAGTAACAGTACAATAGAAATAATTTATTGGATAATAATTGAACTTTTAACAAAAAAAACTTACCAATTGATATGGATTAGTAGATTTCTCACATATCCTTCGCCATAGGGTTTGATTTTTTATATCTTTAATATTAAATATCAAGCTTCTGTATTTATTTCTATACTTCTGGCCTGTGTCTCCAAAACATTTGTACAATTGTGATTCTATTTCGGAAGATATTTTTGACACCTACAAAATAACAACTCACGTGAGGAAGGTAACATAGTCCCAACAACAAAAATTATACAAAACCACCATGTTTAATAAAAATAGGTAGTAAAACGAGAAAAAACCAGAATAACATTAACAATTACCTCGTCCTTTGTAAGCTTAAGATCATCGACTAATTTCAGTCGATTGGTTAGTTGTTCTAACAAGGTTTTCCGTACATTGTCCCTGATATTTTCTTGCTTGTTGGGCTGTGGTGCTGCGTCCTCTGATTGCCTTGACTTCGGCGTTTTTTGTGGCATGGGTTTATCTTTGGTTGGTGTTGGGGGCGCTACAGGTTTTAAAGTAGTTTGAACGAGTTTCGGTTGCTTAGGTGATGGAGTTGCTACTGGAGTCCGTACTACTGGTGGAGGCTGAATTAGCTTGGTTCGTGGTGGAGTTGCTACTTGTTTACTGATTATTTTAAAACCAGTTATTTGCTGCTGAAACAAGCATTGCTAAATTAAATACTGTTATTTTATTTTATTTTTCTAAATTAAACTTACGCGTCATATGTATATTTATGTATAATAAATTTAAGGAAAATCGGTTAAGTACATAAAATAACAGTAAAAATTATAAATGAACTTGTTTAATATACACAATATAAATTCTAAATTGCTTCATATTTAATATATTAATAAATACTTACAATGAACATACATTAAGAAAAATGACATTTGATGTATCTGTCATAGACTATGACATTATTAGTGTATAACAAGTTTTTTTTCTTGAATGAGAGCTGGCTATGATTTTCATGGCCAAATATTTTAGAAAAGTTCTAAACAAGTTTCTAAACACCCTGTATATAAAATTTGAAATTTCTCCATTACCTGTGGTTTTTAGCAGAAGTAAAACCTTTTATAAAAAATGACTTCTATAAAAATAGAAAAAAAAATTCCTCACCGGGCAGTAATCCAAGGACATGCTGTATGTATACAGGGTGTTACAGAAATAGGTGCTTTAATTTTAACCACTTACAAAAATAGGGCAACTTCTGTATTTACCATTTTCTCAAAAACGCATATTTTTTAACCATATCCCAACCCCCCTCCCCCCCGCAAATGAACCGTACGTTTTAAATGATAGTGTTTATCATGCCGTCAAAGGGGTGGGAATGTTTAACATATTTAACTGCCGTAAGATGGCAGAAATGTTCATTATTAAGAATATTTATTTTATGGCTCTATTAATATGTTGAAATCTGCTGCATGATAGATGGTTGCGACTACACGATAACAGATGGCACTTTCACATTGCTTATCTTACAGTGCCTTTATATAGACAGTGGCGACAATGGGGTGTCCTATTTTTTATTGGCTCCCTAGATCACGTGGTTTTAGCCGCCATGTTTATGCTAAATCACCTGTGATTCGTGTTATACTTTTGGCAGTACTGAAGTGTATTGTCAGTCTATGTCAAATTCGAGGTTAGCAGGTTCGGTTTTGCGTCAGTTTTAACACAAACTGACGCAAATCTTAACCTGCAAATCTCAAATGTTTTCAGTACTGCCAAACGTAAAACACGTATCACAGTCGACTCTGATCACGGATTTAAATAAACACCCGTTAGAAATTTGCATAAATATGGCGGCGGAGGTGTGGCTTAGTTGTATTGTCGCCACTGTCTATATAAAGGCACTGTAGCTTATCTTACAGTGACTTTAAATGACACAGTGGCAACAATAGAGTGTGACTTTTTCATTGGTAACTCGAATCGACCGCCATTAAGAGGCAAAATTTATTGATGTTTGTTTATACCAAATCGAGGTTAGCAGATTAGGTTTTGCGTGAGTTCATGTCAAATTCAAGGTTAGCAGGTTTTGTGTCAGTCTGTGTCAAAACTGACGCAAAACCTAACCTGATAACCTCGAATTTGACATAGACTTACAGTGCCACCAACATATTATTTATACGTTGTGTAACCATGACCATTCAAAAACGTTCAATTTATTAAAGTTAGTAGGCCATTGGTCGCCATTTTGTGGCAAATTGTGCCTATTGTCGCCACTGTCTCTATCAAGAGCTGTAGCTTATCTTAAGGTCACTAGACAACACACTAAAGTGTAAGGTACTGCCATTAGTGATTTTTTATATCCATCCTTGTCGCATAATTTCCTCCAACTGGGGATAAAAACAAAAACTAACAATCATTTGACTTTACAGCAGTGTCACTACACCAAAACAAAAACCCTCAAAAACTAGTGTCTTCTCAATTCCACTTGGGAAATTTGTATTTGTTATCTTTATCTCACAATTTTCTCACATTCTCAAGCGAGGAATGGAGTGGCAGTACCTTACACTTACGGCCAGTCTTATAAAGGCCACAAATCTGACGTTAACTTTAATTCGCTGTTAAAATAAACAAAAGCGGATCAAAATTTGTTTACTAATGAATAAAATCTCATAAGCACTAAAGTTTTGATGCGCCGCTTTTGTTTATTTTAACAGCGAATTAAAGTTAACGTCAGATTTGTGGCCTTTATAAGACCGACCGTTATTGTATTAATCTAGTGACCTTAGCTTATCTATAATATTTAGAATTACAACTTGAGAATTGTTCTCCATAATAACAGAATTTTACGAGATTACTGTATTAGCATAAAAAAATCCAAAACGTTAATGCAATTATTCCAGTTATTGAAAAAGATCTGGTATCCATGTAATAAGCAGCGCCATCTCAGTGGCAATAGCTGAAACGTTATATGCCGAAAGTCATGGTGTCAATATTTTGCACAAAATTTTTATTTTCTCAATAAAAACTGTATGATTGATTTCAAATTTTAGATGATTTATGTGGTTAGCATTCTAGTGGCAATGACAAATTATTATGTTATTTTTTTTTTTTTAATTTCTATGATTTCAGACGATGAGTTACTGTATTAAAACAATACATTTCGCATTGAAACTTTGCTATTGCCATTATAGGTATTTCTTTATGGTCTGAGTGTTTCGTCCAAACTTATACCGGGTGTCCGTTCTCAAAGTCGAACATAGACGGTTAACATTGTATTGAACGTTTTTGCCGATTCCTGCTAGCCAATTCAACCTACAGGGAAGGCAATGGTATCAATGGAAAGATAAAATTATTATGCATGAAATGATACCAATAATAATATTCAAGATGCGATTTTTGTTTTAAAATACTAATTTAAAACTTAGAAATTTTTAAATATGCCAAGTTCGATAGCACTTGTCAAAAAAATTGGTAATTATTTGGCGTAAATCAGATATTTTCTGTCAACGTCTGTTAAAATTATTGACAGAAAAATGAATTATTTTAATAAAAAACGAGTAAATGCACTAATGTTAATTGCCTATGTTCAACTTTGAGAATGGACACTCGGTACATTAATTTAAATTTAAGATAATGACAATAATAGGTCTGCTTTTCGCTTACGGCGCCATCTGTTATTAAATGTATCTGACGACTCGCTCTTAAAGGAAATGATAAATGATCTGTATATGAATGTTTTTGAACACTTTAGTTTTTCATTCGCTATTTATTTTTCTTATCAAGATTTTCATTCATCTCCAACCAATTCTTTTTGTATTACGTAAGATTTTGTTTCATCGTGAAATATCTCGTTTTCTACAATGTATAATAGTATATTACATTACAAGGCATGAAAGTGATACTTTGCAGATGAGGAGGCTTGTTAAAGAATACGAGGACGCAAAGCGTCCGAGTACTTCTTCAAAGCCTCCGAGTCAAGCATAGACACTTTCATGCTGTGTAATGTATTACATTTTTTCTGAAATCCCTCTTTGTAACACCTAGCGCGCGCAGGTTTCGACAGCATGGATCTACACCGCTCCATGGTTCCAGCCGTCGCCAAGAGAGGGCGCCAAGCGCACCGCTCGCAAGTCATGTTACAACGGCGCTCGCTTAAAGCCTCGTGCCAGCAAACCACTCAGGATGCTAACAGTGACAGCGTCTCAACAAAAATCAACACTGTCAGAGATATTTAATATTGTATGTGCCTAGGCTTTACCACCGAACCTTATGCAAAGAGTCCCGGAGGAAGCTGGAGAATTTTAGTTTTTCTCAGACATATTTAAAAATAAAATCCTATTGCATCAAGGTGCATGGTGAAGGTGACCGGTCACCTAAATAACGCAAAGTAAAAATGCCTAGGGCCGGTTGCAGAAAGCAATATTAAGTCTGGTGTTAGCTAACGCGACGTCAAAGTGAACAAAAATGAATCAAATCTCAAATGCTTATGGTAACTAATACATTAGTAAACAAAATTTGATGCGATTTTGTTCACTTTGACGCGATGTTAGCTAACACCAGACTTAACATTGCTTTCTGCAACCGGCCCTAAGTCTTGCAAAAATCTCAAAAGTGACTAGTCTTGCAAAGTGACATTTTCAAGATCAAACTGAGGCTTGACATGGCCCGCTTTCTTGACGATTTCAGGAAGTTTATTTGTTCCTCACTTGTAAACATCAATTTATCAAGTCACTGTATCCACCTTGAAAATGTCTCTTAACTGGCTAGCCTGTAAAATTTTACACCCGTGCTCATAGATAAATGATAGCGTTCAAAGCCAGAGTTGTCTTCCTTAGTATGAGTCATAAAAACCATTTTACCAAGCTAGTAATGTTAAATACTATTTTTGCACGATGGAATGATTTTACTTAGTTAAAGCGTTTTTTGCCAAATCAGTAAGTTATGCTTAACATTCTAAAACGGTAAGTAAAAATTCGAGGTTAGCAGGTTAGGTTTTGCGTCACTTTTGACAGAAACTGTCTCAAAACCTAACCTGCTAACTTCGAATTTTGACATAGACTTATGGTGCCACCAACATACTACTCTCTGGTATAATGTCACATTTTACTGACGTTTGAAGAAAAATACATTTCTATTGTGCAAAAAACGTCATAAGCTTCGCGAACGTTAAGGAATTACTGATCGCAGACAATAATTGGTCGTCGCTTTGCTCCTCCTCCAAACAATTGTCTTCGATTGGTAAAATGTCCTTACCGTTCTTAATACTTAATATACTTTACTGCAGCATTTATGAATTACATAAAATTTTTATGATGGTAATATTCGTTAAATTCACTAAACGAAACAGAAGCAGAAGCAGAAAGCTTATCAAAATATAATCTATAAAAGCATTTATAATGAATAGTCCTGTAACAGCTAACCTACCCTTAGTACTATAGTCATATTTATCCTCATTCGGAGTCACGTGATAATCTAATGACTTTAGGTATGTTGATTCTTAAAAATGCAATTTTAGAGTATTTCATGTATTAAAGAAAACATAACGTGTCGTGCAATGTAAATATAATAAATATGTCGGCTCCTACAGCGTCTGCTATGTATAGCAAATTTTATGTCAATTTCTGTTCATACATATTCTGTTATCTTCCTAATAAATGCAATATGAACAAACTACTAAAACTTATTCAGATTTAAAACAAGAACAATTACTTAAAATATTAAATTTTTATCTGAACTTGACTCAATAGATAGTTGTTATTTATACAGAAATTAACAGACGGTCTCATATTCGCAGGCTTTTATTTCAACACTTCCTTCTTCTATAGTTCCTATGCGTTCCGGATGTTTGCAGCCATTTTGGCTATGATGGTTTTGTTGACCGCTACTTTGAATAACTCTGTTGTAATCATAGAAAATCATGTTCTTAAGTTCTTAAGCCACTATATTCTCTTTCCTCCAGGACCTGTTTTACTTTGTACTTTTCCTTGCAGTATAACTTGTAGTAGTTGGAACCTGTTTTCATTTCTCATAATGTGTCCGAGGTACTGGAGTTTTCTTGTCTTTATTAATAATAACAACTTTATCATTCCTTATGCTTCTACATACATTTTTTTATAATAATAAACTTAAACATTTTTATTAATCGTAAATAAAATGTAGTATCTTAGATAAACAGATAGGTAGTGTGAATATTAATAACTTTTTTTTGTACATTTATTCGACAAGAGATAATAAAGTTATATATTCCCCACTGAAATGAGAAAACGGTGCAATGAAAATGACTGGGGAATATGGACCACTAAAACTGAAAAACAGTTTGTGTGTGATTTTTGCAATAATATTATCGCGGGGCTAGATAATGAGTGGAATAAAATGCAGGTTATTTAAATATCACAATGATGAGTTATTGTTGCTGTCATCAGGTTTGCACATAAATAAAATTTAAATCTTCGTTTGTCAAATTTGTAAGCCAAGTTTTAACATGTTTTTTGAAGTTATTACTTGTAATTAAAATTTTATTAATTAATAGATATTGATTAAATTTGTTATATATTTTGAGGGCATAGTAAAGGAATGAGCGCTGACCAAATGTCTTATTCGTTCTAGTTAGTTGGGCCATTACTTGTTTATTACAACGTGTGTTGTGTGCATGATTGATAAAAGAAATGCATTCTTGATTTTTATATGCGTATTTAATAACAGCTAACAAATAAAGCTTAGAAATAGGGAATAATTTACGTTCAGCCATTATTAAATTTGTAGGATATCTCATAGGTTTCTTCGCCAATATTTTAAACAAAATTTTTTTAATTGTATGAAGGCTTTTTGTATACATTCTGGAAGTACCTCCCCACCCGATTATACCATAATTAAGAAGAGATTCTACCAAAGCATAGTAAAAAATATATAGAGTTCTTAAAGGTACAATTTCACGTAGTTTTTTAAATATGTAAAAACATTTTCGTAATCTGCTTCCTAAGTTGTTAATGTGAACATCCCACCTTAGAAACTCATCTATTGTTATTCCTAAATATTTGACAGTGCTAGAACACTGTACACTTTCACAATTACAGTTTACATGTTTACACTTACTTTGGTGAAGTTTTAGCTTAGTGATATTACTCTGTTTGATTTTATTTATGCTGAATGTTAAGAAGGTAGTTTTTTCATAGTTTAGTGTTAAAATATTAACATCTAGCCAGGTTCTGATACTTTTCAAATCCTGTTCAGCCACTTCTTTCAGTTGTGACCAGTCAGATCCCTCAAGAAACAATACCGTGTCATCAGCGTATGATATAAGTTTACCATTTAACTTTAATATCAATAGGTCATTGATGTAAATTAAAAAAAGTAAAGGACCAAGTACTGTTCCTTGAGGTACACCACATTTAACCACTGTTTCGTAACTTTTTATGTTATTGATTACTACACATTGTGTTCTGTCTAAAAGATAAGTTTGAAACAAATTATGGGCATGACCCCTGATACCAATGATCTCAAGTTTCTTTAGTAATAAATTATGGTTTACAGTGTCGAAGGCTTTTTTTAAGTCTAAGAATATGGCTGAACAGGGAATTGAATTATCAAGAGCCGAATAAATATAATTAGTTAAAAGTGCTACTGTGTCATTAGTGCTTTTGTTCTCAGTAAAGCCAAACTGTTTCGTAGATAAAATATTATTAACTTGAAAAAAAGATAAAAGTCTATCTTTAATCAATCTTTCAAATATTTTGGCAAAGTTAGATATCAATGAAATAGGACGATAATTATTTACATCATCAAATGAACCAGTTTTTGGAATAGGTGTTATTATGGATTTTTTAAAACAATTTGGAAAATAACTTTGTGAAAAGCACTCATTGAATAATTGGCAAAGGGGAAAGGAGACACTATCCACAATATTCTTTAATAATTCTGAAGAAATCCCATCATACCCAGGCGCTTTTCTATCCTTCAATTTTTTAATATTTTTGATTACCTCATCGGGGGTAGTAGGTGTAAGAAAAAAAGTATTACTAGTAGGGGTTATATTTTTCAACATATTATTTTGTTCATTTTCATTTATGTTAATTTTATTGGCAAGGTTTTGCCCGATATCTGTAAAGAACTCGTTAAATTTATCTGGTGTGATATCACAACGAGGTTTCGCGTTGTTTTGGTCATAATTAAGAGACATTTTGGCAAGTTGCCAAATACTCTTAGGGTCTTTATTAACATTTCTAATTTTATTCTGATAGTAAGTTATTTTCTGCTGTTTTATTAAGGTTGGTATGAGGTTTCTGTAAGTTTGATATGTTTGTTTTATTATGTTGTTTTCTGAATTTAAGATTGTTTGCTTATACAGACGGTCACGCACATTGATTGCGTTGATAACACCTTGCGTTATCCAAGGATGTTTTTTGAACTCTTTAGAATTAAACTTTTTTTCGGTGGTGGCTTTTTTCGTTTCAACTATTATTGTGTTAACCAGTTTATCAAATGACTGTTCGATATTATTATTCAAAATAGAATTCCATTTAACTATTTTCATATTTTTATCTATCATTTTGTAATTGACTTTTCTGTATACACGCTTAATAGGTGTGCCACCATTATCCAGTGTGTTATCGAAATTTATCTGACAAAAAACTGGACAATGATCAGTTATTTTAGAAAGAAAAACAGCTGAAAGCAACAAACTTTTTTTAATTTTTGTTCTAATAAAAATATGATCTAAACATGTTTTACTAAAGTTTCTAATTCTTGTTGGTTTATTTATGTATGATACAAAACCTTGTTGACTCATTAAATTCAAATAACTTTGGGCATGTGCACAACTTTCCAATATATTAATATTTATGTCGCCTGTTATGATTTCATTAGGGGTTTTGCAATGTTTAGTAATATATTGTTGAAGCTGCTCTATAAAAGTGTCGGTAACATAGACCTGAGATTTATATAAACAAGTAATGGCTGTTTTATTGTTATCTATGTGAAATTCTATTCTAAAAAATTTAAATTGATCAATGCTTATTGTTTTAACAAAATATTTATGAGAACTTTTTACTAGTATCAACACCCCACCATTTTGATTGATTTTACTGAAATTATAGTGTGCCTTATATCCTGGAATGTTGAAACAATCTTCATTTTCAATGCACCATGTCTCAGATAATATTATCAAATCAAACTTATTCCTAAATTCACTTATATAAACTAGCAGTTCATCAAAATTTTGTGCTACACTACGTATATTTATATGTAATAATTTAAAATTATTCTCTAAACTGAAATTTTCAATTGAATTGTTACTGGCTTGAATACTATCAAATGTTTCTGTATTTATTACTTCATTGTCCAAAATATGATGTAGTTGTTGTACATCCATACCTTAAACAAAACTTTAATTCTGTAACAAATACACATACCGCAACAGCATGTGGAGGAACTACTACATATATCACCATCACCAGTTTCACCTAACCATCCTTGCTTGAATATCGTCAACTGTTTTTATTCTGATAATATGGGAATCGGAATTTTTTCTAACAAAGATCTTGCCATTTTTGAACCAAACGAATTTATAATTAATTTCTCTTGCTTTTTCTTTGGCTTTCATTAGTACTAGCTTGTTTACGGGAGTTAGATGTTCGTTTATGAAAATTTTGGTTCCTATTGGTGTTCCTTGAAATGTATTATTTGTGATAACCAATGCCCTTTTGTTTACTAGCATATCACATTTTATTCTCGAACAGAATTGTGCCACAATTGTGGGTGGTGTAGTTTTCTTTTTGTATTATTGTATTCACTATTTTTTTCTTTTTTCCATTCTCACCCCATCTTTCTATGACACTTTTAATATTCTACGATAGAGCCACATTTCAAATGCTTCCACTCCTTTTTCTGTTGTGTTTGTCAATGTCCATGACTCTACTCCATAGAGAAGAGCAGGGAACACGTAGCATTTCAGAAATCTCATCTTTGAGTTGATCGTCAAATCGTAGCTTTTAAAGATGGCACTCATTTCATTGAACACAGCTCTGGCCGGTTCAATACGGATCTTTATTTCCTGTGAGTGATCCCATTGGTCATTTATAGTGGTACCGGGGTATGTATATTTGCTCAGTCTTTCAATGACTTCTTGGTTTATCATAAGACGACATCTGGAGATGTTTTTGCCAATGTTCATTAGTTTTGTTTTGTTTATGTTAATGTCTAGAACCTTTCTCTGACTACTCACTGTCACTCTATCCAATAGTACTTGTAAGTCCTCTAAATTTTCTGCAAAGGTAACTGTGTCGTCAGTGTATCTAATATTATTTCATCTTTCTCCATTTACATTTTCTAAGGCTTTTTTGAATAGAGGTTGAATAGCAATGGAGATAGTATACAGCATTGTCTTACGCCTCTTAGGATTTTTATGTCTTTTATGTTCTCCCCTTCCAGTTTCATTGATGCTGATTGATTCCAATATAAGTATACTATGATTCTTAGATCTTTATCATCTATTCCAATGTTTCTTAAAATATTTATCATCTTCTGATGTTGGACTTTGTCGAAAGCCTTTTGGTAGTTTATAAAACAGGCATAGACACCACAGTTCATGTCCCTGCATCGTTGGAATAGTACTTGGATGCTGAATAATGCTTCTCGTCTTCCGACTGAATTTCTGAATTCAAATTGTGTGGGTGACAGTTGTTCTTCTTTTGTGAATTATCATGAGGAGTATTTTTAGGAGATGGTTCATGTCCCAGATATATCTGACACTATAATTATACACCAGTTATTTAATAACTGGATTTTATCACCCACCTTTAACCAGAAATATTTCGAAAAATACGGCCCAGGGAATTTTTAAAATATTTTTCCAGGGTTCACTAGGCATCCCCAAGTAACGCACCGTAGAGTTAATCCGCCATTTTACCCTGTATAGTTTTTCCACGTGTTTTAGATTTTATCCTTATTGACAATAATTTTTCCTTCTTCGTCCACTAATTTGTTCACGGTCTTCTTATTGTTTTTTCCAGTCATCTCATTGATTTTCTTATATATGTTGAAATTGTCATGCCTTGATTATCAAGTTTCTATTTCCATACATTTTTCTCTTACTTCTTTTTCTTTAGCTTCACTTATTTTCTTTCTGATTACCTTATTGATGTTTTTTTATTCCTCGGGACGGTTTTTCATGAGTCTTCTTTCTTCCATCATTTCGAGAATTTCGGTGGTCATCCACATCCTTTTGGTGTTGATATTTGATTTCAGGAATTCTTTTTTGATACTTTCCACAGTGGCATTTAATTTTGCAATCTCTTCTTCAATATTTGCTATCTTGGTAACTAGTCTAAGCTCGTCATTTAGTCTTGTTTCTGTTCCATGTTTTAACAGTGGTTCTTTTAATTTTCTTAGATCATAGCTTTTAATATTTTTCTGTATTCTTTTTAATTTAACTCTGAAGATGCCCACTAACGGAATGTAATAATAATAATAAAGGCATTCCTTTCTTTTCAGAATATAGCTGCTTCTTTCGGAGGTTAAACATTCTCTTATAGGGTGGGATTAGTCCCTTTAATTTCCTTCCCTGCTTCCTTTTATAGTTATCTGTGTGTTTTTCCTTTTTTTGTTATCTTTCTACATTCCTCCTATTCCCTGCTTTTCCTTCAATCCCTCTATGTTCATAGTTTTTAAGTCCTCTACTGTTTCTTCGTACCATCTGGTCCTCGGCCTTCCTCTTGGTCTATCTGTTGTTGGTTTCCATAACGTTATTTCTTTTACCACATTTGTGTATTGTTTCCTTATTATGTGGCGCAGCCATCCGATTCTTTTTGCTTTCATTGTTTTTACTATATCTTCTCCCCCCATGATTTCTAGTAGTTCGTGGTTCACGTACTGTCTGTGTCCTTCCTCTCTTACTTTTTTTTTTGTCCTACTATTGATCTTATTACTTTCCTTTCGAATATCCTTAGCTGTTCTCTTTCTTTTTGCGTGGGGCACATTATTTCAGCTGCATATAGCACTGTTGGTCTAATTAGAGTTTTATATATTTTTATCTTGGTTTTAACATTTATGTTTTTGTCCTTTAGTAATTGTCTGTAGCCTTTTTGAATTCTATCTCTTATCTCTTCATTTCTGTCATTATTGTGTGTTATTGGTAGTCCCAGGTAGTTGAATGATTTTACTTTTTCTATTGTGTAATTCTCTATCTTTACTTCTTTTTCCTTGTCGTTTTTTTTCCTTCCACATTTCAGGTATTTTGTTTTCTTTTCATTTATCTCGAGACCTATTCTCTTCGTTTCTTCTGTTAGTTTCTTAAATACTTCTGTTACTTTATTCCATGTTCTTGATAGAATTGTGATATCATCTGCTTATGCTATAAGTTGTACTTCTTTAGTTCTTATACTTCCATTTATGTTTATTCGCCTAATCGTATCCTCTAGTGCCATGTTAAAAACGATTCTCGAGAGCGCGTCTCTTTGCCGTACTCCTTTATTCACCTCAAATGGTTCTGTTTTTCCTTCTTCTATTTTCACTACCACTCTTAAATTTTCCATAGTGATTCGTATACATCTCCTGAATTTTTCTGGTATTTTCATTCTTTTCATTATTCGCATAAGCTCTTTTTTGTCGATGTTTTCGAATGCTTGTTTGTAGTCAATGAATATAATATGTAAGTTCATATCATATTCATAGCTTTTTTTCTAGTAATTGGTACATGATATGCAGGGCGTCTGTTGTAGACCTACATGGTTGAAAACCTATCTGGTAGTCACCCGTTTCTCTCTCCGTGTATTGTAAGAGTCTTCTCTGTAATATTGTTGTAAGCACTTTGTAAGTTGTGTTTAGTAGTGTTATTCTTCTGTGATTCTTGCATTGCTGCAGATCTCCTTTCTTTGGAATTGTTATTATTATCCCCGTTTCCCATTCTACTAACATTTTCTCGTTTCTCCAGATTTCCCTCATCAATTCGTATATTCTTCTCGTTAAGTTTTCCCCTCCATATTTCAGCATTTCCCCATTTATCTCGTCACAGCCTGGTGTCTTCCCATTCTTAATTTTCCCTATAATCTCTACCGTTTCCTTATATGTTGGTTCTTCCATTTCTTCTTTTCTTGCCTCCTTTCGTTCTTGTTGTTCTTGTTCCTCATTTGTTTCTATTTCTTCATATAGTAGTTTTCTGAAATATTCCTTCCATATACTCTTCTTCTTACTGTCTTCGTATTCTATGTTGCCTACTTCGTTTTTTATTCCTCTTGTTTTCTTTTTCTTTTGTTTCATTTGTTGATAAAATTTTCATGTGTTATTACTCCTTCCGCTATTTTCAATCTCTTTCATCATCCCGTCTATCCATTCTTTCTTCTTTTGTCTATAGGTCCTTTGTGCTTCCTTTTTCTTTTCTTTGTATTTGTCCAGGTCTTCTAATTTTTCCGTTCTTAGCCAACTTCTTCTTGCTTCATTTTTTTTATTTATTGTTATTTGGCATTCGTCGTCATACCATTGTTTCTTTGGCTTTTAATTTTGATATCCGATCGTTCTCTTGGCACTCTCTTCTATAATTCTTTTAATATTCTTCCATTCATCCTCTATTTCTGCTTTCCTTTTGCTTTTTTCTATTTCTTTATTGATTTCGTTTGTGTATTCCCGTTTTCCTCCCTCAGTGTATAGTTTTTCTATATTCCATCTTTTCCCTTCTTGTCTTTTTTGTTTGTTCCTATAATCTTGTTTCACATTTGCGACTACTAAAAAGTGATCGGTGTCAGCATTAGCGCCTCTAAATGATCTCACATCCGTTATTATTTTTCTTTGATTTTTCCTTATTAAGACGTGGTCTATCTGATTTCCTCTTGTGGACCCCGGCATCATCCATGTTTCCTTATGTATTCTTTTATGATTGTACATCGTGTTGTTAATAACCATATTTGTTGTTGCTGCAAAATTATAGATTCTGTTTCCATTATTGTTCGTTTTTTCATGTATCGTTTCTATTTCCGTACATTTTTCTCTTACCTCTTTTTCTTTAGCTTCTCATATTTTCTTTCTGATTACCTTATTGATGTTTTTGTATTCCTCGGGACGGTTTTTTACGAGTCTTCTTTCTTCCATCATTTCGAGAATTTCGTTGGTCATCCACATCTTTTTCTTTTTGATATTTGATTTCAGGAATTCTTTTTCGATACTTTCCACAGTGGCATTTAGTTTTCTTGGTAACTAGTTTAAGCTCGTCATTTAGTCTTGTTTCTGTTCCATTTTCTATCAGTGGTTCTTTTAATTTTCTTAGATCATAGCTTTTAATATTTTTCTTTGTTATTCTTTTTAATTTAACTCTAAAGATGCCCACTAACGGAATGTGGTCTGATTATATATCAGCACTTGGGTATGTTTTCCCACTACTGCAACTGTTTCTATATCTTTTATTTACCAGAATTAAGTCGATCTGATTTCTGATTACATTTACCGGTGAATCCTTTGGCGACTTCCACATATAAAGTTTTCTTGGTGGAAGTGTGAAGAATGTTTTCATCTCGTTTCTCTCTCCTAGTCCGTATGGGCCTATAAAATCGCCTCCACATCCCTTACCGATTTTTGGATGAAAATCTCCCATTAGTATATTTAGGTCTTGTTTTGGTAGTCTTTTCAATATGTCTGAGATCTGAGAATAGAATTCTTCCATTTCTTCATCTGTATGGTCTGTCATTAGGGCATATACTTGGATGATGTTTAATTGTGTAAGTGTGACAATAACATGATTCTCTCTGAGACTGGTATAAAATTTGTGACACTTTCTGCAACTGATTTACATACTATGACTCCTACACCGTGTTGATATCTCTCATTTGATGTTCCTGAGTAATATACTCGGTATTTATCGATATCACAATAGCTTGCTCCTGGCCAGCGCATTTCGCTTATTCCTATAATTTTGATATACAATCTTTCATTTCTTGTATAGCAATATTAATTTCCCCTGCTTGTGCCCTTGTTTTTACATTCCATGTACATATTTTCATATTTATTTCTGTTGGTTGTTTCTTTTTTGTTGTCATGAACTTGTTCATAACCGTCTCCCCGGAGATCTGATCGGGAGACTTGAAGCTCCGGAATATTTTGTTGTGAACATAGCCATTTCATGGTGTTACTAGAGAATATCCTTTGGATCATTAATGCAGTGGTTTCTCCTTGTCTTCAGCATTCCTATGCCGTTGACTAATCCATAGTTCTTCCGCCTTTGAGGTCAATTTCTCAGCCCCAGGGCAAAGAAGTGTCCTAGCTCTTACCGACCCTTCACCCGAAGTTGTTAGTCAGCAATGAGTTTTAACACTTGGAATGATAAAACATACCCTAAACAATCATACCAAATATTTTCAGTAAATAATGTGTCGCCATCTTTCTTTAATTTATAAATTGTGCTTGCGGAGACATTTAACACAAGAGAAGCGTGGGGAACAACGTTGGAGGGTGAAACTGTTGGTTTAGCATTTTTAATATTGTCGTACCTACTCTTCATAAAAAAACGCATAACATTTATTGTTATAACTGCTTGTTAATGTCCGATGGTTTCCTTTTATTTTCAATTTTCTGCTCAACTAAGTTAGGTTTTATTACCAGTATCTCAATAACTTACACAAACAATATAATCTGACAGATTATAAACAAATTCTAAATTTTTTTAATCGAAATAACTTTTTTTTTGAATTTCCTTCGTTTCATCTATTTTGCTAAAGATAAACAGTGACAAACAAAGTCACGTGACTCCGAATGGGTATAACTTTGACTATACTATATAAAGAGCCTTACTTTATTCGAGTTCTTTTGCTGCGCAGGGCTTTGCTGTTTAGGAGAATGCCTCAAAATGCTAAGGTTTACACCTTTTCTTTGAACTGCTAAAGAAACCCCTCCTCCCTGATTTGCAGGATTTTTCACAAGTTTTAGTTTTGATTGTGATAATTGCTGCAACAGTAAATAAGAAACACCGTTTAAAATTCAAAAACTATGCTACTTGGCCTTATTTATTGTATTAAAAAAAGGTACTAACACAAATACTTACTTTGGTGGTTACCGGCTTATTGGCATTAGCCGACCTGACAACTTCAAATCCTGGATGTTGTTGCAACCATTTATCGAGGTTGGCAGCACTAGGAGCACTACTACCAGAATATATTGTTCCTGACGATCGTTCAAATACAACAACCTGTCAACAATAACAAACTGTAACATTTCACTGCTACGAATTATTGGCATTATCACGCTAACTGATTTTATTTAACTCTTGCACACCAGATAATTTTATCCGAGTTTGCGTAACTGGATAATTTGATCGGCTTTCGGCTAACTGTATAATTTTTGATCATGGTTATTTTATAGTTATAGATAAAAAAAACGCACTTATTTGTAACTGCGGCTACAAAATTAAAACATTAGAAATTAACTATGAAGAAGATAGCAGCTAGCCAAGCTCGGTTAAATTAAAATTTCCTTTATTCTTGCTAACTACATACAGTTATTATTTTAATATCACATTTAAGTACAGAAAATTCACAATTACTATTTATGAAATTACCTTCTCCACCACCTTTGCATGTTTGAGGATACAAGGATCGCTACAGTAAATAGAGTTGCTGCGGGACGGTTTGCCACACACTAAACAACCGGGAACAGAAGAGGGGGAATCAAGTGGTGATGTGGAGTCGTTTGGTCTTTCGCTGCCTGTAAGATCACTTGTAGACGTTCGGGAGGCCTTTCTCACACGGCGAGCAGCAGCAGCTGGTCTTTTTAGTGAGGGATCCTAAAAGTAAAATAATACAATGAATAATTATACAAAAAACGCTTATTCTGATGCTGCGATAGATGTTTATAAAGATTCACTTCTTAATTATGGAGCATGGAATAAAAATCAAAGAAAAGTAAAATATTAAATTTTGGACATTAAACTTGTTAAAACTTAAGACCTCATATATTATTTTCTGTACTTAATTATATTGTAAATGTTCCCTGTACTGTGATCTACCCAAATAGAAGGCAGGCAACAACGTTCCGACGCGGTACAGGCATAGTTATGATGCGGTTGCACAGACGCCAGCTGGGAGTTGAAAATAGTTATCAAAGTAGCAAAGAAGTTACCATTAAGGTAACAAGCAAGTGAACAAGAAGCTTGCAAATAGTGGTGCACAGGAAGTGCACCATAGCACAAGTTGTAGGTTAATAAAGCAGCTTCCCAAATAAAATGAGTTTTTAAATTCAAATCTGACAATTTAATGAACGCCCATATAAATTTACGAGATGCAATGAGAGTAAAATTGGAAGATATTTGATAATGACTAAGGGTAAAGTACTGGAATGGAGAGCTTATAATTAAAATTCTTCTTTAAAGTGCCAAATAAATATAGGCACACTTATTGGGTCGTGTGTGCAATCACACTAAAATTAGACACGCTTAATCTGAAAATCTGCTCTTTTGCTCTCCCTAGACACACAACAAACTGAAATTTCAAATTTCAAAAGTTAATTTCACTGAAGGATAGCTTAGTTGCAAAAAATTAGTTCCTATTTTTTGATTTGGTCACTCTAATTTCTACAAAATTTTCCGCATCATCATACGACAAGAAGCTTTTATAATTTTTTTTATGTCACAAAATTTTATATTGAAGTACTCTCTAGTTGCAGACGACGGGCAGTTCTATCCTAATGTTTAATTATCTTAAAATTAATGGTTAGTACATCTCACTATCCAAGAAGTGTGAAGAGATCACTTCGTACAATATCATATTTCAGAGTCATCGACTCTAGCACACACCTCTAAATTGCTCATCGCAGAGGGCAGACGCTGTTCCGAGATATCTTCAGGATTGTTGAGTTTAGTACAAAGTTATTCTGGGCTTCAAGAAGTTGATCCTGAGCAAGTGTGTTCGATATCACATGAAAAATAGAAATCAAAGCCAAACTTTTTAAATTTTGCGTTAACATATTTCAATCCTGCTAATCCAAGGCGTTAGCAGGTTTGCACCAAAAAGAAACTCGCATTTAGAAAGTCAAATCCTGGATATTGATTTTTTTTTATTAAGAATATTAATCAAAGAATATACATAGTATAACGCACCTTTGAAATCTTGATATTAAATTGATTGTGTAAGTAAAACAAAAAAATCTCATAATTTTATTCAATTTACTATTTACTTTTTATATTGCTTACCTTACAATACACACAAATCCATTCTTTTCCCTCCTGTTCCATCATCTGACCCATAGCCTTTGTAACGTTAACACATTTCCCATGGTACCATTCTTCACAAGTATCGCAACAAATCATAAATCGATTATTATGTGGCTGATTACAAATACACCACAATTTGTCAGGATCATCATCTGATTTGTCATCGTCGCTAGAACTATCTAGTTCTCCTCCAGAAACATGTTCATCATCTAATATCCTACTTATTGGCCTGCAAATGTAAATGAAGAAAATTAGACAGGTAAAGTAGAGACGACGAGCCAGTTTATGCATGTCATCAATACACTTTTGCAGAGGCCATTCAACACTAACCCCAAATAAATAAAAACAAGATTTAGTTTTTTCTAAATAAGTCGTCAAAAAGAATTATTTTTGTGTAAACTTTAACCATATATTTTATCAATCTACTAATATTTTAGAGTTTTATCGATTTATAACGAACAAATTAATTTTTATTGTAAAATTTTCCGCTCTTAGGTTGGTGTGACATCGTAACTTGTTTACATAGTATTTCAAACCTAACGTATATTATTGTACCCTGGGAGTAATATTCTTAGTCTGAGATTGTACATAGATTGTTATAATTTGCGCTTTTTCATAGATATTTAAAACTTATTATTGAGTTTACGTGTGTTGTGCGGTGGAAATAATGCCAAAAGCTTTATGTAAGCAGTCAAAACCACTTATAGCCTTCCTAATAAGCTATTTTAAGCAACCATGGACAATGGAGGGCCCTTGATTCCTTTAGCTGCTGTACAAGAGGTTAGTTACATTTTGGAATCAACATATAATTTTATTATTACATTATACCAGTACCCCAACACTGTAAGGTATAATGGGAGCAGAGAAAGTAAGTAAAGTATAAATACCAGTGTTTTATTTATTATAGAGTTGCAAATGCCTTGCAAGTATTTATCAGCATACATACATCAAACAAGTAGACACTCATAAGCTTGACTATCAGATGGCAGCACAAAGTTCCACCAATCAGAGCAAGTTACTGGCTCTGCTACCAATCATATGTGATAAACTAGTGGCGCCATCTGTTAGTACTATCGGAAAGTAACCCCCCCCAGGAGCCGTTCAAGGTCATCCGAATCGGTATTTTCACATCAAAGGAACCGACAGTGTGTGTCTCTACTTGTTTGATTTATGTACGCTGTATATATACCAACCATTAGTTTGGTTTCACAGACGGTAAAATCAAATGAACTTATCAAAGGTCCGAAGCAGACATTGACGATTTCGATCAAGTAGCCATAAGAAATGTGGTTTATGAAATGCACCAAAACAGTAAGTGAATCATTTACTCTCTTTTGCTGAACATTACAAGTAAGAATACTTTTTTGTTAGAACAACATATTACTCGGACATCTCTATTGTGAATTTTGAAGGAAAGAGATGTTTTCAAGGGAGGAATATCTTCGTTAGGAAAGGTCCTGATTCCGCTGAAAAGGATGATCCATGCAGAGGGCTCATGGAGTTGAATCACATTGCTTCCGCAGAGTGGAGTTTTTAAGGAAGCACATTAAAAATCTGCACCAGGAAAAACCGTCACAATTTGTATACTCAGACGAAACGTGGATTTTCAAAAATGGCACTGTTTGTAGATCATGGCAAGATGATAGTAAAAAAAGTGTTAAAAAAATAAAATCACATGGAAAAAGGTTAGCATCGTAAGTTTAATAACTGTATTTAAATAATATTATTTATCTATTTTCTTAGATATATCGTGCTTCATGCTGGCAATAGAGATGGATTTATTCCTGGTGCCTCATTGAAATTTAACATCGAGCACAAAAAGCCGGATTACCACAGAGAAATAAATCAAGAAAATTTTTAAAAATTGTTCGAACACCAGTTTCTGAAAATTCTAAGACACCATTAATTATTGTTATGGATAACGCAAGTTATCATAGCACATTGGCCGATAAAACGCCCAATGCTAGTTGGAAAAAACAAAATATTATTGACTGGTTAGCAAGCCAGTCAGTGAATATTGAGGGGAATGTATTAAAAATGGAATTATTGCAGTTGGTTGCACGGTAAGTGTATTAAGTGAATTTTGAGTGCTAAACTACAAACAATTTTTTTTTTCAGGCAGGAACCTTCAAAAACATGTCACAGACCACCTTGCTGAACGATATGGACATACCGTGCTCCGACTTCCTCCTACCATTGTATTTTCAACCCCATTGAAAATGTTTGGGGGATTGCCAAAACTTATTATAATAAGCATATAGGTGAAGATGGATACCGTTAAGTAAAGTAACAGCTGAAACGTGGTCAAATTGCGTTACACATGCAGACGGCATTATACAGAAGTGGTGGGACAGGGAAGTGTGTTTTGACGTAGAAGACATTGCTCCAATAATAATACAAGTCAACGACGAAGAATCTAATGATACTTGTGATAGCGATTAATTATATTGTAGAGAGTTTGCTGAGTTATAGTGTATTTAAATAAATTACGTTTTTAGTTTTGTTAATGTTCGTTTTAAGTTATTTTAATAAATTCATAAATTAGATCAATTTAAATAAATAATAATCACGTAATTTGATGCACAATAATTTTGAATAATTTGAAATTAATTGCAATTGATAATTTTATTGTTTGATGGGTTGCATACTATTGTGGTTTATTTAAGTTGTTTCTAAACCTAGTGTAAACGGAATAAATATGTGACATCATGACTTGTTGATGACATGTATAAACTGGCTCGTTGCCTTGATTTTACATTGAGATTTTACAGTTAAGTTATAAGAAAGGTTATTAGGCCGAAAAATAACAATAGTAGATTATGTTATTAGGAGTAAAAGTGATACTTTATGTGGCGAAGCTGAAGTTTATTTAGCCGAACGATAGTGAGACAAATAATTCAGCTAAGCCACATAAAGTCACTATTACTCCGAATAACATATACTATTTTATCCGCAAACGTATTCAGGTAAATTTCATTAATATAAATTTTAAAAAAAAGGATGCATCGGCTGGGAATCGAACCCAGGCCACCCGCGTGACAGGCGAACACCGTACCCCTGCGTTAACCGCTCTTGTTCAAATAACGCGCTACTGTAATGATATATGAACATACTGAATCACCCGAGCTAATAGCACACGGCCACAGCAGCTGTCACACCATAAACCACGGCGACAGATGCTCGGATCTGCCGCTTAAAGGTTTAAATTAAAACTTTTTCGTACTCTTTTTGAAAATAAAAACCGGCCTACGATTTAAGCCTAAAAATTAGCAAAATTTTAAGCCATGATACAATTTAATCGGTCCAGTATCTTCGGAGGAGATAGCGAACAAACATAGAAAGAAAGACGGCAACGATTTTGTGTGCTTAGGCAGATAAAGTACGCAAAAGTCGCTATTTTATCTGCTTAGGCAGATAAAGTGACACTTTTACCTTGTCAATAAAGACAAATAAGTTGTCACTTTTGTGACGTTTGCAGATAAAATATATTTAAATAACACAATATATAGCATTACTGTATAACTGAAAATACTAATTTAATAATATTAAAAATTAGAACTTATATTAATATGGTGTTGAAAAAGATATGAGGGTGGATTCATATATTCGTAGCCTGACTAACAAGCAGTCGTTGCAATTTTGTTTTGTTGGACAAGATCTAGGCATGCGGACTATCAGGTACCTTAGACACAACTGCTTTGGTCTTATGGTCAAAGTCCTACTTAGAATTTTGCCGAGACTAAGGAGTTCCAACCCTAGCAAGGGATCTTTTACATGCTAAACATCGCAGTAACATGGGACCCACGGCTTTACATCACTTCCGAATGATGGCATTCTGTACAGGTTTTCATCCACATTTTTTTATTTTTAAAAACCTCACCTGGACCGGGGATGGAATGCTTAACCACTGAGTTACAGAGCCCGGCTGTTGCAATTTTGAAATTCTAATAATGCATCGATTTAACCTTGCTATAAACAACTGATAAATGACAAATTTATCTGACATTTGTAAGTCGCACGTGAGAGACAGCTGTGTGTACAGAAATTGCAAAAATAGATAAATTTGAAGTTCGTGCAGTTATTAAATATTTATACAATAAGTTTAATTACAGAATTTTTTATCGCTATGCATTCGTTCTCTAAAATGACTATTTTGTGAACTTAAAACACACCGAAAAATGAATCTTTAGAGACCTAGTACTTTAAAGTTGCTATAGCAACACTTTAGTTACTAACAATACAATACAAAACAATACTATGTCAAATTCGAGGTTAGCAGGTTACGTTTAGCGTCTGTCTGTGTCAAAACTGAAGCAAAACCTAACCCGATAACCTCGAATTTGACATAGACTTACAGCGTCACCAACTAGCTCCGAAATATTATTTTAAAATAATGATCACCCTTGATCAAGATAATTTTTGACATCCCGGTATTTAAAAACAAATTTTTAAATCAATTTGGTGGTTTAGAGAACTCGTGTCAAAAAATCTTGTATGAAAAAGAGTTTTAGGGTACTCTTCTTTGTCGCATCGTCTTTAATTATGATTCGCTCCCTAAAACTATATTTTGCGTACTTGATACATAAATATCTATTTCAAATGTCTCTACACACAGCCATCTCTCACGTGTGAGAGCTTTGTTTACAAATGTCAGATAAATTTTTCATTTATCAATCGTTTTTAGCAAGGCTAGATTGATGCATTCAAAAATACAAAATATATATAGCGGCAATTCAAGAAGTAAGATGGGAAGGGGCAGGAGAGATCACGAAAGAAGGCTACAGCTTCCTTTACAGTGGAGAAAGGACAACTGGAAGAAATGGAGTAGGCTTCTTCATAACCAGCAGAATGAGAAACATAATCAAATTCACGCCAATTAATGGAAGAATAGCAACCCTAAGAGTAAAGATGGAAAGACAAACACTAGAGTAATTAATGTATATGTACCCACAGAAACAGAAGTGAAAGATCAAGATCATTTCTACGATCTGATATAGAAAACGTGTGAGAGATGAAATAATAGTAATACTAGGAAATCTAAACGCCCAGATAGGTAAGGAACAATGTCTAAAAAAAGCAGTAGGCAATGGCTGAGGCACGATACATGAAGTGAGTAATGATAACGGGCACAGGTCATGCCAACTAGCCGACAAAATTCAAACACCCAAGAAAACACAAGGTCACATGGAGACATCTGACAGGCAGTGACAACCAAATAGACCACATAATGGCGACAGAGGAGATAAACAAAAAAACAATAGATACTAAAACTTTTAGAGGGGCCAATGGAGACTCCGATCACTACCTGGTCATAATGAAAGGCTACTATGCAGCAACAACAAATAGGCAAACCCTACACATAAAAAAAAACAATATATAGCAAGACAAAATCAGACAAGAATTTGAAAAACAAATATGCGACGAAGTTAAAGAAGTGGCAACGGAAATCCAAGAATTATGGCAAAATATAAAGGAAAAAATAATTAAAATAGCAACACAGACCTAAAAACAGGAAAAAAAGCATAAACGATTAAAAGAAAGGTATGATGAAGAATGCGAGGACGCAACTAGGAAAAAAATACAGCAAGATTGAAATGGATCGGCACAAATGAAGAATAAGACAGAGAAGCATTATTATTATAATGTATTGCTTTAATTTGATAGGGGTTTTATCAGCTATGCCGTCTACCCTAATGTAAAATAATAATAATAATAATAAAATAGCAAGAAATAGTACAACAACAATAATGAGAACAAAGAAAAACAAGTGGATAGACGAAAAGCTAAGGGACATAGAAGAAGATAGAAAGAACCATAAAATAAGGCAATTCTACAACAAGATAAAGGCAACTAAAAACAAACCAAAAATAAAAATAAGAGGAATGAAAAATAAAAAGGGATTACTAGAAAGCAAGCCACAACAACTAACTAAAATATGGACAGAACACTAACTACACTACGACATTATACACAGAGGTTAACAACACAATCAAGGATCAAACAACAGACGATAGCGAAACAGAAGAACAAAGAAACAAATGCACCATCCCTAGAAGAGGTCCAGCAAGGGATAAACCAAATGAAAAATAATAAGGCACCAGGAGAAGATGGCATGAACTGCTGAAATATGGGGGACAGCAATTACACAAAAAAAATACACACATTAATTAAACAAATATGGGAACAAAACGAATTTGCCAACAGACTGGAATATTGGGTAATACAACCATACACAAAAAAGGTGACAAAGAAGAATGTGCAAACTATAGGGCCATAACACTCCTGAATACAATGTAAAACTGTACCATACTCAATAAAAAACTGAAAACACACAGAAAAAATATTGGGCGACTACCAGAACGGATTTAGGCCGGGCAGATCCACAGTTAACGCAATACACATGTTAGAGCAAATTTGTCAAAAATTTGGGAATATGACAGAAACATACACATAATCTTTATCGATTTCAAAAATGCTTTTGACAAAGTAAACAGAAAGCTACCGATACAGGAACTAAAACTTTTGGAAATACCAGTAAAAATTATACAACTAGTACAAATATATCTCAAAGATACAAAAGCAAAAGTACAGTTCCAAGGTACAAAAACGGAGGAGTTCAACGTAAATGTAGGATTAAAACAAGGAGACGCCCTATCCCCGACGCTCTTCAACTTCACACTAGAAAGCATTAGCCGCAAAGCAAAACTAAACAAAAATATTATAACAGATCAATTTGAAACTATAGGCAGATAACTTAGCAATAGTAGCTAAGACAAAGGAGGATCTAATAGATGCAATACAAAATCTGAACAAAGAAGCAATAAAGCTAGGCTTACAGATAAACGAACAAAAAACATAATACATGAACTACAGAAGGAATAATACCACAGATAAACCGTTAAAAATTCACAACCACACCTTCGAAAATGTCACATCATTCAATTATCTAGGAGTACTAATAGGATATGGTAGGGAAAGAGTAAAAGAAAATATCCAAAAAGTAATCAAATCTTACAGTATTAACAAACCACTGCTAAAAAATAAAAACCTAACTAAAGCAACAAAAAAATAACGATCTACAAGACATTGATAAGACCAACCATCACCTATGCAACAGAGACGATTGCACTAACTAAACTGGAGGAAGACCAGCTGAAAAAAATAGAAAGAGAATAGTAAGGACAATACTAGGGCCAAAGGTGACAGAAGAGGAAGAAAGAAGGGCAAAGACAAATCAGGAGATAGAAGAAGTATTAGAAGGAAAAATATAATAAGATACATACTACTATCCATTCGCAAACGCTGTCAAGTTGGTACCTTGTTTAAATTCTGTTTTAGAACTTTTGCTTGCTGATTTTGGCAGCACTGAAATGTTTGCAATTTAAAAACTTGACTTACGTCACACTTGTAAATAGAGCCCTTTATAATACAAGCAGACGCATGTCGCACAAGTTGCATAAAACTTTGCATCACAGTACTTTCGCGTTTACATGTTGGTGGCCATGATGCAACCAAAACATAACCCTACAACGTCAAACAGTTCACTCGTTGTGGGTTATATTATCTATGCTCGCTGTTCTAGCTTCTAACCTTGTGTTTGAGTTTCCAACTGTGTTTGTTTTCCTGTGTCTTTGCCTTTTATGCTTTGCTTATCATATTCTTTATTAAAAAATCAGTCTATTTCAAGACTAAGGAATACTTTTTTTTGATATAAGGTAAGCCTAAAACATTGATTCATTTTTGAATGAACTATTTAGGGTGTTTTCTGTTTTTCAGATTTCAAAATCTTCGAGCATAACCCGTTGTTCAGTCTCGGATTAGTACTATTAAACGTATAGACATTAACGTATTTTCATTTTCTAAAAAGTAACTAATTTTTTGTTGCCGCTTTTGTGATGTGATTCAAAATAGCTGGCAAGCATGCTCGTATTATAGAGGTGCTTTACTTGTAAAATAAATAATCTCCCAATTTCTTTAATTTTTGTGCATACACTTCAATTGCAATGAAACAGAAACAAAAGAGAGTTTTATTACTGGAAAGGGGAAAAAGGCTATAGTTGATTGTTATTACAAAGAAAAACTAGAAAAAAATAGTTTTGACTTTTGACTAGTGATGTAAAAAACGCGTTTTTTTAAAATCGAATAAAAAACCTTACAAAAAACTACAAAAAACGTTTTTTTTTGTTTTTTATTTATTTTTGTAACTGGTGGCACGTTTTGGTAGGTATGGTTGGCAGCAGGTAAACAAACGACAAAATTTAAACTTATTTTGATTTTACATGCCTTTTAAAGTTCAAGAAAACTACAGCACAAACTAGACAAATGTTTAATAAACAAAAGTAACACTTTATACCTACTGCCTATTACCTATTACTCACAGAACAGCAAAGCATATGCATGCGTCTATGCGAGCACCCCTGCCCCACCCACACTGTTGGAAGTTGTTTTAAGCTGGACCTAGCTCTGAAACTGTCGAGCTGATCGACGAATCAAGTTATGTTAAATATTAGCGATTCATCAAAGTCATAAGACAGTGACATGGGCGACGTAAACTGCATGGATACTGACTCCGAATCAGTTGAGGAGTCAGCCATGTCTGTTAGCAAGTAATTTCTGCATTATTATAATTTCTACATCCACTTTGGCTATGAAATGTAATACATTATTTTTCTTTAGAAATATTTGTTTTTTTTTGTTATTATAAATTCTATAATGCACTTTACCTATGAAATGTATTATTTTTATTTAGAAATATCTGTTTTTTTTTTCCAAAGAATATTACTTGTTATTCACTACACTTTAATTCTGAAAAAAAACCTATTTTTAAAAAAACCAGACTGCTCGTTTTTTTTTGCAAAAAAAAACATCTTTAAAAAAAACGAACGGTTTTTTTATGGTTGCATCACTACTTTTGACACATGTAACATAACCTTAACTTTAAATATTACTAGAAACCATGAAGGTAAAGGGGAGGAGAATTCTCGCTTGAATGAATAATTGGGCCCACAGCTGGTTGACAGTTAGTGCTTTGTAGATTGACCGTCAGGCGGCGCAGTTGTTCCATCGCACGCTAAATTTGTAGAGAAAATACGTGTATCTTTATGGAATAATTTGTATTTGTGTGTTGTTTTTAGCGAATTGTTGCAGTTTTTACTGAATTTCAGTACTCAATTATTATAGTGCGTCAAGTAAACTTGTTCTATTATGCCCTCCTGCTTTGTACCTGGTTGTAATACCGGGTACGAGAATTTAATTAAATGGAACAAAGGCAATGGTATCAAAAACGCGAGTATGTTCAAAGCTCCCAATATGTGAGTATAATTGCTTACACTACTTTTATATTATACAATTAATAGGCGTAATCATGCAGATTGCAGATAATTTTATTCAATTTTACCTTTACGTTTTGATTTTGTGAAACTAAAATTCTGTTAATGTTATTAATCACTTTTTGACATGATTGATGTAAAAGCTGAGGCAAGAAGCTGTAAATGCCCGATCTGCCTCTTATAAAGTGGATAATTATAATTATGTTCTATGTACCTATTGTTGTAGGATGACTGTAAAACGACTGTTTAATAACATGTTTTCATTAATTTACGTCGTCAATAGTAACATGTTTAAAAGATTTCATTAGGCACGTTGTCACCAGCAACGTGTTTTAAAATTTTTAAAACAAGCAAAATAACGACCGGTTGCTCGTAATCCTAATTTACATTTAAATTATTTTTTTATATTTACCGTGTTTTCTAAATTCTATCGTAGATAAAATATTGTACGATACACATGCGTAAAGCATCTTTAGTCACTCGCGGGGCTTAAAACGCTCGCTCACTCACATGTCTAAAAAGTAGCTTTACGCACTTGTATCGTAAATTACTATTAACAAACTGCAGGCAATATTTTTAATTAATCATCTATTAACTATATGTAATACAATTTAATATTTTTGTTACACTGTGTTTGTATTTAGTTTTTTGCATTTTGTCAATAAAATTACCTTTTGAATTTTTTCTTTTATTTAATTTTTTTGAGTGCTTATTTTGGCTTCTGTTTTGACTTTTTTTCAGGTGTAAAGGCTTAAATTATAAGCGCTTATTCTTCAAAAATAAATGCTTTTTAATCCGCGCTCTAATGATGTGTCATGCCTCAACTAATTATACAGAGAAGAATCTTAATCAAGGTACACTGCGCTCATAAGTGAAAGCACACTTGGATTATGATTCTTTTTTATCGCCCCGTACAACTACATCTTGTCAACAACAGCCAATAATTCTGAAAGTTATGAATTGATTATTTGCATAAATTTAGTAATTGGATATTCAACATCATTAATATACAGTGTGTCCAAGATAAGGAGGGCCAGTATGGGGATCTCGGTAATGGTAAGAGATACAAATTTGGTTAAATGGAAAGAAAGTTGCGCAATTAAAGGACTAAAAAAATGACGTCTAGAAATCCTTGATATGATTTTTCGTTTTTGAATTATCTCAAAAAACCGAATTTTTGGATTTTCTTTTTTATTTTTTTCTGGCGTTAATATTAAAGTTAGAGCGAAACTGATTAAACTTCTTTATAGCAACTTTTAGTGGACTTAATGATTACGTTATCAATTTTTTTATCCGACGTTTCGTCTTCGAGAAACCATCATCAACTTAATTTTTTTAAATACGGTCCTGGTTTTGTATGCCAAATTTGCAAAGCCCTTGTTACTCTGAATTCAACAATGTGCCACATATTATGGTTTAATTACGTTTCGAGCTTTTTTCTGATCATCATCAGAAAAATTTTTCGATACGGACCTGCATTTCTCATAATTTTTCTGATCATCATCAGAAAAATTTTTCGATACGGACCTGCATTTCTCATAATTTTGTAAAAATAAGTTCATACAGTAAGTCAGGCCTTTTTACATGCCGTTAAAATATTAAAATGCACATCATAATGTCATAATTCTGATACATTAATTTAATAACCAACCAATAACTATTAACAATAAACAAAAAAGAAATAAACAAAAGATAGACAGAAAGAATAACAAAACGAACATCGAAACCATTTAATAGGTATTAAATTTACAGAAGGTATTCAAAAAGGTTGCCATTATTCTCTATGCATAAATAACATCTAACTGTAGAATCTAAAACATTATTCAGCAATACTGGCGTTATACTTTGAAAGGCTTCAAGAACCAATCTTCTAAGTTCTTCTTCTATTTCAAAACGTTCAATACCTATTACATTGCTTCAAGGCTCGTTTTCTCATTCTTTCTGCCTATCTTTTGTTCATTTATTTGTTGTGTATTGTTAATAGTTATTGGTTGCTTATTAAATTAATGCATGAGAATTATGACATTATGATGTGCATTTTAATATTTTAACGGCATGTAAAAAGGCCTAACTTACTGTATGAACTTATATTTACAAAATTATGAGAAATGCAGGTCCGTATCTAAAAAATTTTCTGATAATGATCAGAAAAAAGCTCGAAACGTAATTAAAACATAATATGTGGCACATTATTGAATTCAGAGTAACAAGGGCTTTGCAAATTTGGCATAGAAAAACCAGGACCGTATTTAAAAAAATGAAGTTGATGATGGTTTCTCAAAGACGAAACGTCGGATAAAAAAATTGATAACGTAATCATTAAGTCCACTAAAAGTTGCTATAAAGAAGTTTAATCAGTTTCGCTCTAACGTTAATATTAACGCCAGAAAAAAATAAAAAAGAAAATCAAAAAATTTGGTTTTTTTGAGATAATTCAAAAACGAAAAATCATATCAAGGATTTCTAGACGTAATTTTGTTAGTTCTTTAATTGCGCAACTTTCTTCCCATTTAACCAAATTTGTATCTCTTACCATTACCGAGATCCCCATACTGGCCCTCCTTATCTTGGACACACTGTATATCTTCAGGGCCGCCGCGTATAGGTTGGCCGGCTGTGTGCAAATAAGAATTTGCCGCCTTTCGCGGCACAATATTCATTGTAATATCAAGATTTTTTATTGAAAACTAAATCCAGAATCATAATGTAAACGCCATGGACGGGCGTATTTCTAGCGTGTTATGCGACATGAGCGCCACAGTGACAAATTCCGAAACCACATAACTGTCAACCACGGCCTCCTGGATTAGTGCGAGACTGACGTCTCTACGCGGCCCGCCACATTTGCATAATTTTTGTGATTCTGAGGCCAACGTACTTTGGCGCCATCTGTTGGGTTTTTGATAAATTATCTGTAACGTAGGCGTGACTTTCTAGATTAATTTTAATCCAGGAGGCCCGTGGACGTATACAACCAATAACCAAAGGCACAAGCGCAACGTACTGTAGCGCCTCTACAAACTATAAAAAACGCCTTGAACTAAAAATGCGGCGGGCCGCGTAGAGACGTCAGTCTCGCACTAATTCAGGAGGCCGTGCTGTCAACCAAAACTGAGCCCACTTTTTGTTTACCAGCGGCTAAGTAGTCGGCGCTCCTTCCCTTTACCTTCATGCTAGAAACCACCAGATATCAAGTATATTCCCAAAAAAACTGTAATTTCCAGGTACACTCAGCAAATATTTAAAAAAATTGACATTGACAGTTCATGAGTTTTGTGAATGGATAATAAAAGCACAACATCTAAAATGGTTAGGGCACATCATGAGAAAGACATCAACGGATATAATAAAAAGAATAACATACTGGAAACCACTTCAACAACGAGGACGAGGGAGGCCAAGAATACGATGGTGGGACAACATCGAAGAAGAATTAAAAGTGATGAAGGTAGAAAATTGTAAAAATGTATGTAGAGACAGGAAAAAATAGAAGGAAATAGTCAAGAAAGCCACGACACACAAATATTTATAATGGAAACGGTAGAGGAGTGATCCACCTTAGAAAATGGATTTTACATCTTCTCCACCCACGGAGAAGAGGCCATAATCGTATGGATTGCAAGGCTTGATGATGATGATGATGAGATTGATGCATTACTAGAATTTCAAAACTGTACAACAAATGCTTGTTAGTAGGGCTACAAATATATGGATTCACCCTCGTATTAGAAATTTCAAAACCAATACTATTAATAACAATTTTGTTATAACATAACATTAATTGATTACTATTTCTACTATTAAATCTCTATTATTAACATTGATAAGTTCATATTTACAAATGATTCTATGCTTTTGCGCTTCAAAATGATTGCTTTATGGTAATTTGAGCAAATGGTAATTCACTTTCTAAAATGTTCAACTACCAAACATTTTTAGCTTCGACAGCTTGATACAGATTCAAGTAACTACTTACTTTACTAATTGTTTCGGCGTTTCTACTTCTTGTTTCTTCTTATTTCTACTACGTGTAGTTGGTCTTTCTATGGGTGGTATAACTACTACTCTACCACCAGAACGTACAACTTGGGTCCCTTTTGTTGGTGGGCTCGACACTTCCATTGGAACCTTAAGAGACAAAAAGCATTAAATACATTTGCATTGATTCCAAGAATACAAGAAAATTATATTAAAACATACCATAGCATGAAGAAGCAGTCATTGTTAACAAAAAAATTACAACTTAACAATCACCTAAAAAATTAAAAATGTGTATTATTTCCACTTATTTTACTTCAAGGGTTTGAAATAATAAAAAATATATCAGTTTTTATTGCGCTGTGATAAATTCGGTATTAGACTACATTATACAATAAAATAAAAAGTAGTTTTAAAATCGTATGCACTACGTACATTTCATTTTCTAAATATTTTTAGAATATTAATTCATTCGAGAAAATATTAGGCAATATTTGTATGAAACTAAGAAATTCGCTTTAAAAATATTTGTGCATTTCAAGTTGATACATTTTTAAAACTAGTTAAATGCTCTTCCCTCCCCTTATGTAATGTCATACTTAATAGATTTGGTTTTATTTTTCATGAAGACGACTCAGTGTTAACATGACTCCAAGTAATTGTGTAAAATTAAACTTCTGCTGTATTTTTTTCTATCTTGTATACATTTATCAATTATTACAAACGTACACTGGTTTCGATCCAATTAGTATTATACAATTATTTTCTTTTACATAAAAGAGCTAACGTGCGTTCAAAAAAGTTATCGAGAGGGCATTGAACTAGATTTTGTCTTACGACGGCATGTCGGTGATTATTACATCGCTCTACCCAGAATTCGGCGCGCTGAGTCACTTGAGTTGTCAGTTGTCAAAGTGAGGTTATATATACGCAAATTATTACATCGCTCTACCCAGAATTCAACGTACTCGGTCACTTGAGTTGTCAGTTGTCAAAGTGAGGTTGTGTGCATACGCAATCCATAAAATAAGTTACATGGCATTCAAAAATTACTGTTTGACACAAGGCCACTTGGTAACGGTTTTCTTTTAACGCACTTTAATATTAGTCTAAAAGCCAGCGACAAAAATAGTAACGTCATTTCATTAAGAAAATATTTCATCTTATTATACTCTCTTAACGTCGCTGAAAATTAATTCGGAAGTCTGCCTGGTTTTAGGTGGCGGAAAGGAGAGTAAAGATATATCTATTTCTTCTGCTCCTTCAGAAAGGTATGTTTAGTTAGGTGAAACTGACTTGACAAAATGTCACGTATCCTTTTTAAATTAGGTTATAATTTTTGATCTTTGACAAACATTTTTAGCTATACGTGTATTTGTCAAATGTCAAAAATTATAACCTAATTTTAAAAAGTATACCGGATATTTTGTTAGGTCAGTTTCACATAACTAAACATGACCTACTGGGGATACTTTTCCCAAGGACCATAAGAAAATAAATTACCGAGAGATCGAATAAATTTGTAATAAAAGTCGCCTGTGACACTTGTTATATGTTTGACAGTTCTGAAGTTTATTGTTGGTAGCACTGTCAGTCTACGTCATAATTCGAGGTTGTCAGGTTAGGTTTTGTGTCAGTTTGTGTCAAATAACAAAGAAAACCTAACCTGCTAACCTCGAAATGGACATTAACCGACAGTGCGACCAACAATACACTTCAGCACTGCCAGATACGTTTATTTTATCTGTCATCTCGAGCACTTTGCGCCCCTTGCTGCAGCTTTCTCCACCACCGGAAACCAGACAGACATCAAAATCAATTATCAGCTATGTTAAGAGAGTATATAGTTCATTTACTTGACATCTGCACTGTCAGTGTCAAATTTAAAAAAAATGTCTTGACTATACCTCAAAAATAATGCGTTTTTTATTAGACTGTACAGTAATTTAATTGTTAAAATGTGAAAAGTAGCAGTGATTCCGACATAATGTCAGTTTGACAGTGCAGACAGGTAAATGGACTATAGTAACATCGGATATTTTCTTAATGAAATGACGTAACTATTTTTGTCGCTGGCTCTCCGTCTGTATAGTGTTATAGTCTTTAGTACAGGAGTTTAAAATCCGTTTAATAAGGTTAAAAGAATACAGTATTAAAAATTACAAAGATGAATTTAAGTATGAAAAGGATATCAAAATTATTAAAATGTATTTGGTAAAGAAAGGAAAATTAATTCAATTGAATGAAGCTACATAAGAAACAGTAGGATTTTAACATAATTTAATTATTATCTGAGAGGAAGTGGGGAATTAATAGCAAATACTTATTCGAAAACTACCATTCAACATAGTGGGTGTTAGATAAATATAATAAAGTTTCTATAGTGTGTTGGACTATGAACTATATACTAAACTAAATCACTAATAATGGCCAGTATTATAAACGATGAATAAATCATTAGATAACTATTTGTGGAGTAAATTATTTATTTATTTATTTATTTATTTAATTCGCACTCAGCCAACAGCCGTTAGGCCAATTATAGGCGTCGCTGTGCAGTTATATATAATATAATAAACAAAAGCGCATCAAAATTTGCTTAATAATGAATAAAATGTCATAAGCATTAACGTTTTGATGCGCTTTTGTTTACTTTAACAACGAATTAAAATTAACCTGTACGGATTTATTACCGAATAAAAGTTATTTTGCATTTATAGTACCAAAACTACGGAATAAATTAATTTATTCTCAAAGTTATTCTCAGAAATAAAAAGTTTTATAATACCGAGCATAAGGAGATATTTATTTATTAGTATGTAAAAATAATTTGATACAAAAACATGTAATACAATTTGTAAGCGGTTAAAATTATGAAAATAAACCCTTTATAAAAGTTTAAAAGCTATTTGGAATATAAAAAGGTTATGAATTAAACTAACACTAGCGTGGTGTAAAATAAAAGTAAATTTCAAAGAATTAAAAGATGTGAAAAGAGGATTAGAATAAATTAGAATAAATGGATGTGGTGAGAATGCCTAAGTAATACAGTTATAATCTACAAAAGCAAATTTCTGGAAGGGGATGCTGAACTGAGTTTATTGTCAAATTACATTGCATCATATGAATTAGATAACAAGAAATGGTTTTTACTGGAAGTGGTTTACATCGAGATCATTAGCAGAGTGAGCATTTTATGGGGTGGATAGGAAATTTTCATCTAAAGGAGTTCTAATTCGACAAGCTTGTCATTGAAGTGACGTCTTATAACTTGCATCTAGTCGAGGTACGTGATACTAGGTCATCGGAGGCTTGAGGATATTGGTAGGACGACGTGGATGGTGTTTGCTGCTGACAGTACTACTGGAGAAAGTTGGTAGGTGACTTGTCGTGTTTTGGCCAGGAAGCCTTTGTGGATCCAGTTGTTTTTGGCGGAGTTCGGACTGGGATTTGTTTAGACGTTGGGAGATCTTTGTCAGGTTGCTGGATGGGTTTGGCTTGGTAAAGCAGAGTATCGAGTCCATGAACAGGTGACAGAATACAGGTATTTAAATAAAAAAACTGAAAGAAAAAGATAGAAAGAGTGAAGTGAGGTAATTTTAAAAAGGAAAGTACTTACTATTTGATATTTATTGAGTGACAAGTAAATGTAACGAGAAAGTATTTGTAATTGATTTTGCACTTGCATAATTCAAAGTGACAGGTTACAGACGTTTAAGTTGTCATGAAATAAGATAATCAAATTTCAGGAATAGAAGCAGTCTAGATTATGAGCGAATCCTACCTGTGTTTCAAGAAGAGTAAAATGTTTCTACCGGAGTTAGCAATTTAATAATCTTGATAATCCATAATATAAAAGGGCAAATCAGTTAATGAAAATTCAATTAAAAATTTTTTTATTGAGAATACAATAAAGTAAAAGTCAATTATAACATTAAATACACAATAAAAAAAGTTATTTTCACACTTCGAAAGACAAATTATTATTAGGTATAATTTTTGTATTCACAAACAAAATTTATAGTAACCATCGGGTACCCGACCCAATACAGGACTCTTCTGCTGGGTATTTTAAGGCATTTTAAACAGCAAAACATACAAAATGTTCAGTGAAAAGTACTAGATGCACATACAGAAGGAACTCGCTTTAAATAATCTTGCAGGGTAAAATTATGCATTTGCTCAGTAACCTATACACGGCATTTTTTTAAATTTCGCCGATTACAAATGTTAGACTTTCGTTAAGTGAAATCGAAGTTTAAAACCTAATCTAAAAAAGTTCAGCTTGTTGACTGACAAATTCGTGTTGTAAACTAGTCTGTTTCTTCTTCTTCTTCTTCGTTCAACCCTCATCCATCCAGTTTTGGACATAGGTCTCCCCTCTAATACGCCACTCCTCTCTATCAGATGTTTTTCTTTGCCATAATTTTCCAGCCACTCTTGCGATGTCATCGGCCCATCGGAGTGGTGGTCTGCCCACACTACGTCTTCCTTGCCTCGGTCTCCACTCTAATACCCTTTTGGTCCATCTGTTATCCGTTGTTCTCATGATATGTCCTGCCCATCTCCATTTTTGTTTTGTTACTGTATTTACAACGTCTTCCACCCCTGTTTGTTGTCTTACCCATTCATTGGTTTTTCGGTCTCTTAGTTTCACTCCTAACATACGTCTTTCCATTGCTCGTTGAGCTTTTCTTAGTTTATCAATAATTTTGCGTGTAAAAGTTATAGTCTCGAATCCGTATGTTAGTACAGGTAATATGCAGGTGTTGAAGATTTGTGCTTTTTGTTTTCTGGAAAGTGTGTCGGTGAGCAGTACATTAGAAAGTCTCCCAAATGCTATCCAAGCCAGTTTTATTCTTCTTCCAATTTCGGCGTCTTGGTTACTTTTCTGTAGCATTATGTTATGTCCGAGATATATATATGATGTTACTGTTTCTAATGCTTTGTTTTCAATTGTAATTGGGCCAATGTCTTCTGTTGTTAGGATTTTGGTTTTTTTCGTATTTATTTTAAGGCCTACTTGTTTTGATTGTTCATTTAATTGAGATAGCATTGTTCTTATTTCTTGTTCGTTTTGTCCAATTAGAACCACGTCATCTGCATATCTCAAATGTGTTAACTGTTTTCCGTCTATGTTGATCCCCATGTCTGGCCATTCTAGATTTTTAAATACATCTTCCAGTACTGCGTTAAATAGCTTTGGGGAGATAGAGTCACCCTGTCTAACACCTCGATTGATTTGGAATGTTGTAGTAGCATCGTCATTTATTTTTACAGTGGCTGTAGCTTTATTATATATATGAGTTATAAGTTTTGTATACCTGGAATCCACGCGGCAATGATTCATAGCTTTAATTATGGCGGATAATTCCACTGTATCGAACGCCTTTTCGTAATCTACGAAGGCGAGAGTCAGGGGTATATTATATTCATTACACTTCTCGATTAAAGTTTTGAGTGTTTGCAAATGATCACATGTGGAATATCCTTTACGAAAACCTGCTTGCTCAATTGACTGATATTCATCTAATTTTAGTGTTAAACGGTTAGTTATGATCTTCGTCAGTAATTTGTATAAATTTGACAGGAGACTAATAGGTCTATAGTTTTCCAATCGCCTGGGGTCTCCTTTTTTGAACAGTAGTATTATTATGGCATTTTGCCAACCGTCTGGTATCTCTCCTTTTTCGATGCATAGATTTAGGAGATCAGCTATTTTCTCTTTAAGATCAATTCCACCGTGTTTGATCATTTCTGTTAATATCCCGTCCTCCCCAGGTGCTTTGCCATTTTTCATTCCTTCCAGAGCGAAATTTAATTCATCTACCGTGATGTCTGGAATATCCTCCGACCCTACATTTAGGATGTTTTCCTTCAATTTAGTTACGTTTCTATTTTCTAACGGTTGTTGATTATTTGTGTTATGTGTTGTGTACATAGTTTCGTAAAAGTTCGTTGCTATTTTTAGCATTTCCTCTTTCTTTGTTGTCTCCAGACCATCCCTGTTACAAAGCTTTGTAATTATTTTCTTTCCTTGGCTTAGTTGTGAGCGTAATACTTTCATGTTGCTGTTTTTGGCTATTATATCTTTTGTAAGTTTCTCTTTGTAGTGTCTGATGTCCTTTCTGATCTCTCGTTTTATTACTTTGTTTAGTTCGACGTACTCTGCATTTTTTGGTTTACCTTCTGATCTCAGTACTCTCCTTTTTTCTATCATGTTTTTGGTGTTATCCGAAAGTTTATTATCTTTTCGATACTGCTTTTGGTATCTAGGGTTTCTTACCACAGTATGCATTATGTTTATTAGATCTTCGTTTTTCTGGGATATGGTTTGTTCCTTACTAGTCAGCTTGTTCAACTGTGTATTTATTTCGTTCACGTAATGTTTATCAAACTTGGTGATGTCTAGTTGGTTCTGTTTTGGTTTTATCAGTTTTAATCTTTCCAGCTTTTTTCTGATTTTTACCTTTGCTCGAACTAAGCGGTGATCACTTCCTGTTGTGAATTTGTTCAGCACCTCTACATTTTGCACTATATTTCTTTGTGTACTGATAATATAGTCAATCTCATTTTTATATGTTCCATTAGGACTCTGCCAAGACTAAAATAAATGGACTTGGCAAAAAAAAATAAATAGACTTTTAGAACCCGCCATAGGTAATTCCATTCGCTGTGAAAAACACATTTGAATAATTCAAAAAAATAGCTGGCACATTGTACTCGTAGAATATCACTACACTTGTTGCAATGAAATTTCCGTATCAGGTGGTTAAATAATTATGATATAATAACTAAGCAGTGTTGCCGATTACTTTCAGTATTATGACGTAGAATCTGATTTTGAAAATTCTAGGTTATGTTACCTTTATGCATATTTTAAAAGTAACATTATCTTCACACGATGCATTTAAACAGGTAGACAGAATACTTAGAGGTTATATGCGAGTATATTTATTACAATCTTAACTAGTTACACATTGGAATATACTTTTTTAAATACTTTATTATGAAAAGTAACAATCGTCAATGCCAATTTCAAATATCATTGAGGAACCCTAACTTTGGCAACCCAAATCGGAAAGAAAACCATGTTAATCCAAAATTCACATTTCTAACTATGAAATTACGTATTTTAAAAAAATGTATTGTGCCATTATAGCGATGTGACGTTATAGGTCACGTATTGAGCACAAACCCAGCAGTATTTTTAAATAGCATTTATTAGTACTTAAAACACTTCACAGATACATACGTCGGAGCTCTGTTCCATACGCTAATCAGGTCTAACCTAAGTGTCGAGACAGAACTAAACTGAAAACGGCATCCTAATTATAAAATAAACTCTTGTCTTTAAATAATGTAAGGTATCTACAGATCAACTTGCTTTCTAATGAGCGTTCTAGGAACAGCCTGCAAGTCCGTCAGAAAGCAAGCTTATCATTAAGCTACAGATCAGCTGCCTCCTTCGATTTCGTGTGCCTGATTCGAGGTTTCCGAAGTTTCGTGGATATGACACCGTGCTATGACAGATTTTAGCGTTAAAAAATCTTCTTCATAATTTTAAACTGTGCTTAAAGCAGTTGACAAGTATCCATCAAACTACCCAATCTCCTGTTATGATAATTTCGTCTTGTTGAAATTCAAAGGTCACGCCTCTACTGGGTTCAGACCATTACGGAGATACTCTTTCCGCGTCTTCAGTGGGAGACCAGAAACCAACCGAGCAGTTATTGTTTGTCGAACAGTGGTTGCACAACGCGGTGTTAAATTGCCTTAATTGGAAGTATTTTCTTTTATTGTCCTCGTGGAAAAACTACGGCTTGCGCCTGATTAACTCGTTTGCCATGCATTAAAGTAATTGAAGTTTTAATTACATGCCGTTTGCAGTATTGTAGCATAACCGCGGTCAACTCAGTTTCTTGCCCAGATTTTGATCGTTTCTGATTGTTTAGTGGTTGCCCACAACAATCCTTCCAAAATGGGGGAAGAACGCAAACCTTTTGTCCATTTTCGTGGTCTATTAAATTTACGGCTCCCGTTGTAAAACTACGGCTTACGCCAGATCAACCCGTTTCCCAGGCATTAAAGTAATTGAAGTATAGTAACCTGACTTCTGTCAACTCGTTTATTATCCGGATTCCGGTAGTTTCTGCTTCTTTAGAGGCTACCTCCAACTATCCTTCCGCACCGGGAGCTTGCCCGAACGTTTTGGCCGTCTTCGTAGCCTATGAAATCCATTGTCGATTCAAAGCTCCGATTTTTTACCTTGAATTTGGTACCGTTATTTACTGCCTTACCTATTCATTGTGTAGAAAGAGTAGCCTCTGTGCATTTTATACACAATCATTGCGCCACTTATGTCGTAATATTTCTAAGAGCCGTCTGCCCAACTCACATTTTGAGCACTTCACTATCTGGGAGTGCGAATCGCTATTTGGAACCTTGGCTGGCTTGCTACCAGTCTACAAAGAAGTATTTCCTTTTGTATGTAATTTTACGTGTTGTCACATACATGAAAAATCATCGTACTTGCAACTTACTACAAGCCCGCCCTCTGTTGAACTTTTCAATACACTACTGAGTTACTGACTAATGATTGATAGCACTACTATGGTGGCGTCTAAGAAATAATAAAAATGTTTTATACATCTCTACCAATTGGACGTTTGCAAATCAACACCTACATTTTCAAATTAATATTTCGACCTTCATTATCATAAGGCTTCTTAGAATGGCCATTTATAAAATTATCGATTTTTAAAACATATGTATGTCAATAATCTAGTACAGAACAAACAATAAGAGATAAATATGAGAAATTATATAATTCAGCTAATGTTTTGCAAAATGCCTTCTACAGCATCAAACGAAGAAGTCGGCTATGCATTAAAGCAGGTAAAGAGCAATTTAAAGGTTATTATTGATAAACTTATATTTTTATTTACATATTTGGTTTTGATTACGTTAAATTTGAATGCGACTCTTGTTTGATATTTGACTTTGACCTTATTCCCGACATAGAATTTATTTAATAATGAATTAATGAATGAATGTACGACTTATATCCTTTTAGCGGCCATGGCCAACCTTAATTAAAATACCATAACTACCTTGTACTAATCCAAATGAAGCAAAAAGTAGTGTCTACTTTTTGGCATAACCTTCAACTGATCTTGAAAGCGACTTTAGGCAATGCAATGTATTCCTTCCACGTTTACTGATCAAATTACTTGAAGAATATTCTTCGTAAGTTCTGAACCTTACTTAGAAAATTCCCTGTTTTCAGTTCACGAAATAAGCAATCATATGCGTTACACGGGTGAATTAAATTTACTACAGCATACACTGGCACCCAATTAAAAACTATGACTAAATTGATTAATTTTAACTAAGTTAACTTTCAACTTGCTGCTGCTACTAACAACCTAACACATTTACTCAACCTAATTTTCGAAAATGTGCCTCGTTTCCTGGGCACCCTGTACGAAGCAGACCTGCACGAATCGCCGGATTAAATTGATTTATTTCGTGCCAATTTATTTCAATCGGAAATCTTTGGCGTAAACGTTGTAAATCGCACAAGGGGAGCGCCATTTTGCAGAGCAAATAGCACAAAACGTACCTGTGTGTAATAGAGCTGAACGAATCTTCAGTCGCTTCTTTATACTGTGCGACAGTTCGAATTATAACGGGAGCCAGACTGAGAAACAATAAAATGCAGAAGCAGCAGGCGATGCAAAAGCCGATCTGTAACGAAATTAAAGGAAGTAGGAAAAATAACCAATATTTTGTGTGATATTTGGATAACAAATAAAGCAGCAAACGACAATAACATTATAAAAAACGAAAGCTGTTACTAAGAAGTATCCTTTGCAGTCTCGTAATTAATGCTTAGGTATAGCAGTGTAAAATCTTTCTAAATTAGTAGTACGTTTCTTTAGTACCTACTTGCCCACTAAAGTTATAGCAGATAAACTTATTTTGTTTAACATAATGTCTTATTTGACATTCACATTATGCAAATGTCACTAGTTACCCGGCCTGGCTGTACATTAACGGAGAAATTTGTGTCAAATTTGTAGATGACATTTAAATTTGTTCGCCCACAAATCCAGTTCAACAAATTGTATCACTATTAGCAAATATAACTGCTTCTTGAAGTAATTGGAATTGCGTTACCCTTTCGGATATTCGCCGTGTAACGTGAAAGAGAACTTTAATTAAAATTTTAATCTAATATTTCTGCGCTATGGTAGATCTAAAGAACAGATTTAACAGTAAAATAGTGGGGCTATTTCAAAAGTGGAAAAAGTAAATAAAAAAAAAATGGTGAATTAAATCCAAAGAAAATTCCACGACTAACAAATTGTTTCACTCCTGTAAAATTTCTGATGGCTTGGAATTTGAACCGGAAACCTAGCTTGTTATTTATTATTTTCCGTAATGTAAAGAGCTATAATGTTGGTATGAACCTAAAATTCCTACTAAAAGTATATTTAATTAAACATTCATAAGATTAGGATGACCTTGAACGGCTCCTGAAGGGTACTTTCCGATTGCACTAACAGATGGAGCCACTACTTGAATACAACCTGATTGATAGCAGAGCCAGTAACTGGCGCTGATTGGTAGAACTTTGTGCTGCCATCTGACAGTCAAGCTTAGAAATGCCTCCCAAGGCACTGTCCCAGGCACTCTAGACAGGTTTCAACATTTGGCATGAGTGTCTCTACTTGTTTGATGTAAGTACGCTGGTGTAACGGATAGAAACTAGTTGGCAAATAAACAGTTTTTATTTTGAATAAGATTGTTCGAATTTGGTAAAATTTAATAGTAGTTTATGTAACAAGTCCGGAAAAAGCATCTTTACAGGAGGCGTAGGCACATACAGGCCCTGTAAAAGGCGTTTCCTCATGATTTACTTACATTTTTCCTATGACGGTTTCGTTTTCTGCAAGAAATTGAAACAATTTTTTGGCTTAGCCTAATTGTTTCGCCATTTATCCAATTATTTCAGGCTTAACCTGTATATTTTTAGTTGAATTATAAATCCTTTTGCATTTCAAATTCTTCTATTTTCCAAACCAACGCATTTTGTGCCTGTATCAAGTTCTTTTCGTTTGCACGATGCCCTCTCGACCTCCGCTATCTCTTATCAGAGTCCGAGTCTTCCTGTGGGCTCGAAATTTTCGTACCTGGCACTTGCTGTCTTCGATTGAGCCCGCCGATACCGGCGCGGCTGAGGTTTGATTTTAATTATGTCAAATTACGTGCGCTCAACCAATTTTAATGAGCAGTGTGTTTCCTAAGGGCTGATTATGATCAGGTACGATTGCGCTTTTCTGTCTTATTATCTCCATAGTAATTATATTTTCCTTAGCTCTTAATTATCAGTTTCAACAACGAGTTTATCTCGGAGGCCAAGTTGCTAACCTCATCGCACTTTCGACACCCGCTGGGTTCGGCGTATTTGTCGCCTTTTGGAGATGCTTCGAAGCAATTTTCGGCGCATCCATGGCGATTTCAACAAGGGTTGTTGCCGTTTACGTCCAGCTTATGTTTCGAGGTTAGTTAGTGCTATTCCGGAATTATTTATCAACTTATCTTGAATACCTAGTTTTTCCATTTAAACATTTTAAACCCGTAATGATTTGGAATTTAAATTCATACATTTTGCCATTATTTACATGTAACGTTTAATTTCATACATGCTCTTGTTTTACATTTAAATTTTTATACTTATATTTAATTATGCTGTATTTAAAGTTGCTATTTTGATGTATTGACCCTCTGTAAAAGGTACAGTCACGCTTTTTTATTTCAATAGCCTAAACAGAAGGTATTATTAAATGATTGAGGTATGCATATCCCCTGAATAATTTGAATTTAAAGATATTAAAATAACCCGAAAGGGGTTCTTAATTTTATGCGTGTCGCAACCTTCAGTTCACGTACACAATGTTGTTATAAAATTATTTGCATTTTAATTATTCTGATAATTTATTACTTACACTACAAGTCTTTTTTATTGCTTATTAATTAAACGCTAGTCACTTGCAGTTTATTTTTCTTATTATTTGAAATCTTTTGATTTCTGGCGCCCATTTCCATTTCCATTTCCATTTCTTTTCCTTTTTCGAAGACATTCCAGGGTACATAGCTGATGATTTAAACCTACGATCTAGGCCGCCGATATTTGAGTTAGCTAGGGCCATTGCGGTGAGTAAAGAGTTTTTTAGAGCTGCCGTGGTGTATAAACGGTAGGGGGGTTGATCTGCGGTTTTTACTACCATCAATTATTTTAATTAGTCAATCGCAGGTCGGATTCTTTATTGTTTCAAAATTTAGTTTTTTATCTGACTTTAGTAAAAAAATGACATCTGCCAGTTTTAGCCAATTACAGTATGATTATTAGAGTAGACAAAATAGTCACTTTCCTCGCCCATTTAAGTGAATAAGATGAATACTTTCCTCAATGGAGTAGGAAATAGAAAGCAGAATTGTAGCACAGAGTGCAAAAGCGCAAGGTCACCAAGTAACTTTCTATGCGCATTATACACATGAGTTTTCTACGGGTTCAATTAAGTAAATCAAAATAAAAACTATTAACAACGTATAATCAGCGTACATACATCAAACAAGTAGAGACACTCATTCCAAATATTGAAACCTGTCTAGAGTGCCTGGGACAGTAACTCGGGGGTATTTCTAAGCTTCACTATCAGATGGCAGCACAAAATTCTACCAATCAGAGCCAGTTATTAGCTCTGCTACCAATCATATGTGACAAAGTAGTGGCGCCATTTGTTAGTACTATCGGAAGGGGTACCAGGAGCAGTTCAAGGTCATCAAAATCGGTATTTTGACATCAAAGGAACCGACAGTAAGTGTCTCTAATTGTTTGATTTATGTACGCTGATATAAGTTAGTATAGTATTCCAACCAAAAATTGGAAAGTTATTTAAAATCCAGTACACCATGAAAAGTGTAAGTCAAGTCTAAGTTGGTTTCATACAATCAGTAAATAATATTCTAATGTCAATCAGCTTTCAAGTAATGACAGTTCATCTACAAATGGTACATGTAACTGTTTTGTTAAGGCATTGTAACATTGTGCATAATTTAAGTAGGTACTAGTTGAGTTTTTAAAACCGTATAGTAGCATAGAAAATTTTGAAAAACGTATATATCTTCCAAACTTCCCAATGCATCTGTCAAATTTAAAGGTTATTATCGAAGTGTCACTGAATGACAATCAAACAGTAATTTTATGTATTAAATTACGAATTAACTTACTGTTTTCAATGCTGGCCTGATTTTAAATAACTTTCCAATTTGTGGTTGGAATACTATACTTCCAAATAATCGAAAACAAGTAACGCACAAGCTAGTTGCCCTGAATAGACTTGTTTTGTCAAAAATTATTAACTGTCACTTTAAGAGCGTTTTACGGGCGACCAGGAAATAATACTTTCTGTGCCTCTAATCAAATCGACCCCGATAAGGTGTTTACAGCAGCATTTACATAATAACGGCCCTTTACATAAATTAAATGTAACATTTTATAAACGCCCAAAAGCCAATTTTCTATTAGACAGTAGGAACAACGACTGTGTTTTCGATATTGGTAAAGATAACTCGTTCTTACCGCAACAGATGAAATATCGGTAGAGATTTTCAAGAAATTATAATAAGTCAATTGTTAAAACCGTAGATTTTTTTAAATAGTGAACATATAAAATTGATTAAGCGGATACCATGTCTACAATTGTTTACCTAGACTACGAAAGTGTTATTATTTATTTCCTTTGTATCTTTTACAAAGGGACATCTGATAATAAAAACACAAGTATACATAACATGTTAGAAAATATTATTTCCAACAATATATGAGAAACTACTATAATTACGCTGCTAAGCTTCATATTTTAATTATTCCTGATAACACTGAAGAATAAATATACACATTTGAGGAAATATAATGTGTTGGAATAATGCATCTTTGATCTCAAATAAAGGAGAAGGAGAACTAACATACTCACACCGGCAAAATTAGAGGAACACAAAAAAAGTCATATTTTGGGATGTTATGTAGCATTATTTAACTGAATTATGTTTTAAGCTTTAATGTTAGCAATACAAACCTTCAGAGAATAACACTTAACGATATAACAGATGAACCTACCTAATTCAAACAGTTTACTGAGTACAATAAAAAATTTCAGAACAAAAACAATTGTCTTCTCCTTATAAAAAGTATTTTTTTATTATGGTATTAAACATATGGGTGTAATTAATAACACGTGCTACCCCCACGAGCTCTGATTACTGCTTCCATACGTCTATTCATACTATGGATGATGCCATCGATGGTTTGTTGAGGCAGAGTGTTCCACTCTGTCACTAGTGCCGTCTTTAGCTCATCTAGGGTTTGTACCGATGGATTTCTGGCCATGACCCTTCTTCCCAATATGTCCCATATGTGTTAGATGGAATTCATATCAGGAGAACGTGCTGCCCAATTCATGAATTCATGAATACCAACTTCAAGTAGGTAATCCGAAACACAGCGAACAGCATGGGGGCGAGCGTTATCCTGCATTAAGACAAAATCCTCCCATATAAATGGTGCAAATGGCACAACATGATCTTGCAGAATGTCTGTAATATACCGTGCACCTGTCAGGGAACCTTCTGAAGTAACCACTAATTCCGTACGTGCTCCCAAACATATCCCACCCCAAACCATAAGTGAGCCTCCTCCATATGAGACTCTGGGGACAATGGTACATTGTAAATATCGCTCCCCTCGGCGTCTTCATACTTTCTCTCTACCATCAATCACTTTTATACAAAAGCGGCTTTCGTCGGTGAACAGAACTTTACCCCACACCTACGCGACGCACACCTTCTAAGGAATTTTTGGTCTGAACAGCCGTTAAACGTCGATTTCTGAGAGTCTGCAGTGTACTAAAGCGATCATCTCTTGCAGTTGTTGCTCGTTTTCTACCTTGGCCATGTATACGTGTGGAAGAACCGGTCTGTCTAAACCTTTTTACATTGCGATGTACAATAGATACCGTTACTCCAAGGATTCTGCTGACCGGATCTGTAAGTGTAGCCATTTTCGACCATTGTTAGAGCTCTAGCGACATCAGTTGCCGTTAAATCGGGCATTTTTTACAATAACAGAAAACAAAATCGTAAACCCTCGTTGTAAACTAACCAAGAAATAAGCACTTGTTTTCAAGAACACAAAAACCCAAGCAATATGTCAACAATAAAACAAATGATAATTAGGCTGAAATGGGTGGCTAGATTTAATGTTAGATTGTTATTTTTATTCATTATACGTGCAGAAGTAACATTTATAACCAAACTGAGTCATATATATCATAAAACATAGGGAAAATATGACTTTTTGTTGTGTTCCTCTAATTTTGTCGGTGTGTGTATATTAAAGAAAGCATCCTAGAAGATAATAGCGGCATCCAACAATACTTAAATACGTAAATTAGTAGCTTTATTAAAGAAACATAAGTGTCCTTGGAGTTTGGCCCAAGTGTCGAAGGTACAGAAGTCGACTTTTTTTATTATTACACTGAAATTTACAATTTGGTCTAGTGGAGTAATAAGTAAATAAGATTTTAACAAGTTTTCGAGAGTGTTCTCTTGGTATATATGACATAACTTTTATTTTTTCCCAAAATACAACCCCACAAAATAAAAACAATTCTGAACTTAACAACAACGCTGCCGAATAACTTCCGATTTCTTTAGTATGAGCATCAAGAACCCCGGTCTTAACCATAGGGTGTCTACTTCCAACTGGCCAACTGTTGCTAGGAAAATTACAATCACAGATTATTGCTATGTCTTCAATCCTGACTTCGCATATTCTGTATTGCTACTTCTTCTTCCTTGTCAAAAAAGGGAGATATTTGTCAGGTCATTTTTTATTTTTCTTGAATTCATAGAGTTACATTACCATTTCGTATAGTTTTGGGACAGAGTTGGCGAGCCTACTTGTATATTGGGGCCATCTTAATCATAACTTATCGCATAACGTTTTAGCTTATCGCATCAAAGGAAAATTCAGACACGAGCATAGCTTTTGGCTCCATTTAAAGGTTTAGGATATCGCGCCACTCTTTACATCGTTGTTTTATGCAGCTGCGTGTCCTTCAGTTGTAAGAACGTCTATTTTCAAATGATTCAAAATTTATCCCATGAGAGCAAATAGTATAGCTTCTACCTCTGTCGCTTACTAGTAATCACGCGTTGTCGATTCCGACGCAGCTTGCGCTGTGATTGGCCACACCTGCATCTGGAGACAGCGAGTTTTGAGCACGAAACTCCGTTTTAGCGTCGGTTTTGAGCATTCAGTTTTGAGCCCGTGGCAGAGAGAAGTCGACATACCGTGCTGGGGTTTCCTTCCCTCGCCCGTATCGTTTGGATGCGGGGGCGGTTTGCTTTTGGTAGTTATTTGTGACTCCTTTAAGTTTCCTTCTTGGGGCGGACGGCGCTTGGCGAGCTATGAGAGTACTTGTGTTTTGCTGGTGATGTCCGTTTGCGGGTTTGTTTTGGTCACTCTCGAGGTCGATCTATCAACCAAGTTAACAGATGTGTTCTAAGCTGCAAGCCAGTCTATTCTTGTAATTAAACTCACATATCTGTGCCCGGCGCTCAATTAATGTCTGGTACACTCTTGTACAAATCTAACTTTGTGTTCTAAACTGCTTTGCCGCAAGTCAGTATGTTTTTGTGATTTAAACTCAAATACAAATTTCACGCTTGTGTAATACACTTGTTCGTAAGCCGACATTTAAATAAAACTGATTTTGACTTGTTCGCCTTAGCTGTGCGTTGTAGCTCCAATATAGGGCGTTTCCCAGCTGGGTTTATTCCGTTAAGTATTTATTCCTTTCACTGTGCCAAATTGATGTACGTGCCGACCACGTCGGTACAACTGTAAGTTTTTCGGTCGTGTGAAGTGGCCCAATAGATGTATTAACTGTTTAACGACTTATGATCTTTCCTATGTCTTGGGCATGTTTGTTTACAGGGCGACTGAGTTACTGTGTTAAGATCGATGTAAGGTGAGGCCCGGACGTGGTGAATACGCTTTTCAGCTACGTTGGCGCGCTTGTCGCTGCGCTGTGACTTCCAGAAGTAGTATTTGAGTATGTTTTGCCCCGTTTGACCTTCAAGGTTCGGTTAAGCGTGGGTCTCCTTGATTGGACCTTGTGGTGCCCTTTTTATTTGGTAACACTCTATACATACCAACACGCCCTCCCTGAGCGTATTTGAGCCGCGACCTTTAGCCTGTTTCTTACGATTTCCAGGGTAAGTGTGCACGTTTCTCGGACTTGTTTAGCATTCGGCACTCGCTCATCCGTGAGTGTCGTCTGTCATATTAAGTTTTGTTGGTAGGCATTTCTACCTGTTACTATCAGTGAGCTCTTGCATCTCTTCATGACAATGGGAAACAAATGACTTGAATTGACTTGAGCGAGCCTTGACAAAAAAAATTCAGGATTTGTGTTCTTCAAAAATTGAGCTGAAGTAGGAGCAGAGGAAATGTTATTACCTTCATGACGATCACGTCTGTTTCTCTGTTTCGGTCTTTTGCTCACCATAGAAGCTTCTGAACAGAAAATTATTCGATTCAAAGTACATACAGAAATACATGTCGGTGATGTCATTACAGAAACCCACCCTCTTTCGTTTCAACTTTCAAAGGATGTCAAAGAGTTGAGGTAGTCTGGAGTAACATGTAATTGGCAGCTGCACCGCAGTCTCATCTGAGCTTTCTCAGTTTGTATGGGTTTGTTGTGGCAAAGTGAAGACCACTGTTTGGAGTTCACCGATTACAGTTTCTCATCAGTTGACGCAAAGCTCTTATTGATGCACTCTTGGATCTTTGACTGGTAGACTTGCGAAAAGGCTGGGCCACGCTCTAGCTTCTATTATATGTTCATAAAACAACGGAGAGGGTTTGACATGCTTCTAGAGCAGCATTCTCACCTTTCCAAAGCAATACTGTATCAAATCGGTCTCCCACTTTTCTGGTAGTTTGCCGCATTATACCGTGGGCTCTGAGTTCTACTTTTGATCTTGAGTTGTCATATCTCATTTTGACTCCAAATTACAGTATAAGGTAAGTTCTGCTTATTTCAACAGAGACTTTCATTAACCACGACTGGAATTAAAACGTGGGAAAAGAGATCGCGTTGCTATTGAGATACCTGGCAATGACAGAAAGAAAGTAATTTATAAAAACGTAGCGATGCAAGCGCCATAACCGTGGCGTGTGAACTACAACATAACTGTAGTGTTACAATTCGGCCTCTCAACGGCATGGCATAAATAGGCACCCTTAAAGTGCTGTTAAAAATTGACCCCTCAATGGCGAGGCTTCAACGTCTCCATTACAAAAATGGAGCAAAATTGGAGGCAATCGGAAAAACCTACGTTCAAACAGCAAAAGCTAAAGTAGGAGATAAGAAAATGATGGCATCCCATATATCGTTGAGAAAACCACCAAAACAATCTCGTTGAAATATATTTGATTAACGCTGACTTACGAAACTGTAGTAGTACGAATAAGAAAAATTAACAATAATTTAGTGTGTTTGCAATATCATTGCAAAATCTTTTATACGTACCACTGGATCGACAAGCATCCTACAGGCAATTGTCCTTGAAGCATGAAAAGTATCCCACAGTGGTCGACATCTCCCAACGTATTCAGTAAGTCGTTCTTCCACATAACTGTACATATCCTCCAAGTAACCTTCTAATGTTAAAATATAGTTGAAGGTAGTCTAAAAAGTTATTCGTTAAAAACCGCCTATCGGTTCTTATTTAAAATTACCTTTTGAGCAATTTCAGAGCCTTTATTGTTGAGAACGTATTGTATAGTCTTCATATGTGATAGCGACTGGTCGACTTGCTTCTTCAGCGGTAGGATCAATACATCCACCGTAGTTAATGTGTACAAAATCGCATCCCGCTTTTTCTTCAATAACTGGACGTCTCCAGAGGCTAACAGCTTGGTCCTCTGGGCCAGTTCTTCCATCTTTTCTACAGAGTGGATGTCGCTGAGCTGCTTTGCAACACTCTGCAGCTGCTCTGCTAAAGAATTTAAGTCCCTGCCTGTCACAGGTACCGACATTGTAAACCTGTACTCGGATAGATTTAGTTGAGAAATTCGGGAGAGCTCTTGCAGCTGTTCCTGCAGAGCTGGACTTAGCACTTCGAAGCTACTTAAGTTCACCGAGAGTCTTTCTAGGAGCTTGTTGAAGTCGTGCCACTCGTTGTGGTTCAGGAGGAGGTTGATGTCGAAGATGCTTTTCAAATTGAAGGTGGTGTAGGCCGGATCGTTGCTTTCGCACTTTCTAGAACGAAAGAATAGGAATTTGATAAATGAAACATTGGGTGATATCCCGAAATAATTGGATGTTGGTAGTGATAAGATTTGCAGAAAATAATGTTCCTGTAAAGATACCAATCTAAGAAATGCAAAAGCAATACTGGGCAATGAATGAAAAGGAGATTTGTTTAAGCCACATCGGCAAGCTTTTTGCAGTATTTTTCTGTGTTAGTAATAAACCTAACATTATAATTAGACCCAGAATTTTGCGGTTTGTGCTACGAGTATGGATAATATTTATCTTTTACGGACTCAACACGTAAAAAAATATTTATAAAAATTAATCACCAAGCCGGATACTTTCGCCTTTCCAATTTCGATTTTACTTCCGAAATTATTATAGATTGTACAACACCCATGTTTCTGATTTTGACACGGACTCTCAACACTAGGACAGCAAAATCAACTGGCAATGGGTGAATACCCAAAGCAGGTTTACTTTATTTTATTGGTGTTACATGCATCAAGCCGAAACATATGTAATAATAGCAAAATATATACCATATGCTCAAAAAGAAACTACATAAGGGTCGGCCATGGAAAATATGATTCAGTCTTAAATATTTTGTCTTCTATTATAAAAACCTTTGGAATTTTAGCTTTATTGAGCTTTTCACATAAACTTATGACAACAGTAACAGTGATGACAGTTAATAAATTCTAAAGCATGGTGTTGACATTTTTTTTTTATTTTTCTTGGCCAACCCGTATGTAATGTATTTTTGAACACATGGTATAAATGCTGAAGTCTACAAAATAAAAATAAAAAACAAATACTAATCTATTCGATAATTTTAACGTCTAACAAAGCAGCTAAAGATATATACAACCTAAAAACACTATTTAATTCAGCAGTTACCGTTGAAACAGAAGAAAAACGGGTAGCATTCTGCATTGCCGTAATTGTCAACAATGTGGACATACAACAAATTATTGCGACGCTAGATAAAGCTTGCAATAGAAAATATTCAGAATTTCCTATTTGTGTCAGTTGTGGTGGATATTATCTAGCGAGCTACCACGGATGCCAGCACTATCAAGAACTTTTAAAACAACCATATCTACTCACAAATAGTAGGGAGATATCTACGCAAACCAATTCGTTCTCAAATATACTTGGTAGCCTACCATATAGTCACCGACACGCAACCATTATACTCAAAACTTATATATTCCACATTACAATTCATAAAACAACTAGTTATTCTCCCATTTCACCGTATAAAACCATTTGTAATAACTCATATTTTTCCTCCTCAATGGATAATTTTTCCAAAACCCTCCAAAACATCACAATCCTGAACTGAACGCAACCGGGATCAAAGTTCAAAAATCTATATCTATATCATTCCTCGTTAGATGCAACATTGATACCGCATGTATAATAGAGACTCAATTTGCAGTAGAAGCTTTCAAGGTCAACGATTACAACGTCTTCCGGAATGAATGGCAATCGCAGTTATAATTAGAAACAACTCTAGTGTAACATACCTATTGGCATGCCAGTAAGCAATCGGGAAACAATATCACCCAGCGTAAACGCAACTAGCCACAACCAAATGCAATGTATAACAGGATACAAGCAATCTAACAAAATGGTTGCAATTGTTTATACATTTTGGTGACTCGAATAGCAAAACCACATAGTGGACCTGTAGAGGAAGATCCCTCTTAGAATAAAATTAAACAGTATAGTAACAACACATTAACTACGTACATATCTTAACACCAAGCAACTATACCTGTGTAGTCGCTTATTAAAGAGATCGCCAACTAGATATCCTGAAAATAATAATCAAAAGAGTGTCATTTTGTAATTGTACATGTAGACTTTACTAACAAACGGAAGCAACATCTTCCCATCATAAGCAACGAGACCCAGATTCCCTATGCTAACTCAGCTAAGTATTTGGGAATGACCTTAGACGCTAGACTCCGCTGGAGAGTTCATGTCAAAAAGAAACGCGAAGAGCTTGGTATCAAATTGAAAAAAATGTACTGGCTACTTGGAAAAAACTCCAAATTGTCAACATATAACAAACTGCTTTTATATAAGCAAATATTGAAACCTGTTTGGACTTATGGCATTCAACTCTGGGGTTGTGCCAGTAAGAGCAACATCCAAGTGATTCAGCGCTTTCAGAACAAAGCACTAAGGAACATTGTTGATGCACCCTGGTACTGCCGAAACAGAGACATCCATAGAGATCTTCAAATGGATACTGTTGATCAAACCATCGCCAAATTTGCCAGTAGCCACGAACATAGGCTGCTTCACCATGTGAACGTTGAGGCTATCCAGCTCCTGGACAACACAAACCTAGTAAGAAGACTCAAGAGGACGAAGCCTTATGAGTTAGTGAAATAGTGATAGTGCAAAGCAGAGTATCGTGCGGTTCGTGCTACATGCCATGATTAGTGTAGTTAAATTACTAGAACACAAGGCAAAACTAGTGAGTAAGACCTTAGTTTAAGAATCTTCAAACGTAATCAATTAAGTTAGAATAAAATTACTCATTGATCTACATAAGTGATCAGATTGTAATAACATTAAGAGACCTTGTAATGGGTAACTTAATTAAAAAAAAAAAAAAAAATTTGGTAATTCAACAAAAAGTAATTCTTGCACTTGACTTTGATGATCTTCCAGTACTCAGTTCACTACTGCTACTATACTCAGTATTCCAATTCCTAATCAAATGCTATATCGATTGGAATAAGTTCCAGGAAAGATTAGATGACCAACTAGTGAATCCAAGTCAACTTAAAAATCCCCCCGATATTGGTAATAGTATCGGAACATTTAGAGCAGAATAAAAAATACAATTGAAAACTGAATTAAATAATTTACCATACAAAATCAGAAAAGAAATAGGCAAAATGTTTCTACGAATAGTTAACCCCTTTTAATTTATTCATATAAGACATGTATTGTGATTTTGTCAGAATTTAGGCAATATGAGAAACTACTATTTGAATTGATTCGTGGGCGCGGTTTTCGCTGCTATTACAAAGGATTAAATTAAGTTACAAGAGACAAGTTTGTTGTTCAACACATTGCCAGCGTATTGAGTCATGCGTTGCTTTAGTTTGATTTCGAAACACGTGTAACGGAGTGGCATACTGCAGTGTCAAAAAAGTAGCGATACGGTAGTTGAAAAATTTCGACTGTCGTGTCTATGACAAGGTTAGGACGATAATGAGACACCGTCGGTTCTACCGCTCCGCACTGAAAGCGTCTGTTTGTTACGAAATATTGTGCAATGTGTTGCAACGGTCAAAAAGCACATGTATAAGAGAAAGATGGTTAAAGACGCCACTATCTGCCGATTTACTGCGAATTTGTGTAGGTTTGAACGCTGTGCCTTGATGAACCAACACGTAAGCAGTGATCCGTCCTTAGAGTGATTTCAAAATTGTGTGTGTGGTGCATTGCGAGTAATTAATTTGTTTAATTTCGTGATTATTACACGGCGTGGCTAGATATTGGGGATAATTTTACTAACTTAATTGAAAGTTTACGGAATTCCTCAGCGCGCTACAATTTGTCGTGATGCAACCCGAATATGGTGTCCGAAAAGGAAAGCCAGTGTAGGAGCTGTTCCCGTACCAAATTCCAAAAGAAAACTTGCTACGAGTTAGGGATGCCTTCCTTACTATGAAGGCCTACTACCAAGGGTCCTTCCACCCCAAACAGCTATTGCCTGAATCAACCTTCCGACCAGGTATTTGTACAAGTGAATGTTTAATCCATAAGTTTGTGATCAGATCTTCTTGGTGTCACTTAAAGGGTACTATTGGCGCGATTCCCAGTATGTTGCGTAATTTGAGCGACTAAATCGGTTTATTCTGTTTTTGGGATGATTAGCTGTAGTCAAATTCATTGTGTACTCACTAGGGTCTTATGAGAGCAAAGAACAATTAGAAATTATTTTTCCAGATTTTTAATAAATCGTCCCTAGCCCATGTCCCTAGCTTTGTATCGTCATTCCTCTCTTACCCTTTAAAAATTCACTAATTGTATATAAGATTACGTTATAGACTTGGTCGCTGTAAAACAAGTATAATTAACATTTTGTGAGTTTCTTGGTAGTTTTATACTATTAATCTAGCCATGATTGTTGGTTACTAATGAAAATTACAGAAAATCGTGGTAAGTCACAATTACAAATATCATTCTTTTGATGTTTATTTCAGACATGTTTTATGTAAAGTTATTCTGAAATTACTATCGATAGATTTATACCATTAACACGCATGTTCTTGCAAAATGCGAGGTTATGAAATTAGAGTAGAGTACCATATTTCGTGGGCATCTTTAAAAATCGTCATTCCTTTGGCCGCATTACTCCGGCTCCTCATTGTAAACTAGAGGAATGATTAATATCTAGAGAAATTAAAATTCTATCACATGCTTGCATTTTTGAATTAAATCGTGAGGACACAACATCAACATCAACATTTGATAACTAAAGGTATTTATATTTCAAGGGCAAAATGTTAATAGTGCTTGTGGAAGTACGAAACAAATCATTTATTCAACGATATTTCTCGTAGAAATAGTTTGATTGGGGTGCGTTAATTAATGAATAAAATGTAAAATCAAATTAACCAATATCTGGCAGTAAATTCACCCCCTTCTAGAAGTTTTCGTACAATTCAGTGACAAATAAGGGCCGCTAAGAACAGAAAAGCGAGAAGTAGAGAAATGATATGAAAAGATGAATTACTACGAAAGGTTAGAAAAATGCACAAAAAGAATTGTGAACGTTATAAGAATAGACAGAGACAGAGAGTGCGAGAAACGCTCCCGTGCTAAGAAGAAGGCTGATGTTAAAAACGACTATTGTTCGCTGAGGCTATTGATTATCAGTTACAAAATAACTGTGAAAATCTTAAAAATTCGAAGAAAAATCAAATATTTAAACGTGTGCTGCCAGGGGAAAATACGTAGTGAACAAAATCTCGTCTTCCAACTTCCAATTCAAAGGTGGATTGTCATCCGCAAAATATGCTAGGGTAAAAAAGATTACTGCTCCAAGAATAAAATTTAAAAAAAAACCTTTTTAGATAGTTTCTAGGAAAGTAGCGGCTCATGATAGCTGCAGATGTACAAAATGTTAAAATATTGCACTAATTATCATTTCCTTAGTTAGGCTAGGTGTTCTCAAGACTAGAAATGTGAAAACAAAACACGGAAATGTCTTCTTCGAGAATGCAACATGTGTGTTGGGCAAGCAGTATCGTAGAGCAACTATGATCCCCTTTTAGCAAGTTACTACTTTAAATGGATAAACAAAAATAGAAAATATTTCGCCAACAAAACCAAGAAAGAAAAGAAGATGAAAAGATTGTTAAAGTAAAAGTGCAAGAAACGACAAAAGCCACTAAAATGCACAGAAAAGATTCAATATTTCCACTGGAGGATCGCGACAACAAATTACACTAAATACTGTCCTAATTTAGTTAAAGGACAATGATAAAAAAATCTGTAAAGGGCTTTACCCGGAACTTCCCTCGTGGTCATTGTGACACTAAATAATTTTAAAAATCAAATTAAGTTAGGAGTAAAAATATCTTCACGTTTCTAATACATTAAATACATTTTGAAATAAAAAAAATGTAGCCCCACATCGAATTCTCGTCTGCGCCATCGAGACATTGGACCGAGTGCGGCGTGCGTACGTATTGTTGAAACGTTTCAGCTCTTTTGTGACATTATCCTGTATCTGTTGAGTCATATTTTCGGCAAGTGTCAATCCTGACCAATGTGGAAATTATTACTTCCTTCTATTTCAAAAATAACGCAAAAATAAACAAAATTTTATTTTTGAAGGTGCTCACCTTGTATATATTTGTCTCAAATTTTCACGGTTTCATGCCAGGTATATATATATATAATGTGTATGCAAAATATCATCTTCCTCTGACAAATAGTTTTTGAGTTATACCGCCAACAGGCAGACAGACAGACAGACACACAGACAGACAGACACACAGACAGACAAACAGATGGAATTGAGAAAACCTGTTTTTCGTCATCTAGGGACACTGAAACTTGAAGATCTGAAGAAATCTCGGAAGGTAATTTTCTCGTGATGACAATACCTCCTTCATCTTTTAGACGAGGGATGTAATAAAAACCGAACCACTTTGAATGGAGTTCTAGTTGTATTTTTGAATTGTTTTTTAAATTCCAATAAAAATCAATGTAACGTCAATAATTTTTCGCCAAACGTAGGTAACTAGATTTATTTTGCTCATTTCATTGGTTTTTAATATTTAAACTTTAAGACCATTTTTCTTGATTTTTTCAGATGTAACATATTGAAAATTTTATATCGTTGAAAACAACATACAAAGTACTAACAAAATCAATAATAAAAAATTCAGGTTGTCATTAAAAAAAAAGTCGATGATGTCATAACTTTTAGAATAAATGACGTAGCAACATAAAGGTAGTTGTAGTGTCCTACAATTAAAATCGGTATACCCCTTCAAGATTTTTTCATAAAAATTAATATTAACAAAGTTAATTAATTTATCCGTTACTTTATTTCCACACTGTATATATATAGAAAAGTCCTGACTCACTCACTGACTCATCAACGCCCAGCCCAAACCCTTGTACCTAGAAAGCTGACATTTTGCACAGAGGTTGCCTTTATGATGTATACAAGAAATAAGGAAGGATGTTTCGAAATTCAACCCCTAAAGGGGTAAAGTGGGGGTTCCAATTTTGTATGGAAAAATAATATTAAGTAGACATTTCGATTTGAAACTTTGTAGGAGTACTCGTAAAAACAAATAAGCAATCAGGTATTTCGTGATTTTCCGAAAATCAATCCCTTAGGGGGTGAAGTGGCGTAAATAAGCCTAAAAATCGATATGGGTGTCGTTATTGAGGTTTTTTGGGACGTTGATTGTAAAAATGGCATTTATTTTGAAGTTCAAGACAGTGGACCTGACATAAAATTAAAACCCTATAGTGGTGAAAGGGGGTTTCAGAGACAAATTATTTTTGGGCAGAACAAGGTTTGGCGGATCAGCTAGTTTCTACAGTTCTACACATTTTCGTGGGCGGAATGGAACCTGCTGTATCTTTAGGTTCTAGCTGCTCCTCATCCCCAGACTCATTACGTTCGGATTCATTTAAATCTTCACTACTGCTCATATTACTTTCAGAAACATAGATCTTATCTATTATATATGTCGTCAAATAAGTCATAACCAGACTCACTGGATAGAAGAACTTCCGAGAAAAAAATCGCCTTTCTTGTCTAGATTATTTATTTCATCTTGTAACTCTTTTTCAGTACTGATGTTTGGTAACATACGCCAAACGTCTCTTTATACCACTTGGACTAAAAATCAAAACAAAAACTTAGGAACATATTTCTGAGTCACTAGGTATTTGGAATACGTCAAATTCATAAAAATTCTAAAAATACTCAGCAAAACAAAAAATATATTATTTTTATTATGCATTAGTGAATAATCACTTATAATACCATGAGTAGTCGAAGTTATGTCGAATATTTTTGCTGTGGTACCACGAATATCCATTGCGCTTAGGTTCTATTAGGACGCTTGCGCCAGCACGAGTGCTAATCCCAAGCGCAATGGACATGAGTGATATCACCGCAAAAATATTCTAGAGCAAGATTGAAATGAAAAGACACCAGCGTCATAGCTGCGCTAAAGTTGATTTTGTGTCGGACGGGTCCATTACGTAAGTAAAGGGGTAACCTTCTCTTTGACAGTAGCGTCGGCTAAATATATTTCTCGGTATTTATAAAGTTTTCTACCTGGATCGCAAAACGCGGACAAACATTGGCTGTTTACTATTTTCTCAGTTTTGTTTGTCAGCTTTGTTTGATTAAGCGTGGCCCGTGTATTTTATTTTGTAGTTGTTGTAAATTTTCTGAATTGCGATGTTGTGACCCCTTTTCAAAAACAAATAAACGCTGTCAATGACTGAAAGTTAACGATAGCCGTCGGCGCATGTGACGTCACTTACTGGTGTCTTCTCATATCAATCCTGCTCTACTTAACTTTGACTAAGAATGGCATTCGAGGGACTATTCAATGAACCAAACTACTTTTTCAAATTAGTTTTCAGTTAATGTAGCAACAAACTACGCAATTTCTATAGTAACAGAAAACTAATATTGACTTTTTCTAATAAAAATCACATTTGTTTAAAATATTCACTATACCACTAGTGAAAATTGTAAATTATTTTCACTAGTGAAAATTGTCAATATAATTCATTTTTATTCGCTCAAAGACGTCAAATCTTGTATTTTTATTGGTCAGTTTTTGATAGATGACAAGTGAGTTGAATAGTCCATAAAACAATTCTATGTATACAGTAAAGCCAAGCAAAATGCATTTTTATAGCCAATCCCATATATTTCATAATACTTTATAGTATAGTTAGCTATATTGCTTACCCTGGAGTATTTTTACCATCCATAATTCAATAATAAAATGCCACCGAAATTCATGTGTACCACAAACAATAACTAAACCTTGTATTTGTTTCAAAAATGCAAGCGCAAGACGCGTCAGTAATGGCGCGTTATTTGAAAGCAGCAGGGCACTACCAAGCAATGTCCTACATACGAGTATCTCACAAGCAAGCTCGATTTTCAAAAGCAATGTGTCTAAAGTAGCCTATCTATTCACCTTAATACAGCATCGACTCGCAAAGAATCATTTCCTCCGGAGAAACGCTTAAGCAGTCCCTCGCCGTGGTAAAGGATGCCCCCGGCATTCAATAAATCGCCGAGGACCGTATATTTGGGATGATCATACAGGGGCTGACATATTAAAGCTTCACAGTGACCGCCCAGCAAGAAAGCAGCGGCCCCGAAAGCCCATAATAACGGCGACAAGACGCAAGCTAATCCCAGGCCTGTCAGCAGAAACGGTATCGTCTTGGGGGTTGGCTCGCACCCGCATGGAGCCCCGCAGATCAAAAGGCCCCAGACAAAAAAGATTAGTAGGGATAAGCCTGCAACAGCGTAATAAAATTATTATATAGTGCCTTCCTTGGCGGGTCCTTTGTGTTCTGACAGCTCTGTCGCGCGGGGTCACTAGTTTCTGGGGAGTATATTTTCTAAGGATTATGCAAGCGCATTATCATGTAAAGCCTGTAGGAAGGGGGTGGTTATAGAAGTTGGTTTCGTTGAAGTTCTTCTATGGACTAAGGAACGGTGCAGGCTTTGGATTGTTTTGAACTAAAACATATTTAGGAGAGGCTTGGTTGGAAGCACTACTATCACTTTGAAACCTCTTATCACATCGAGCACTTTCAGTATAATTGTCTGTTTTGTGTAGAACTCAGTACACTTTCCTGTTATTTGTTTATTTAATAGGAATTACTTTCCGCTAATTCGAAATAGTATTAAACTTGTCTGCTCATTTTGATCGAATTTGCAACAATAAAGTGGACATTAGAAACGAATGGTGTGAACAACGTTTTTTGAGGTTGTAGTAAGTTCGTGTTAATGATTGTGTCTCATAGAATATCAGATATAGGAAAATCCTGAACGCACCAGCTATTGCTGTGTAGGTTTCGAAGTAGGTGATTGGTCAGACATGAAATCAATTTGAAATTAATTTGACGTTAGGTATTTCTAACCAATCACGTACCTCGCTACGTAAACAGTAGTAGTTGTTCCACCAATAATTTTCTAAAGTTAATTTGAGCATGTATGACAGTTGGCGAGACACACTGCGTATTGAGTATATTGGCATCACGTTGGCCAAGAAATAGGGCGATCTCCCGCCAAGTAGAAGTCCTTACTGCTCTAATTGTTTTTTTTGATGTTCTAAAAAGTTTGTACACATCAATTTACATCCTGTATACAATCTTTGTTAAACATTTATACAATTTTATTTAATGGTTGAGAATGTTATTGATTTTGAATTTGTTGAGGGTGCATGATAACTTAGAAAATTGGTTTTATAAAATTTAATTTTTGAGTTAGGTACCACTAAACACGATCTGAGTAAATGTAAATTGAATTACGACCATTGATTCTTGACATTTAAATACCTTCTTGCACGATCGAATTTTTTAGATCATTTACGGCATGCATTTTCATGGAAATGAGGTGCATTTACGAAAACTGAACAGTAAGTAATTACTTACCGTCTACAAACGTCAATAAATTTGATGCAAGTGACTTGTTAAAGAACACACTTCATTTTAGACAGTTCTACATTATGATATGTTATAGTAAAAATAAGTATTTCGGTATTTCCAAAAGTGCAAAAATGATGACAAAATCAATAGAAAAATCAACGAGCGCCACGACTTTTAGGGATGGTACGCTTAACTTAAAAGGCAGTTGGTCAAAAGCCACAATCCAACTGTTGTTGTTTCTCGTCGCTACCCCTGGGAGACATTCCACAGCCGTTGAAACTTTTTACATACTTTTGGTAAGCTCCCTGCAGTTGCTTGGGTACTGTGCAAATAAATAATACACAAGTAAAACAAGAACAAAAGTTCATATACGTCTAAATAAACACAGATAAATAAAGCACATAAGGTAATTTAAATTACTATACTCTATTGACTCTAAAAATGTACACACAGTTGGACAGGCAGTGTACTGAGCTGAATATAGGGGTTAGTAAACATTTAACAGCATTTCGTTATAATATTGTAACGATTCGGCTGACGGTTATTTGCCCCGATGCCTCGATTATACTAGAAATTCCAGAGGCGGCTGCCAGCGCGTGAATCATAGGCCGCCGACGGGCGGCCTTGAACGCAGGTGTACGCTGGTGAATCATTTTCCAGTCGATGCTAGAGCGGCCCTGACGCAACACGTCACTGTTGCCGAGAATTCTGGAGGCTTCTGGAAGAAACTACCGGCGTGGTATATAAGCGGGCGGAGTTCACCCGCAGTTCAGTTCTGAAATAATTCTCCGGCAATTCGAACTCACGTCGAGGCTTGTTAGAAGCCCTCATATAAATAACCGCGTGTACATAATCTCTCGTGAAATAAATAAATAGATGACCAGATAAATAGAAATAAATAAATATATAATCGTTAGTGTTTAAGAGTGATATAAATAAATCCGTATGTAATAGAAATACGTGTACCGATAGTCGTTAGTGCTTGTATTAATTTGTAATCTGCTTGATAATTCTCGCATGTGCTTGTAAATAATAATCGTAATAATTCATTGTGTAAATAAATATTTGAACCCATGTTTGTCGTATGATTTTAAATAGCCCGAACGTTAAAAACGTAACAATATAATAAAGACAGAATGCCAATTTGAATCTTTAGTGACTTTAATTCAAGGTACTACTGTCATAGGATACCCGTTAGGTTTTCTATGTACTTAAATTCAAGTCACAACAGTATGCAATGCTTTTCTAATCTCAAACCGAACTGTACAACTTTAATATCGCAAGGCACAAATTAGCATGCATTGTCAAATAAAAGTTTTCGTTACGCACAGTACCTTCAATCGAGTAGCACTTTTAAAAATAACAGTTTACAGTACCTCTTGTAGTACTCCAGCAACGCAGGATCACATAAAGAAAGGAGGGGAATACCTTACCTACGGGTTGACTGCGTTGTAACTTAAAGATGCTTGCAAATGGGGTTGGCCAAACGTATAACGGGGTGCCGACAGCTTTCCAGGGCAAATGTGTAGCAGAATCCTTACTGGGAAGTTTTGGGAATGGATCGTCACGCCGAAACAACAATGATCCACCCGTTATATATTATTTAAGCGCATTTTTCTTTGAAGATCTGCTTTTAACAGCGTTTTACGATACACAATGGTACGACATTAAACAAGAGCGCTCAGCATTTTAGATTACACGTCCGTAGAGCGACTGTTCACCCCCTTTAAAACGACAAGGGTTTTTGTTACGAGCACTAATTGACCACCGGTCTGGTCCGGTGTTCAAGTTAAAACTTACGACACGCTCGCAAGCAGCGCGGTTGCCAAAACGGCAATGCAATGGATAATTCCTTTATGTCCTCTCCTTTCAACTTACACCAGGCGCGCTAGCGGTCTCTGCTATCGCACTATCTTACCTCAGAGCGACAGCTAAAACGGGGAATTCTCTAATCACTCTGCATTCGCCAAATCGGTGCCGAAGAAGGTAATTTGAGGAGCCCTTTGTTCGAAATATTAAGTAATTTTACCTCTGCTCTGTTGGCCGTAATTTTAAATGGAAAGGACTGGACGCTGAATTCATCAATGGGCAAATTAGGGAACTAATTAACGAAATCTGTGCGTAATGGTAAGAGGGCGTATGTCGCGCTTCTGCAAGGAAGAAAAGTGCCTTAGAGCAAAACTGGAGTAACAAATGTCGTCATCTGTCCTGTAATTGATCGCAGAACCTAATATTGTCTAGAAACTAGCCCAAATTTCGGGTCGTTGCCCCAAAGAGTAGCCCGTTAGAACGCGGAATCAATGTCGGGAGTCCTCGCACACTTAATAAAAATAATAATATTAATAAGACCTATAGAGTCTAGAGCCTTAAGAGACATAGGGAGTTCGCGAAAGCATTCCATCTTTTTTGTCCTCGGCGATCGGAACTAATTGTGAAGATACTATCTTTTATCTCGCCCATAATTGTTTTTTCCTATGTTACTATTGGTGATTCCATTTTAGCACTGCACGCTATGGTTCTTTTCTATTTCCCTTTAGCGTATGCCTCAGCCAACCATACTTTCGTCTCATAATTTTAGTGTTTATCTCTTGTTGTTCAATTCTCCACCAAAGCTCTGCGTTCGATATTCTTTCTGGTCAAAGATCTTCAAAATGTATCTGAAACATCTAGTTACTCATGACTCTAACTTCTTTTTTATGATACTAGTTACTCACCACGTTTCACAACCATACAGTTATCGCTTACTACGTCAACGTCAAACTAATGCGTCGTTAAAAGTTGACAACAACTTCTACTGACGCGATCAAGATAAATTCAATAAGTTTGCTGAACACCTTTCTTTAGTTTTCGAAACCAGATTGGATATTAGTAATCAAAATCTTGCCTAACACATAGACGATCATCTCGATACTACATTCCCAAATAAACCAAACCCAGTTGAGCCAACAGGTCCTAGGGAATTAGCCAATTTCATCCAAAAGCTTCTGTTTAAAAAGCCGCCGGACATGACACCATCCCGAATACTATTCTTAGAAATCTGCTAGCCAAAGCTTTGGCATTTCTAGCAACAATATTTAATGCTTGCATGCGAATGAGTTATTGCCCAATCACATGGAGACGTGCCATCATATTAGTTACTTTTTCACAAACCAGGGAAAATCCAAATGATTCGACCAGCTACACGCCTGTGAGCTTGTTATGCACTCTTTCCAAGTTACTCGAAAAACTTATCCTGCATAGGGTTAACAAATTTCTGAAGAGGAAAGAATGTGTTCCGCCTTTTCAATTCGGATTTAGAAAAAACTACTGCACCTATCATCGCTAGTCGAAACCATAGAGAAGGGTTTTGAAAATAAACAACACACCGTAGTAGCCTTCTTGGATTTTTCCCAAGCCTTTGGACACTATAGATAAAATGTTTACTTTTCAGTCTTTCGCAAGCCAAACTTCCCGACTACGTTATTTTATTCATAAGGTCATTTCTATCTAATAGAAAATTTGCGGTCCAAATCAATTTTTGTTATTTTTCAAGCTGTAACATCAAAGCAGGGGTACCCCAGGGTTCAGTATTGGGTACAATTTTATTCAACTTATATGTGAATGACATACACACTCCACCCAAACACCCTTCTCGCAATGTTTGCGGACGACACGGCGCCAGTCACCCAAGACATGATGAACTCGGTGTGCTTATATCGAAAACTTTATCAGCTCAACTACCATGATTTCTTTTTTAAATCGAAAGCTGCCCAGCAGCCAGCCACTACTGATTGGTAAAAAGCAACATATACATCCGATTCAAAAGGAAGGCAACCCAAGACATATTCTTTCCCAACAAACAGCATTATTTAGTTGCAGGTAGTGTACCTCTATATTAATTACTTGATAAGAGTAAGGAAAATTCGTATAACACGATTTAATTGGTGGATCACGTTTTCCAAGGAGTAGTTAATTTTTGCAGTAAATGTCACTTTTATTTTCTAATGTTTGATTTTAAAATCTGTCAATTTCCTAAAGGAAAGATAAATATGGTATAATGAAAGTTAAATAAAGTGACTGGTTGCAGTGGAAAAGGGTGCAAAAGTAGATCAGAAGGTGAACTTTATTTAAAGCTATACCAAAAAATTCGTTTAATTGGGAAGCGTGGGTGATAAGTTGAATACTGCTCTTCCATATAATGGAAGATTGTGTGAAAAGCATTTTGCGGTGGATCAATGGGAAACTTTGGGAAAGAAATTAAGAGCAAACGCTGTGAATACCATATTTTGTCATAGAAATAACACACGAACTGAGAATATATTACACGAAAAAGAAATATGTCAATCTAAATGGCAAAAAAGTTCAACAGCAAACAGCGATTTCTTTATTTTAGACATACAGAGTTTTCCGATTGCTCTTCACTATGTATCAATTGTGTTTCACTATTTGCCAAAAGTAATTCCCACTTCACAATATTGACAAGTGTTGATAAGAGGGAAAAGCATTTGAGATACAGTGAAACACAACTGATACTTGGTGAAAACTAATCGGGTAACACTGTATCGATTAAAAATTTATACAAGAAAGTGTAAGGCCGACATCAGGAAGGAGCAAAAAATGACATGGTTCAGCAAAAGTCATGCAATGAAAGATTCTACAGAAAATTTAAAAAAAACGCAAATAAACATTTACCTGAACCTAAATTCATGTGATTTATTTGAATATATGCTAATTTTGTAGTTTTTTGCATTTCCATTTTCTATCAAATAATCCTACAGGAATGACATAAAAATTGTCAAAAGTGTCAGTTTTAAAAACAATCACGTACTCCTTGCAAAAAGTGATCCACCAATGAAAACGAATTGTACAACGTTTCCTTACTCTTATCAAGTAATTAATATAGAGGTACACTAGTTGCAGGGGGTCCTTTAGGGTGACCTCAAACTTGCGAATGTAATGTTATGTTCAATTCTATGTGAAAACAGTTATGTATAGCACCCAGTGTGCTGATCTGAATAATATAATAAATCTAAAAAACCATACAATAGCACTGGTTTAATTGTTTCACTAAACATGTTCACCTTTGTTTGCACCTTGATGCATTTTGCCTTACACGCATTGCACATGTTGGAGAAAGCTGTTCTTGATCTGTTAATCCTTTGTTCTACATCCTGTAATCATCCTCCCTCTTCTGACATTATACTACCCAGATACGTATATTTTTATACTTGTTCCACTGGGTTGAAATTAAATTATTTGTATCGATGGAGTTGATATTCAACATTTTATGGCCCACTTTACTGGATTAAATTTTGAATATTGCCTGAAATTTTATTATCCTTTGAGATATCAGATATACATCGTCAGCGTATTCCAAGTCTTCTAGTTGCTCTGTTAGACCCCAAGTCACACCTCTTCTTATGCCATTAACTGTTAGGTAACTGAATTATAACTCCTAGATTTTAACTATTAATAATTGTAAAAGCTTCCTGCTAGCCCGGCCATCGATCTTTAATATGTGTGCCGGTAGTTGGGGGCCTTCCCATTTTTCATTTACAAGATAGCTTTAGCTAATTCTTTATTTGGGGTGTCTACATTTATTTGTAATTCTGGGTGTATTGTCTCTTCCGCTAAATTAATTCCTTCATGTTTTGTGTTCATGTTTTTTTCAAAATGTGTTTGCCTCTTTGTAATTCTATGGTAGTCAAAATGTGTTCTTTGCTTCTTATTGGTATATTTGCTTCCTATCTTACTTTTCCCTATAATTGTCTTATTACGTCGTATAACTCTTTGATACTACTTTTACCTGCCGCTACTAACACCTTGCGTGTTAAATTTTCCATTGTCTTCTTGTTGCGTTCTTAACCTTTATTCTTCGTTTCTTGCTTGAAGTCTTCGTTCTTCAGAGCTGGGCAAATTACTTTAAAAAAGTAATTAATTACTACCGCCCAACGAAGTAATTGAATTACCAGAGATTTCAATTACTCACATGAAATAGTAATTCAATTACCAATTACATAGTAATTGTAATTGTACTTTCAATAGAAATTATTGTCGATTCGTAATCGTAATCTAAAAATGCTTAATTTTTATGTTTTGTTAACTATAGTAACCTACATACTCTATCACTTTTGAAGGTTATTTGATAATTAAATCTTGTAGCTACATGCACCGTTCATCAAAACCAAAAGTATTTAGTTTGTTTGATGTAAGGTGTAAGTAAATAAATAAAGTCAATAATAACAATTACACAGGGTGTCCTAAAAAGAATGGGATCATAGATTACTTAGGTTATAATAAACCGATTAAACCTAATATATCTTATAGTCTAGTCGCAAAATCGAAAAAAGCTCTCCGTTTTAATTTTAGAAGCATCTCATATTACTTTTGGGACAAAGGTCTTTTTCCCCTATTTCGACCCTGCTGAATCCGAAAATGCCGGTTGCCCAAGCGAAATCCTAACCGGAATATAGCGCGAAACCCGAACTCAGCGCTGTAAAGCCCCCCTTTGACATAAGAACGTGTCCAAAATGTCTAGTTGTATGTTTTTGAGCATGAGGAATTCAAAAATACACTGTAAAACAACATTGGTTGGGCTGTTACGCCACCTTTACTTCTGCTGACAACATTTAAAAACTAAAGAAGTAAAATAGCAATACTAAAAAATTATATTAATAATATTGCAAAAAGCAATTTATGACTCGATCAAGGACAACAGAAACTGACTGGGACAAATGCTTGTTTTGTCAGAAGGAAAAAGCTCATAATGACAACAAATATAAATGAGAAAGTTATGGTCTAATTTTGACTATAAGCAGCATGTCAGGGTTAGTGCAGTAGAAAATTTGTTTGTTGAGTCACCAGCAGTTAAAAGAGAGCTGGAAAGCTACTGAGGCAGACAATCGAAAGGAAAACCTTTCTTTCATACAGATTAGTAAAGAACTGCGAGTCGTTTCCTCCCTCGATCAGGAAAGTACCGCGATGTTACGTAAATGATAAGCTATGTAGGGTAGGGTAGTCAACAGTGGATCAGTGATACACAGTGAATCAGTCTGTTATTGGTTAAACCATTGTATGTAGGCGCTTGCGCGAGATGCACGTGGTAGCCAATGTGATCCCTCGTTGACTCACTTCACAGCTGAGCTGTTCCGTTGATGGTCGAATGTTTAACAGTTGTATTTGTGTTTTGAAGCCTCCATTTCTTATTATCAAGTAAGTCAAACTTTATATGTAATTTCATCAGTTCTTTTATGATAGAGTTCTGGATGTTTTCATTGGTTCAAGAAATAATTAACACACGTGAGGGCACTTGAATAACAGGTCTTATTCAATTTGTTCTGTCAAAACCACAGTTTTAAAATTAAATGGCGGGTTGGTCTACAGTGGATCAGTGCCACATGGTTAACAGTGGATCGTGATCCACTGTGTACCTAACATCTTACATTTGAATTTTTTCATGCAAAATTTGCAGAAAATGCCTCGAAGAAAAAGTTTGGAGAGAAACATTGGCAAGCACACCCAGGCCCAGATAGAAACCGAGTTTCAATTAATTCAAGGTGGTTTGAGTATCCGCCAAGCTGCGAAGGAAGTTGGTGTTTTTTTCACGACATTACAATGTTATAATAAAAGATAAAGGACCTAATTTACAGCTGCGTTGAATTCCCAATTATGCTGTAAACAAGGACCAGCAAGAAGAAGTATTGAAAGCCTATTACAAAAAATGTGCTCTATTATTTACGGTCTTTCATCAAAAGATTGTTGTCAAGTAGCTTATCAAATGGCAACGATTAATAATCTCAGAATACCACCCAATTGGGAAGCGGAGAAGTTGGCGGGGCTTGACTGGTTCCAATGGTTTCGTCAACGGCATCCCGATCTAAGTCTTAGAAAACCGGAGGCTTGTAGCCTCGCAAGGGCAACAGGTTTTAATGAAGAAACTGTCGAAACATTTTTCGACAATTTAGAAAAGGTAATCCAGTGTAGTCCAGCTTTTGGCGAGGGAACTAGGATATACAACTGAGACGAGACACGACCAACTACAGTGCAGAACCCTCAGAGAGTCATTGGACCGAAAGGGCACAAGAACTTGTGCAAAGTCACAAGCGATGAAAAAGAAACATTATGCACAACTTGCTGCATCATTAATGCTGGTGGTCAAGCATTGCCACCTGTCATTATTTTCCCCCGAAAAAAGTGAATTATAGAAGGACTTTCGGTACACCACATGGAACTCCGATCCTAGCAACATCATCGGGATGGATGACGAGCTGTTTGTGGAAGTAATGAAGCATTTTAGCAAGCACAGCCACAGCACGCCGGACAATCCCAGTATTTTTATAATAGACAACCACGAATCCCACTTAAGTATTTAGGCGCTTGACTTGGCAAAAAAATCCGGGGTTATTGTCGTTACACTTCATCCTCATACATCAGCAAGAATGCAGCCTTTGGATGTGGGGTTTTTGGTCCGTTTAAGAGTTATTACCATAATGCTATGGATTCTTGGTTGATGCGTCATGCAGGTTGCCCAGTTACCATATATGATGTTGGAGAATTGATTAAAATAGCTTTTACAAAATCAATGACCATTTCCAACATAACTAAAGCCTTCCAGAAAACTGGAATATGCCCCTTTGACGGGGATATATTCTCGAGTGATGATTTCCTTCCTGATTCCAGTCCAGTCACATATTGGCGCAGGTAATATGGTATCACACGATGATGCTGTTGTTGGATCATCCAATTGCAACAGTAATTTTGTATCATCAGAACAATTTAGGGCGCCGCTGGAAGCCAAACCTAGAACCAACAAAAGAAAACCTAGAAAGCTAGGAAAAAGCATCATAGCCACCGACACTCCAGAAAAAAAATGAAATAGCAACGGCCAGAGAAGCAACTAAAAGTAGAAAAGAAGCCAAAGAAAAAAGGTGAAGCGCCAAGTTTTGCAAAGCGATTCTGAAGAAGACTATGATGAAAGAGCATTGTGTCAAGATTCTGACAATAATAATGATTGGTTTGAAGAAGACGAAATGGAAATCGACGAAAACGTGTTGACTGAAGAGCGTTAGCTCGTCAAGCAGCACAAGAAGAATATGTGCTCGTTCTATTTTGTACAAAAATGCAAAGGGTTTTCTACACTGCAAAGATTTTGGACACCTTGATCCATAATATGGAATACTATGTCAGCTTTCTTAGATTAAAATTTAAATTTCAGCAACAATTTTGTATGCCAGATGTGCCTGACCTGGCGTTTGCCAAAGAACAGGATGTAAGATTCATCCTTCCGAATCCAACAATTAGCGGTACCGCTAGGCGACAATCTTATTATAAGTTCTCAGTTGATCTTTTTCTATTTAAAATGTGTTAATTTTTTTATTTTCCTATATTTTTTCCCTTTCTCTATAATATATTCTTTTTGCAAATTTTTGTTTTTCTATATTTTTATTTTGAAAATGAGTTAGTTTTTCCGTTTTAAAATATGTGCAATAATCGTGGTGGCTGATCCACTGTTAACCCTAGGCCGATCCACTGTGGACCACCCCTGGTCAACACTGAATCATTATACACTAAAAATTATTTTTTTTTTCATATTTTGCTTGTAATACAACCGAGTTTAAATTACAATATTTTGATAAGATTATAGTTCATGTTACTCTACCCAAAATTTCAACAAATTTCATGTATTATTTTCCGAGATATATGGGTTTGAAAAATTGGTGATCCACTGTCGACCACCGTACCCTACTACGCAGAAAATCGTTTTATTGATTTATTTATTTTTTGTACAGCTGTTGACATTGGATGATGTATGGAATAGGTACAAGGAAATTAATAGGAAGCAGTATCGACGTTGTCGTTCCCCTGTCATGTCAGTCAAAACGTTCAATATTCAAAAGTAAGCTGGAAGAAAAGGTCGGAAATATGTTCACGTTTTTCCAGCCTCTTAACCGTGGAATCAGTGAACGCCAGATGCTGTTGATTTAAATAGGCAGGGGTGAGAGACTTGCTGCTGATGAGGTCAATCAGATGCGCAGTTTCAAACCAGCATGTGTATGCTGCATGCTGCTTTGAAGATTAGAGGCGAACTGTTATCATGGCCTAGTGAATCGGATTTTGAAATATCAAAGGAAACATGCACCGAAATAGTGCCAGATTCCTTGCATTTTTCATGAATGTGCTGTTGAAGGGGGCAGGGACACCTTATTTAGTGACTTAGATGCACTTGACAGTGATGGTGACAATGATGACGAAGAATGTCGGGAGAAAATTCTAACTTTAGCCAGTGATATCGGAACATCTATAGCACAGGATATAGGTAGTATACGCTGTCAGCAAGGGAAGGAAGTTAACTCCGAAACATATTGGTCTTGCTCAGGCAGTGCATCAGGTACAAAGTCCCCTCAGTAAGAAGGTATAGAGACTTGGAAGTTCAATTTTAATTTTTTTATTTTTATATTAATATCCACATAGGTCATCACTGAAGTTGAGCTTTTTATCACGAATGTGGGTTTAGTTACCGAGGCCCGTAGGGCCAAAGCAAATAAACCACATGAGGGATAAAAAGTAACTTCCAGTGCCGAGGGGTACATTGTTTTTTTTTAAATCGAGAAATAGCGATAATTCGCTCCGAAAATAAATCCAAATTGGGTCCTTTCGAGAGAATAAAAATCACCAAAATTGAATTCAAGAGAAAGAAGAGGCCGGGAGAAGGGTGCTAGCAAAACACAAGACCGAAATAACCAGGTTAGATTAGCTAATAAACTATTTAAACAATAACCTATAGATAAGAGACAAACAAAAGTGACCTCCAAAGACGAGACACGCGCGCAAGTCCGGATAGGCAACACATCGCGCAAAGAACTGTACAGCGGGTGGTATAAACATATAAGCGAGGTTACAAAACACAAGTCAAAATGAGCGACAATGTAGAGACAGTGCTGAAACGTATAGAAGAGAGCATGAATAATATGAATGAGAAACTAGATTCGATAATGTTAGAGCTGAAACAGGTTAAAAGGGAAAATGAAGAACTACGGAAAATAGTCACAAAACAAGATGCGAGAATCGATATACTAGAAAGAGAGATCAGAAAGAAGAATGTCATAATAAAAGGAGTAAAAGACGAGGAGAAGGAAAGTGACGAGGAAACCAAAGAAAAAATCGCTACTATAATGCAGAAAATAGGCGCGAACGTAGATATGAAAGAGGATATTGACCAAATAAGAAGAATGGGAAGATTCACAAACGGTAAGATAAGACCTATATTCGTGAAACTAAACAAAGAGTCTACGAAGTATGCAATGCTACAAAACGCGAAGAAACTTAAAGGTACAGACATATGGATAGACGAAGACTACAGCAAGGAAGTACAAGAGGACAGGAAAATGTTAATACCACACATGAAAGAAGCGCGTAACAAAGGACACAAGGCTTTCATAAAATACAACATACTAATAGTAGATGACGTAGCATATAAGGCAAGCGATGTAAAAAGAGGAGAAGAACCAGAAAAGGAGAACAGCAGTGGAAGTAACTCTCAAAAAAGAACAGTAGCGGATAGATCACCAGATGGGGGCAGCTTTGAAGAACAGATGAGGAAAATATCGCGTACGGCACGAAAAAACGACTAAGAAAAGATATGCTATGGGATAACGATGACGGAACTGGCAATAGAAATGGACACGATTTAAAAAATAGAGAGCAAGGGGAAAGAGATATACACAAACACCGGAACAACAAAATACGGAAAATAGGAACATGGAACACGAGAAGTATAAGAGGCAAAGAACAAGAGATAAACGACGAATTCAACCGAGCGAAACTAGACATACTACTCCTTCCGGAGACTAAGAAAAAAGGTAAAGGAGAAATGGAACTACAGGACGGGAATGTAATAATCTACAGCGGAGTACCAGAACATGAAAGAGCGGCAGCAGGGATAGGATGCTTGCTCAAAAAAGAACTAGTAAATAAAATAGATAACTGGAAGGCATGGTCCGAAAGAATACTCACAATAGAGATTAGGCATGGTAAAGAAGATAAAATAACGGTAATAGGGGTGTACGGACCCAACGACGACGATACTAAAGCAGAAAAAGATAAATTCTGGGAAGACTTAGGAAGGGCAACAGACAGCAGCAAAGGAGAAATATATATTGCGGGAGATTTTAACGGAAGAGTAGGGAGAAGGAGGAACGATACGGAAAAAGTAATAGGAAAACATGGTGAAAGTAAAAGAAATAATAACGGAGACAGATTAATAGACTTCTGCATAGTATACAACCTAATAGTGGCAAATACATTCTTTGAACACAAAGATATACATAAATACACCAGACAAAAACCAATGACAGAGGAAAAATCTATAATTGACTATGTGTTAGTGGAGAAGCAAAACAGGAAGTACATTAAAGACGTGAGAGTTAAAAGAGGGGCAGAAATATACAGTGACCACTACCTACTAGAAGCAAAAATTAAAAATTCGGGGACTGGAAACAGAGAAGAACAACGAGAAAGCAACCGAAACCAAGAAATAACAAGAACGTACAAACTGAGGGACAAAGAGGTGGCACGACAATATGCACAAACGGTAGATAGACTAATATCAGAGGAGATGACATACACAGAACACGAAACAGTAGAACAGTCATGGCAGAAACTTAAAGAAATAATCACACAGGCAGTGGTCAAAATATGTGGAACTAGTAAACAGAGAAACGACGAACACAAAAGAACGAGCTGGTGGACCGAAGAAATAAAAACACAGGTACAAATAAAGAAAAAAGTATGGAGAGAATACCTGACAAACAGAACAGAAAACAAATATAATAGATACAAAGAACAAAGAATAAAAGTGAAGAATATGGTAATCGAAGCAAAGGAGAAAGCATGGCAAGAATTCGGAAGGAAGATGGAAGAAGAGAGTACACAAAATCAAAAACTTTTCTACAAAGTACTAAAAACAATAAGAAAAGGGAAAACAAAAAGAATAACAAGAGTGAAGAACAAGCAGGGGGAATTAACGAAGACCAACAAAGAAACGATGGACAGATGGAAAGAGTACTTCGAGGAGCTACTTGAAGCAGAAGCAGAAGAAGACAATACAAATATAGAAAACGTAGAAGAACGTACCAGAAATGAACAGAACGAAGGCGAAGACAAGATCACCAGAGAAGAGATGGAAGAGGCCATACAAAAAATGAAGAATGGGAAAGCTCCGGGCTACGACAAGGTTACATCGGAAATGATCAAAGAAATGGGTGAAAAAGGGAAGAAATGGCTGCTGGAGATATACAATAAAGCTTGGAGAGAGGAAAAAATACCGCAAGACTGGGAAATAGGCCAAATAGTGCCCATACACAAAAAAGGTGATAACAAACAGTGTGACAACTACAGGGGCATAACACTGCTTTGTACCTCACTCAAAGTCTACGAGCGGATACTGGAATCAAAACTGAGAAGAATAACAGACCAGACATTGGAAGAGGCGCAGAGCGGTTTTCGTAAAGGAAGAGGCACACAAGACCATATATTCACCATCAAAGAAATAAGTGCAAAAAGACTACAATACAATAAAAAAACGTTCTTAGCATTCCTTGACCTTAAAAAGGCGTTCGACAAAGTGCCCAGAAAAGAAGTATGGGAATGCTTAAAGAACAAAGGGGTAGACCCAAAGCTGTGCAAAGTAATCCAAAGCCTATATAACAATACTAGAAATATAGTCATCAGCAATAACAACAGTTCTACAGAATTTAAAACGAGGAAAGGGCTGAGACAAGGAGGAGTGATGAGCCCAACATTGTTTAATATCTTCATGGATGAAATAATAAAGAAATGCCAACCAGAATCCAAGAAAATGTTAGTAGGATACAGAAAACTACAGCCAATATATATATCAGAGTGCGCATTCGCAGACGACGTGGTACTCATAACAGAAAATGAAGTAAACCTACAGAGAAATCTAAACATATGGAATAAAACACTGACAGAAAACAAGATGGAAATAAACACGGATAAAACAAAAATACTAGTGATAAGCAAAGAAAGACAGAACACAGAGATAAAAATAAATGACAGACAAATAGAACAAACAGAGAAATTTAACTATCTGGGAGTGACTATAGATGAACAAGGCAAACAAGAAGTAGAAATAACAGAAAGAATGGAGAAAACAAATAAACTATTCCAAGTGATGAACAAGTCTTTTATAAGTAAGAAGGAAGTGTCTCGAGAAACAAAGGTGAAAGTATTTAAAACAATATTCAGACCGATATTGACATATGGAGCGGAATCTTGGGTGATGTCAAAAAGGATTAAGAGAAAAGTGGAAGCAGTGGAAATGAAATTTTTGAGGAGAGTAAGAGGGGTGACACTTAGAGATAGGGTAAGGAGTGCACAAATTAGAGAAGAGCTAAAAATAAACCCAGTGACAGAAGTTATAGAAAACCGACAACTCAGCTGGTGGGGACATATGCAGAGAATGGATGAAAAGAGGAAGGTGAAGCAAATATGGGAGGCAAAAACCACCGGGAGAAGAAACAGGGGTAGGCCACAAGAGAAGTGGGATAAAACGATAGAGAAGATACTGGAAGCAAGAGGCAAAACGTGGGCGGAAGCAAAAGTGTTAGCCCAAGAGAAAAAAGAGTGGCGAAAGTTTGTGTATAGTGAACGACGCGAGTGAGGTAAATGAAAACACACAAGTGAGCGACTAAGATAAGAATTCAGATTATTTTGATATTTAGATAATAGTAAACATTCTGACAAAGTAGTTAGTTAATTTAAGTACACACTGTAACACCCTACACCAATCGGTAGAAGGGTACTCGATTAAATAAAAAAAAAATGTGTATGCTGCATGCTGCTTTGAAGATTAGAGGCGAACTGTTATCATGGCCTAGTGAATCGGATTTTGAAATATCAAAGGAAACATGCACCGAAATAGTGCCAGATTCCTTGCATTTTTCATGAATGTGCTGTTGAAGGGGGCAGGGACACCTTATTTAGTGACTTAGATGCACTTGACAGTGATGGTGACAATGATGACGAAGAATGTCGGGAGAAAATTCTAACTTTAGCCAGTGATATCGGAACATCTATAGCACAGGATATAGGTAGTATACGCTGTCAGCAAGGGAAGGAAGTTAACTCCGAAACATATTGGTCTTGCTCAGGCAGTGCATCAGGTACAAAGTCCCCTCAGTAAGAAGGTATAGAGACTTGGAAGTTCAATTTTAATTTTTTTATTTTTATATTAATATCCACATAGGTCATCACTGAAGTTGAGCTTTTTATCACGAATGTGGGTTTAGTTACCGAGGCCCGTAGGGCCAAAGCAAATAAACCACATGAGGGATAAAAAGTAACTTCCAGTGCCGAGGGGTACATTGTTTTTTTTTAAATCGAGAAATAGCGAAATTACAACATTTTAACCAACTTTTGTAGGTTAAGTTGACGTTGGTTGACGTTTACCTATCGCCCAGCCGCCTGCAAAAAATCGTAAAACAATGGATTACTATACTGCTGATTTCTCGTATTTTAATGACGATTGCAACGTTGTCGATGTGAATAGTAATAACTTTATCATCGTGTATAATACATTTTTTTTTAAAGCAAGCACTTTAACAATTTCAAAAGAAAATAATAAAAGTCAATCACATTTTAAAATCTCAGTAGCTAGATTGGGTTGCTAGGATAAATAAAAAAATTTAAGTACGTTATCTACCCTTGATGTTAAAGTGCTACTTTATCTACTCTAGTATTACTTTATCCACCCTTGAGGTTAAAGTGCTACTTGATCTACTATTTTGAGTTGATAAAGTAGCACTTTAACATTGGCTATAGAATATTTTTTTAAATTTCATTTAAAAAAGTAGGCTCTTTTTAATTAATTTCAGGGTGTGAAGTGCTTTTAATTTAGGCATGCATGATTTTAGAAACGAATTATTTATTAATGTGAATATGAAGGCCGGCAGTACGGCTGCGTGGTCTTGCATATCTCACTCCATTTATAAAAGTTAAGCTAGAGTCTGCTTGGCCAGCACTGGGATGGGTGAACATCTGAAGAGCGGGCCTAGTGTTCTAGCTTAGACAGGCTCCACTACCTCAAGTACCTCCGCCGAATTTAAAAATGCACATACCATCAGCGGCTCGGTTCGCCCAGCACCCCGACACTGTATAAACGGTATAAGGGGTTACATGTTATGTATGTATGTAAATATAAATAGAACAATTAGAACAATTTGTAACATTTATGCCTGCAGATTTCAATAAACAAAGACGTTTCCTTAATTACCAACGCACTTGACTAAAATGAAGGCAAATAAAATTCTATACAAGATAGGTTTGGATTTGAATATTTAATGAAATTTTTAAAAATCTTATAGACAACTCGTGCTAGCGTGTTTATTTTTCACGCGTGTTGCACTTCGAACACTTGTGGTCTAAATAACTATTTTTTCGAATATGAAGAAATGTCTAATTTCATTTTAGCTACATTTTGTAATGGCATTAAAAAAAATCAGCACGCTGAATATGTTACAAAAGTAATTTTTCCATGTTCGTATAAAATTAATCCACTCGCTTTGCATCTTTCGCTCGTAAATTAAATGTTGAAAAACTCTCACTTTTCTTAACTTGCAGAACAATCTACTATTAAATACGCCTAACATGAGGCTGAATGACGAAAATATGTAACTTACCGAAGTATATAGGGTGCAGCATTGGATTTCTTAATTGTTTGACAGCAAAATTCTGTTTAGATTTTGTAAAGAACACTACATGGTGATCCAATTGGCGCAACTTGAGTATTTTTTTTTGGCTCAGTTCGAAAATATAGTTTTACCCCTTTATATGAAATTGACAGTTTCTGTCGCTTGTTAGGGGTATCCCGAAAATATACGTTTGGTTCCCTGGTCGGTTTCCAATGGCAGTGGGAGGGAATGTAATACATTGACTCCCGTTGCCATTAGAGACGGGAGGCAATGAGATTAATAATAAATCAACTAGCCTCCTAATTTTCATATTTAAATATTTTTTAATGCAGCTGAATACAAGAGATAGTCTTATCATAAAATGTAAAAGTGTCATATGTATAACTCTGGACTAAAATATCATTTCCTCCCTTGCATGATTACTATTGATTAGGTACTGTTCTCGCTAACGCTGGAGAATTAAACCACATCCGCGGGAGGGAATGATACATTGTCCTCCCTAGTAATACAAATAGCTATGCAAAATATGTTAGATCACTTTTGAAATTTTAAAACAAAATATCAAATTGGGTTGATCAGGGACTGTTGAAAGTTGACAGGTGACTGATAAACCTAGTTGAAAACGGCCGATTGAAATAAGAATTCGTACCTGGTATGATACTGACGCCGTTCGTAAGACGCATGCGCGGCCAACAATTGACACCTGCAAAGTTTATAACTTTCTCGCATTCCTTGTCAGGTTTAAATAATTTTATCAATTGACGGCCATTATGGCCAAAAACCAATAAATTTGTAGTAATTAATTAATTTTAAATGTATGTGCGAATTTTAATATGTAACCTAGTGACAGGAAATCTAGCTTTACGTTAGTGTGTAACATGCTAGCTTCGTTCAATTGCTGCTTTTGTAAATTTAAAATCTTGTCACATGTTTGTGATTTACATGTGCCTTTATGGTTCTTGACCACAAGTTGTTAGGTAAGATCTTAATTACATTGTACAAACATGGCTTCTTATCTGTAAACCTTTCTTTAGGTCTTGAAAATGGTTAAAAAATAAATAACCGAAACGTTGGCCTTAGCATCAAGTGGTTTTATTTCAACAAACCATGAATAGCTCTTGGAAACCATTGCCCAAGTACTGAGATCGGTGTTGGCTAAACCCCTTTCCCAGTCAAAATTTCTCATCCTGTGTAGTAACCACCGAGCTGTGAAAAGAACTTTGTTATGTATATATATATATATAGTAAAATGTTATTTCTTGACTGGGATAGGGGTTGGAAAAACTCCAATCTCAGTGCTACGCACAGGTACCAAGCTTTAATGGTTAGATTGAAATAAAACCACTTGTATGTTTCGCCTGACGTTTCGTTTATATTTAAAACATTAACAAAGGCTAACACCTTGTGGACCAAAACACATGTTTTTTAAAAGCATGTGAAGATATTTAAATTTGAACAAATTCATAAAAAGGAGGCAGTAGGCCACCAAGATTACAGACCTGGGCTGCACATGATATAAATACACTTAGTCATACATCTAGCCGGTTACACATTAAAAATTACTAGCACATTTAAAATTTGATTTACAATAATTTTATTAGCTATTTGGCCAACATGGCCGTCAATTAGATAAAAATCGTGGTATCTACCACGATTTTTATCTAATTGACGGCCATGTTGGCCAAATAGCATACCACGATTTTTATCTAATTGACGGCCATGTTGGCCAAATAGCTAATAAAATTATTGTAAATCAAATTTTAAATGTGCTAGTAATTTTTAATGTGTAACCGGCTAGATGTATGACTAAGTGTATTTATATCATGTGCAGCCCAGGTCTGTAATCTTGGTGGCCTACTGCCCCCTTTTTATGAATTTTTTCAAATTTGAATATCTTCACATGCTTTTAAAAAACATGTGTTTTGGTCCACAAGGTGTTAGCCTTTGATAATGTTTTAAATATAAACGAAACGTCAGGCGAAACATACAAGTGGTTTTATTTCAATCTAACCATTAAAGCTTGGTACCTGTGCGTAGCACTGAGATTGGAGTTTTTCCAACCCCTATCCCAGTCAAGAAATAACATTTTACTGTGTATGTAACCACACAAGCTGTGAGAGGGACTATCTTTATATATATATATATATATATATATATATATACAGTGTCCGCCAAAAAGTCGGAATAATATGAGAAAAAATTTTATTTTTAATTTTTCAAAAAAACTCTTAACGTCAATAATTTGTGCTTGTTTAAAAACCTATTTAGCTCTTATCATATACACCGAGTAATTTTTACTTATTCAGAAAAATGAGTTTTTCGAAATTGTTAAAATCCAAAAGTGCTATTTTTCGGACATTAAGTAAGATATCAATGAGATTTTTTTAAATTGTGTTATGTTTAGCTAACTGAACAATATCAAGGCCAAAAAATACAATTTTTTTAACTTTAGCTAAAAATAAATTGTTCAATTTCTTGCATATTTTTCAAAATTTCATATACAAAGACTTAATATTAAAGTTCAAATTTTTTTTATGTGAACACTTTAAAGATTTATAATTGGGAAAAATAATATAAAATGTTAATTACATACTTATTTTTTATTATATACCGAAAAGTAGTATGTTTGCATAATTTTTGTTTTTTAGGCAAGGCGCTTTTTGCTAGAAATATTTTTCAATTCTAGTTAATATCTATTTAAATGGCTTCTAGAAACTCTAATCTAGCCCTTCTAATGAATTACTGTTACAAAAATTCTGTAAATGTTCTTTTACAGTTGTCTAAATGAAGAGATTTTTTAGAACATGTAAATTGGATAAAGAAAATCTCCTCATTTAGACAACTGTAAAAGAACATTTACAGGATTTTTGTAACAGTACTTCATTAACAGATCTAGATTAGAGTTTCTAGAAGCAATTTAAATAGATATTAACTAGAATTGAAAAATATTTCTCCTAAAAGGGCCTTGCATAAAAAACAATTATGCAAACATACTACTTTTCGGTAAATAATAAAAAATGTAAAGAGCTAATTAACATTTTATATTATTTTTTCCAATTATAAATCTTTACAGTCTTCACATAAAAAAATGGAATTTGAATATTAAGTTCTAGTATGTGAAATCTTGAAAGGTATTTAAAAATTTGAAAAATAAATTTTTAGCTGACGTTGAAAAAAATTAGGGGTTTTCTGGCCTTGAGATTGTTCAGTTAGCTAAAAATAACCCACGCTAAAAAAATCTCATTGAAATCTTACTTAATTTCCGAAAAATAACACTCTTCGGATTTTGACAATTTCCATTTTCTAAATAAGTAAAAATCACTCGGTATATATGATAAGGGCTAAATAGGTTTTTAGACAAGCACAAATTATTGAGGTAAAAAGTTTTTTTTGAAAAATCAAAAATAATTTTTTCCCATATTACGCAGACTTTTTGGCGGACTCTGTATATATACCAGTATTCAAAGCAGCAAATGAGCATTACAAGGCAAGAAAGCCATAAAGAATAGATAGAGGAAGCAGTATAGTAATTGGCCCCTCAAGAAAACTTATAGCATTTATCTATATTGCGCGGTAAGTATTACAAATAAATTTACATTGAAATATGCAGATGGCTGAAATATTGATGACCCCATAGCCTGCTTACATTTTTATTTAGTAATTGATAGTTTTTATGAAAAAAATAAGTAATTAAAAATATGCAAAAAGCATAGTGATTGGCCTTTTGCGACACTAATTGGCCTTATGAAATATAGTAATTGGCCCCAATAAATTGAAGTCGTTTTCTCACTAATTTTTCCTAATTTCCTAATTTTAAGAAAGAAAATGTGGGAATAAAATTTTACTAATGCTAGGAAGATTATTTAATTACAGAAAAAGCTCAACAAATACAAAAAAAATTTAAAAAAATAAAAATGTAGGAACAGTTTAATTTTTCTTTTTAAGACAACTGATACATTCAAAAATATCTGAATTCGATTTATGCAAATTCGATTTTATTATACATGTAACATGAAATTGTCTAGTGCAGGTGCTACATTTAAGTCCAATTCTTGCTTGATCATTGATGTTTTTAGCACAATTGTAACACAAGCCGCTTAGTATTTTACAATTTTTTTCAATCTGTAATCCAGCTTCATTCATTTTATGACAAAAACTTGTATTTTGATTTTCATCACTAAGTTTGTTGTTGATGTTATTAATACGTACATCCGATAATATATTAATCTTCTCTATATTTTTTCTTCAGTATTAAACAGCATTCTAGTTGCCTCCTTTAGTTTTGTCTTTGGTGCATTTCGGACAGGGATCTTGTTGCATTTTTTCTTTGTTGGCTTCTGTTCCTTATTTTTTTATTTTCTAGTCTTTTTTCCTTTCTTTCCTCTTTCTCATGTTCTTTTTGTTTTTTGGTGTCGTGTTTTTCTTTTTTAATTTGTTTCCATTGGGTAGAAGTTAACACAAAAGGAAGCCTTTTAATCTGGCTTGTTCCTTTTCTAACTGGTGCTATAGGCCATTGCAATACATTTTCCAAGTGATTGCTGAAGCATTGCATACATTATCAATTTCATTATTCTCATTGTAAATCCAAATAGGCATGTTTTCGAAGTCAAAATTGTCCTGATCATCAAAATTTCTATGTCAGCATTCTCCACTTGAGCTTCAGCATTTTTGTCATTTTCGTGTTCTAACTCAATGCTATCTATCTCATCAGTTCTTTCAATATTGTCTGTTGAGGATAAATCTGGTACAGTTTCTATTTCTTCGTTATTATCAATTATTGTATTTGTAAATACGTCATCCTCTAATTGATGGTCGCCGTTAATTTCGACATCTTCATTTGGCAGCTCTGGCTCTAGGTCATCCGCTGTCTGGCGAGTAATTTCCAGGAATTTTGCAATTTTTTGATCACCAAAAATTTGTTTGGTAGTCTTATAGGTGAGAATATTGTCATCATCATGAATATCTTTTAACTGATGATCTCTCGTCTTTATATTATTTCCTCCCAAACATTTCGTGTAGTCTACCGCATTGGCATCAAAAGGATAAAGCCCACACGCCCTGAAACCATGTTGTATTGTTTCTTATTTGGTATACTTGTCAATGAAATTTTTTAGAACTGGTGCGAATTTGTCTTTTGTTAGTGAATCTGTCATATTTTCTCTTCTCCAGTCTAGTACTCCTTCCTTCCAACCTGTTTTTATGGGTTTAAATGCGGCGATGTCGGCAGGATGAAGAATTCGAATTGCATTCGGATATAAAGATATCAAAATGATATCTAATCGTGTGCAAAGTTCGCTTAATTGGTATGTCAAGTGCGTTGAATGCCCGTCCAAAAACAATATGATAGGAAATTTTACATTTTTCTCTATCAGGCAAGGGTACAACACATTGGCAATATATTCGTACATAACTTCTGCTTTCATCCACCCCGAGTCGCTAAGTCCAATTCCCCATCCTTCTGGTACCGAGGCAGCTATCTCAGCAGGGAGACCTTTGTAGGGATAAATTATCATTGGGGTGGTTAATGTACCATCTGCCCCAAATGTGAACATGACTATGATGGTTGCCTTTGACGGACCTTGCTCTATTTCGTACACATTTTTGCACCTTCTGGGTGCCAAAACTTTTGGGGCATAACATAAAACCAGTTTCGCCGCCATTAAATATCCTTGTGGGATCAGTCAAAATGTTAGCATAACCTTTGGTTGTAAGGTATTCGTGAATGTTTTCAAACCACTTAGGAAATTTTTTTTCAGATACCTTTGAACTTGCTGCACTCACTCCTTCTGGTGTTCGAATTGATACCTCAGGATGTCTACGCAAAAATGCCTTATACCATCCCTCTCCAGGATAGTTATCCTCAAATGGATTTTCGCTGGGTAATTTGTCTAGGAAGCCTTTTACAGAAGTTTGTACATCATTTTGCTTACGAGGAAATCCCTTTCGTTGGCACTCGGCAATCCACTTTACAATAAGTTGTTCTTCGTCTATATTTAATATAGGTTTAGGACCTAGAGAAGATTTAGAAAACTTTGCACTTTTCCGAAATTGTAAGGTGGCACGAGGAACATTAAATTGTTTTGCAGTTACTTTTATGGCCATTCCCGAATTTATTGTGTTCAAAGCATTCTCCAACTTTTCTTCCGTATAGTTTTTATTGTATTTAACATCTTCTTAACTTTTGAGATTGATAACCATTTGTTTCTTGTGTATTATTTCATTCAACACAAAAAAAATCAATAAAATATCTAACGCATTTGCTATTCATAGCAACGTTTGCGCTGGCCATAAAAATGAATGCTTTGTGAAGTTTTTATATAACACTCTCTAATAGACTCAGTGTATGCCAAAATCAGGAGAGCGTGCATAAAACGCGTTAATTTTAAGTGCGGTAATTTGCATTTACAACGCCGAATTGCAGGCATTTGCATATAAATAAAAATATTTATTAGATAGGGTTCTGGATTCAACAGTTTTGTCAGTTGTATATAAAATTTTGGCAAGGGAATGCCGCATATAAACTACGACTCTAATTTCGGAGCTGTTTTAAATGTGGCGTGCAAAATATTAAAATGCAAATCCAACCTAATCATGAGCTAGCAAATAGTGAGTGAGTTTTCCGCTCAGCAAATTGCCGCTTTCCACAGGCTTATTTCCGTTAGGAGCTGGAGCAAAATTGTTTTATTTCAGTTGTAGGACCGTCCTTCATCCAGCGCCGTTTAATTCAAGCTTTCAGGACGATTTTCATTCATAAGGTACTCGCTTCGAAGGAATTTCATAACCGAGGGCTGCAATATTTTACGTAAAGAACGTGGAGCAGGTAGCGACGAAGCTCCAAAGCCTGCAGTCTTTCTAAGGAACTGCATAATTTAGTCGGCCAATTTAAAATGGCAAATAAGATGCAGCGCTATGCTTTGTCGAAGCCGCGGCTACGCGGAATGGTGCAAGAAATAGGTCAATGCTTGGATGCTTTCGTGTAGCTTACAGAGGAAAATAAGAAGCTGTCGTGGTCACGCTATCCAGGACGAAAGGGCATGCAGTATTTGGCTATCAATTTCTATATTTTATATTGTGACGTTAACAGCCGGAAATGAATCGGAAAATTATGGAAAAACCTTCGCTGAGAAGCTACATTTTACAATGAATAAACGCAAGTCAGAATATCAATTGCAACTCTAGCCCATGCTCTTAACTTCCTAATCGAGTTAGAATTTATTAGTCTAGATAAAAGGCTTTCCTGATGGGAGAAAAATGCTCGAATAAAACCTGGGGATCGCCAGGCCGAAAGCTTTTGGATTTTAGAATTAATTGAGAATAGGTCGTAGGCTTTCTTACTTCCGGCACACTAGTGGAACGCTATAAAAACAGCATAGCGATAGCACAATAATTTCATAAATAATGTAAGATATGTAAAAGCTGTCGGAAAGCGGTCATATGGCTGCAACACAATTTTATCTTCGTATTGTTACGTTTTTACGTTTCGGGGTATTAAAAAATTATAGGACGCTTTTTGTATTAAACATTTATTTACAACGATTAATTACGATTATTTAGAAACACAAGAATTATCAAGGCAGAACACAGATTACTTAACTAACTGAACTATTCCTAAAACCGATACACTTATTTATTTATTTACACTGGATTAAACATCAATCATTTATGTGGCTATTTATTTTATACACGCGTTTATTTATGTAGCAGCTTTACGCATTTCGAGCCGAATTCAAACTGAACTGTTATTCCCGCTCGCGAGTATTTATATCTCACGAATGAGTCATTCTAGAACAATCGAGACTTCGCTCGCAGGCGCATGACGCATCGCGTATTAGTCACCAAGGCCGCTGACTTCACCCGTTGCACCTGTTGCACGGTTGAAGTTGTATTTCGCGCTATTTCATTCATGTTCCTAAATATCATACTCTTACAGCATCTCGTATGTCATATTTCCATATGGTTTCTGAACTTTAGTACCATATCAGTTTTCTATTCAATGGCGTCTTCATGCTTAGGCAAAATTTAGTTCATTTACGAAATAACCACAGACATATTCCGCTTTTTCATAGTAATATTGGAGGGTTCTGCAAACGCGAACCTACAGCCCTATTTCACAGTTTCTGTTTCTCGCAAATCGTGCTTAGTTGATTTGGCTGCTAGGCAATAAAGGTCGACTGGGATAACGTTTGGGAATTAATTATTTATCGGTTGACGTCAGCTTTCTTGGTGCCGCTTTCTCACTTCTTGGGAGAGGTGTGCGCGTTTGGGCGTCTGTTTTCTTGCGAAATGTGGTGCAATCTTTAAAAACGAACGTAGCGCACATATGTAGGAAATACATGGCTGGAGGTGTTCGTTATTTTACCGGTTTTCTAAGTCAGTATTCGAGCCTAGTTCACAAGAGCATCAGCAGAAAATCAAGTGTTAAAGTACCGCGGCTCGGACACCAACCCGCGTTCGGGGTGGCATTCGTAGCATTTGCGGCTTATTAAGTTTTATGGTGCCGTTTATTTTCGCTCTTTTTCCGTTGTAATATGCTGCCGTCAGTTAGCCACAGTACCTGGATCGACACTATGGTTGACCGAATCCTTTTACGCGGGCAGATTTGAATCAAGAAAAGATACTGGGAGCAATTTACAAAAAACATGGAATCAGATCTATATGGAACAGAACGGAAGGTTTGGAGGATGATTCAAAATCAAAAGAAAGATGTAGTTGAATATTTCCAAGTTAAGAACATATCCAAAGAAGAATGGACAAAATACTTCATATTCTTATATGAAAATGCACAACGAGAAACATCATTACCGAATACCGATCAAACACCACATGCTGAAGTAGGAATAACATTGGACGAAATAACAAATAAAGTGAGTAAATTAAAAAACAGAAAATTCCCAGGTCCTGATAGTGTACATAATGAATTCATTAAGTATGGAGGAAATGAGCTAGTGAATGAGTTACAAGTATCATTTGAAAATATTGTAAAACAAGGTAAAGTGCCTATAGAATGGAAGCTAGGTACAACAATTTCTATATTCAAAAAGGGCGACAAAAAACAACCCCAAAATTATAGAAGTATATGCCTTTTCAACACTCTGTTGAAACTACTAACTAAAATTATCTATCAAAAACTGCAAAGTACAATAGAAATTTCAGAGGAGCAACAAGGGTTTAGGAAAAACAGAAGCACCACCGATGCATTCTATCACACGAGAAATTCTAGAAGAGGCAATTGAATTTCACTGTCCAGTATATATGTGTTTCGTAGGCTTGACAAAGACGTTTGACAAAATCAGACTAAAAGATGTACTTCCATCGAATATATTAACATCAACAACCAAACTATTGTAAAGTCAAATAATATATCGACAGAGCAAATAAAAGTTGCACAAGGTGTAAGACAGGAAGATCCTTTAAGTCCGTTTTTATTTAATCTTATTATGGACCTAATAATAAAGGAAGTGCGGAGTATGGCAGGCTATAAAATGGAAAACAAAAACATAAGTAGATTGTGTTATGCAGATGACGCGGTGTTACTAGCCACCAATGCAGATAATCTTTAAAGGTTATTACACAAATTTACTATAACTGCAAACAATATAATATGAAGATATCAACAGAAAAGACAAAAACCCTAGTAGTGTCTAAAGAACCTCTGCGTTGCAAATTAGAGTTGGAAAACAAAATCATACAATAGGAGATGAGTTTTACTTATATGGGGATAGAGCTATCAAGTGATCGCAATCGACTAAGAGAAACACAAACACAAGCCATGAAAGAATTGCTTAAGACAAACCACATGGCGGAACAAGTACATGCAGGTTTAAAGCAAGGTAAAAATTTAGAAGTCCATAGTGCGTCCTCCGCTAGCATATACCGTAGAGACACGTGCCGAAACCAAAAAGTCGAAACAAGAAATGAGGACAGTTGAAATGAAAACACTACGCTCAATCCAAGGAGTCACCTTACACGACCGGAAAACGAATTTATCTATAAGAAATGAGTGCAAAATACAAAACGTCGTCAAATGGCCCAAAGAACGAAAGAAGGGATGGAATAAACATATCAATAGAATGTCAGACCAGAGATTGGTTAAAATAAGCAGAGACCAAAAACTTCCAGAAAGAAGGCCAATGGGAAGACCCCCAAACAGATGGAGACAGAGTTGAGTATCGTCGTCCGTAGAATAACCGGAGAAATCCTAAAACACGTAGAAGAAGAAGAGGGCAGATTGTGCCGGCATGTCGATTGTTGGTGATGCTGAGTATTACCGCTTATGCGAATTTAGTAGACGACTTTTGCTGTGCCAACAGTTCTTTAAAGAAGTGCGTTTGCCGAAAATTTCCAATTGTTAGTAGGTGTCCCATTTTCACTTCAGTCCCCCCCCCCCCCCCCCGCATCTAATAAGTATTGGGGCGCCGTCCTGCCAAAATAAAACGACCCCGCCGGCAGTAGCATGTGTGCCGGCTCCAGTAGCATCCGTCGGACATAACAAAAGCAGCTGCCAGAGTCGTACAAGGTATTGTCTTTTCCTACATTTTAAGTGCTAACGGCGTCCATGCAGTGCATTTAATCATAAACATTAGTTGCGTCAAGTAACCAATAATCACGTTTAGCAGTCTGTAACAAATTTATGATAGTATAGTTATTATTTACCAATTTATTTGATGCGTAGCAATTTTTACTGTAGAATTTAGTTCAGTAAAATACACACGTTTATCGAAAACAATAACCTTCCTTTATTTTAACTTTAAAGAAATAAACAAAAATACACACGTACACATTCGTTAATATTACACAAATGCAAATACAAAATACAAATACGTGAGGCGATCGCGTTGATCTGGGACGACTGATCCCCAAAACTAGGCTACTCCAGTTTATATAACCACTGTTTGAATGGAAGGAGCCTCGTCCATTCTTCCGGATACAATAGCACTCTTCGCTCTATTGTGACAGACAAGTTTGGGATGCTACTTCCGATAATAAAATTGCATGGGCTTCTTTCATATTCAAGAATTTATGACTCTATTGTGACCAAAGGTTCTTCATTGCCTGGAATTTGGGTCACAAGGATATTTATGTAATCCTTCCTTTTGTTACTGGGTGCTCCTACGCTTGTGACATCCTTCCTGCTGTTTTCCGAATTTATACTTTGACGTTTTTGACGAGTTAGTCCGCATTGTTTGATGGAGACACAAATCACCTTTGGGTTCTAACACTTTTTGTTAGCATATGTCGCACTGACTTTTACAGATCATTCGTCACTCACGTTTTAGATAGCACTGACGTTTACAAATTTGGAACTGCGCTTAATGTCAAGTTTCAGTTGATTTAGAATTGCACTTAGTGTAAAGTTTGGGTAGATTTATGACCATCCCTTGCACGACAGGCGTTTTTAAGTCAATTACCTCGGTACGCTACAATAGTATATACATAATAGGGATCATCTTTTCTTGTCATTTAGTTAACCTGTTAATTATACATACTTATACTGGGTGATTCACTGGCCTCTATACAAACTTTGGCAAAGGAAGGTAGATTTAATTAAATGAAAAAAAATCTACTCAATTTTTTATCTGAATTAGGTGACAGTGAAAAAAAGTTGATATAAGGTTCAAAACGGCGAGGGAATTTTTTGTCATAACTTTTTACAGTCAAAATTTTAGGCAATTCTGGTTAGACAATAAAAAAGATTAGACTTTTTTTAAATAATAAAGGTACCCTTGTTTGGAATCGCTGAGCAGTAGTTATCAAGAAAACTGAATCTAAAGATTGAAATTCACTACTAACATTTTCCTAAACCTTGGTACCCTCCTTTTTTCTACAAATCATGATAGAAAGTTTTGACATAAACGAACAACTATTGTTTATAGGTTGTCATGTAGCACATGGTTACTAGCTTCTGTCATGTTAACTCATGGCTACTAGTTTTTTTTTTTAATATAAAAGCTTTAAAATCGCTATAACTTCTAAACAAATAACAATAGGTTCTATTTATATGCATTTTTTTTTCATAAAATTACTACTACTTTCCGCTGACAAAGTTTGTAAAGAGGCTAGTAAATCACACTGTATTCAGATTCAGTATAATTAGATTAAATTAGCCAGTGCTTTTCTTTTATTATAACAGTAAATTCTGAAGGAATTATGCTTCTAAGTCAAAAATGGATTAGGACTTTTCGACTCCATATAGCGTCCCCCAGCATCTCCAGAAGTGACACGGTTGACTTTCCTGACACCCTGTATTTGCTTGCCACCCTTGGGTCATGATATTTGTTTGTGTGTAAGAGAGTTTAACAGCTGTAAGAGATTTAATCAAAGTAAATCCAACGAAGCAGGACGCAGGTAGTCGTACGCGAACTCTGTCAATAAACCATTTCCGTTTCCGACTTCAAAGAACAATCCTGTTTAAGATTCTAAAGCCGTTGGAGCTCATTTCATAACACTGAATTCGATTCATCAAGTCTTTGCCCTGATTAACAAGTATCGAAGTAAACCACGCCCCCCTCCTCCCCGGTGAGTTTAGCTGGCAAAATCTTGTTACAAGAACATCGTACAGCAGTTGTGGCGAATGGTACTTATACTTTTCCGATTTGTCTGTGGTCTTATATACTAGCATAGTAAATTGTAACCTGTTTGGTGTTAGAAATGCCGACTAACTATGTAATAATAAATTGTCGACCAGCGTGGTACTGTTATTTCCATTTGAAATAAACTGGTGCCGTCATCGTGAGGCCTGATTTGATGTAAATATAAATTTGCCTGTAACTAAAAATTTTTCTAATCTGTATGCCCACTTTATTGAAAGATTTTTAAATAATCCGAACGAAAGTCAGCTTGCCTTTGAATTTAATTCAAAATATGAAATGGAGGAGCCATGTTGTATCCAGCAAGGATGATCCAGTAGATTATGTGGAAAATGAGGCACTAACGTCGATATTTGAAAAAAATATTTAAATTGCCACTTCATCAAAATGATGGTCGAATTTACAGTTCAATACCGTATGCAAACCGTGGAGAAAGCATTAAATGTTACACCAGAAGAAATTAAAGTAATATTTGGGATGCCTGTCATAATAGGCTCTCAAGAATCCATGTGTATTGGAACAGTAAAGTTAGATTTTTTCGAATTTAAAATTTTGTCCACGTTGTAAATTTTGTTAATTACGCGAAAACTTTAATGTTCTAACCAACCTGGCTATTGAATATGACGCTAAAAGGAACAAATTATGGAAAGTCCAAGCTGTAGCAGATTTGGTCAGAAACCTTTGCCGGGCTGAGAGGTTGGAAAACCTTTCTTGGTATTATGCCAAAATATCTTTGTTTACAATGAAATAATCCCCTTGAGTTGAAGATGAATACACATGTTTTTTTTTATTTCATGGAATCTAGAAAACTCAATGTGAATTTAAATTCAAAATAGTCTATTGAATGAATGTATTATAAATTATAATTATGTAAGATACATAAAATCCTAAATAATTAAATATACTACCGAATGAAATAAAAAATAGTAGTATTAAAAATGATAATATTTTCACTTAAGGTTTTGCAGAAATTATGGTTTTTCTTTTTTGATACAACTTCAAAATTAAGGCTTTTTGGCGTCAGAGCCATTTGGATACTGTTTTCGGTGTTGAGCCGATTTCTGTACTTTGTTTGTAAGTACGACTATATGAAAATCTTTGTTCGTAAAAATATCTTTATCGCATTCTCATATGCAGTTTTTAAAGAAATGCAGCCCTTGACATAAAAATGACAGATCGCTTTATTCTACAATCGAATGCGTGCTTCATTATTGGAGAGAAGTTGAAGAAGAGCTTTTGGCAATCCTTCTGGTTCTTCAACGAAAACGTTGCTTAGTTCCTCTGTGCAGTACTTCTGATAGGATGAAGTCAGGAAGATTTCTAATAGCTACTCTGTATGCCCTTACTTCTTTCGGTGGTGTATTATATTTTCGTCCGTAATTTTAACTGTGTCCTTAGCCAACGCTGTAGTTTGATATTGATATTTTTCGATATCAGTAGAAATGTATGCAATAATCTGATTGTAATTATTAAATTGGTTGAGGTTTCGGGATTTTTGGTTGATGACTGTTGGAGCTTTTTTCGGAGGTTTTTGGCTGTCATTTCCTATTTGCGAGAGAATTTCATATCTGTTAGCTGCACTTGTTTAGCTAAAGTGTGATGTGCTGGGATGGACTGGAGGTTATTCCTTTTACCTTTTTAAATAGGTTTTTTTAACAATTTGCTATTCATGTTCTGATTTTGTTGATTTATCGTGGCTGCTTTCGTTGTTGTTGTTCGTATCTACTAAATTTGAGTCAAACTCTTCATTTGTTTGTGCATTTTCTTGTGTGTGTGAATCTTCGTGCGCGTTATTGCTTGCTGCTACCAGGGAATGTTGAGTTGTGTAGATTTGTTTTGTTTACATTTCAAAAATTCAATCTCTACTAGAAAGAGCAAACTAAATTTCACTTTTAAGTTATGTTTTTATTACTTGTGTGTGTAAGGATTATTCTTTCTATTTTTGATTTTGCGATATTTATTTCTACTCTCAATCATGAATATTGATCTTTCAGTATTCGAAAGATACAGCGTGCTCAAGGATTGATTTAGAATAAGGTGTAAATGACAAAAAAAATCGAGTTAGAAGCTGATATTCTAGGAATCGCTCCTGCTTATTCTCAAACTAAGATTTTCAGAAAATAAATCAAATTGGTTAATATACAAGGTGTTTTTGGAATAGATTTGTAAATATGGTCAACAGTAAACTACCTTTATTAAAAGAGATAACAAAAAAGTATTAAGAAAAGTTGTTTAGAATTAAGAGTTATGGCAGACTTTCAATTTTCCGACAAGTCGGCCTACTTTGATTTTTTGTATTTTTTTTTTTGGGAAATTGCGTTTATCGCCTTTCTTATTCTCCGTTATTCTCAAATAATCCGAAATAAATCGTCTAACATTTCGAAATACCTCTACTTAAGGTACGTACTGTATTTATACGAGCAAGCTCGTCCACCATTTTGAGTTACTGGAAGTGGCGGCAAATTCAAATTCTAGTTACTTTTCAATTAGCATACGGTAAGTTGGAAAAACAACGATCATATAATTTAATTGTACCGTCTTAAAAGGGATTGGTTTTTAAACAAATAAAAAGAAAGCAGACAAAATCGAAACATAAAACACTGTTAACTAACACGTACGTGGTTCAAACTAGAGAACTTTACTTAGTTCAAACAACAGTGACGAGTGACAGAACTCAATAGAACTGACAGATACAGTTGACAGCACAGAACAACACCTACACACTGTATATAGATTTTAATAACCACACTTGGATGAAGACTAATTATAATTAGCATCGTAATGAAATGCACCAAGATTGAAATCAGCATGCATTGTTTGTCTGGATCAAGCAGTACGTACTCCAACGCACAAAACAGTAACTCTCCAACGGTTTCTAGTCTTGCTTGGTTGATAGACAACAGAACGCACGGTTACCGGTCAGCGCAACCAACAGCTTGGCGCTAAAATCCCTGTGACGTGTGACACAAAATCTAGTGGGATAAGCTTGCCTGGTTAATAAAGCACTCTACCTCTACTGGTTCATATCTTGCTAAAAAAATATGGGTCATTAATCTCAATCCATGGCTAATGTAGATGTAGCATTGTTATTATTGTTATTTTAAAACCGTATGTTGACATGTCATTTTGATAGGTATAAACTTCATTTCAAGATGCTAACAATAGAACAAAGAGTGTTTATTTTGTTTACTGTTATGGTTAGGGTGAAGGAAATACATAGGTACTTTGGGGTATCATGAAAATTTCGTGATAAATGACCAAACGTTTACGTGTCAGCAAACGCCACAAAGGAGTTGTTTCGAAATTTATAAATACTGCTAGTGTTCTAAACGCATCTGCAACAAATGTATACCTACAGTTAATCGAGTAAAACCATTTAACCCTAAATTCATTCATACTTTGGTAGAAAACAACGACGCAAAAAGGTTAGATTTGTGCTTCTGGTACGGGGATCAGAACCTTGAAAATCAAAATTTTCAGAAAAGTGTTATTTTCTCCGACGAATCTACATTCACGACTAATAGGGTAGTAAGTTCGCAAAATTCAAGGTTTTGGCTAGCTGATAACCTAGGGTTTCGTATTAAATGTAGAAGATAATATTCCAAGAAGGTAAACGTATGGTGTAGTATTTCCCACAATTATTGTACCATATATTTTTTTGAAAACTATGAACCAGTATACTCGGAAATGTTATACTGATTTTTACTTCCTTTTACTACTATAAAGGAAGTATTGGATTCACCCCAAAAATTCGAAATTGAGTTTTCAACAGATCTTCACGTTTTAGAGTCCCCTGATCCCAAAAAACATATTTTTTTTCATTGGTCTGTGTGTCTGTGTGTCTGTCTGTCTGTCTGTCTGTGTGTCTGTCTGTCTGTGAACAGAATATCTCAAAAACGAAAAGAGGTATGGCATTGAAACTTCATATATAAGTTTTGTGTACTATGTAGATGAGACAGCAAACTTTTGAAGAAAATCGCATAACCGGAAGTAGGTGTTTACTCTTGTGATTTTTCAGTGTTTTTCGATTTTTTCAAAAACGGCTCTAACGATTTTTTTTAAACTTTACATTTTTCTTAAATTTTTAATGTGTATTGATGTGAGATAGGTGATTTTCCAGTTGAATACTTCTAAAGTGGGTTTCTTTTGTTTTTTTTTCTATTTTTTTTATTAACTCCTATTTTAAATAAAACACCCGGTATATTATTACATTTTTGAATTCACCTTAAAATTCTAGAGAAAATTTGTCTCTTCAACTAACACTCGATTTTGTACCGTTTTTGTAGAATTTGTAATTTTTGAAAATTTTTAACAAATGGTTAAAAATTAAAAATGAAATTTTTGACTAATTATAAGATCACTGTAAAAGGAAGTTGTGTGAGTGTATCACACCAGATTTTTTTAAGTTATTTATATGGAAAATATGCCTTTAAATGATAGAGAGGAAGTATATTTTCATAGACGGTCATCCAGCGCACTCAACTCTTATCGTAGGTAATGGTTGGATAGTCAATTCTTTAGTATGTAGATTGGGCGGAATGGTCCAATACCTTAGCATCCAAGAAGACCAGATTTAATAATCATAAATGTTTATTTACTTAAAGAGAAGGTGTGCGTGGCTCCATTAAAAAACGGTTTGGATCTTTCTAAACTGAAAATATGAGAGTCAATAAACGAAATTCCCATTCACGAGATTCGAAACTCATATACAGAATGTAGGCAACGTGTCGAGTGCTGTGCAGCAGTTGGTGGAAACACTTTTGAATAGTTGATTTCTTGTTCATTTAGTTTGAGTGTATTTGTGGAACTTTGTAATTTATGAACCAGTAGGAGTGGATCCTACAGCCACGATAAAAGGTAAGGATTCTCAATTGTACTGTCTTTCTATCTTAAAATATATAAATAAAAACCCTTTGTCTATTAGTCGATGTGCTCATGAATATAGTACTAGAAACAAAACTGATGATATTCCAGTAAGAACCAATAATGCAAATGGCCCAAAATGCTTAAAATACTATGCACCAAAAGTTTCTAATAAATTTCAGAGATACATTAAAGAATCAGATATAAATCTAAGTTTCAGAAATGTTAAAAAAGTTTGTAAGATCTTTGTGAGGCACAATATTAGAGACACGACAGATTTCAGTTAAGAGCTTCAACAAAAAAACAAAAAAAGATGCAGTTTGGAGCTGGAGCTGTTAATTTGTTTATCGGTTTCAGGATATTAAGCCTTTGTTTACATATACAAAAGTAGGCAGGTAACTAGGTCATAACTTATCTGTAGGGTTAAAGAATATTACCCTACATGGCAACCATAACCATATAGCAACCGATAAACTATTGAACAAATCACGGATGTTATGAATCATAACTGCCTTAGAAGTTTTAAAATCCTCGCTCTACGAGCTCGGATTTTAAAACATCTGCGGCAGTTATGATACTCATAACATTCCTAGATATGTTAATAGCTATAATTAATATGTTACACATCATTTATCGTTTTTACTTTAAATAAACGGACAAGTGGAATAATTATGACTCTTCAATTCACCTGTCATCTGTCAAAAAATGACCAATAAAAATCCAGAATTTTGACGTTTATTGACCAATCAAAAAAATATCAGTGGATCACGACCTGCTGAATTGTTTAACAAACGTCACTGTATGCGGCCTGGGCATATGTGTAGTTTAGCGATTCTCCGCAGAGCGCTGTATACCCACGAACGGGAATTTCAAATTTGCAATGTAACATCAGTTACTACGTTGACTACAATGCAAATGTTTGATTAAATTTTACGGCGTTTCTTAAAATTTTACAACAATAATATAACCCTCCCGTGTATTTTTTACTTCGATTTTCTATTGTGTTCTTTGATCAGGTTCCTGCTAGTTTTTTCGTGTATTTTCTCAATTACATTATTTACGTTCACAGTATAATTTGTTGATTAATTTATTCGTTATTATTGCTCATGATTTTGTTTGGTATTGTTAAAATAGAAAACGGCACTACAAAGTGCAAATATACCAATTGGGGTAGATCTTATCATGAATTTACCTCCAACTAAGTTTTACGAAAGAAATGGTCTGAAAGCTAAATTTAAATTATCGTACTGGTGCTTCAAACAACGTACCTTTTTAGCGATTTCTATTTTCATTTTTTATTAAATAGGTATCCACAAACACCGGGAAAGAATTTTTAGTTGTAGCTTTCAAGAAAGGTGTTTCCGAGGTACTTCTGAGCGAAGACTATAAAATCACATTGCACTTCCTTTATTACATTTTTAATTACTACATTTACAGATAGATATCTAATAAAAGAAATAACTTTTAAATGTTTAATATTAAATTTTTTACAATAAATTACACATAAACTTACAACCTTGCAATAACACACAGAATAAAATACTGCATTACTATTACCACCCTGGAACATCTTCCAAATTTGTAAGAAATATGATTATCTGCGTATCATGTGCTATTTTAGAGCAAATGTGTGAGCTATCCAAAAAATACCTGCTTGAAAATATGAATCCGTCTTCAGCTACGAATTCTTGGAGTTCTACACCTCTCTCAAGAAAAATATTAGAACTATAGATCTCTAAGGTATTTACACGACACTAAATAGATCCTCATAACTGCACAGCGACGCCTATAATTGGCCTAACGGCTGTTGGCTGAGTGAGAATTAAATAAATAAATAAATAAATTACACCATTCATATTTATACTACATTCAAAACAATAGGTCCTTATCCTACTGATACAGCATTTAAAAAATCATTTCTAAACACGAATTAGTCTTGACATCCGTTGTCATTTAAATTCCTCGTGGGTATGTGGCGCCAAACGGCCAAAATTGGCGTTTTCTCAGAAATGAAAACAACAATGGATTTCAAAAAAATGCCCAGGCCGTATAAAGTGACATTTGTCACACAATTCAGCAGGCCGTGCAGTGGATATATCTTCCTAGAAGGTATTCAAGTGACTATTCAACACTATAACATATAAGCCAATCATATTGCAGACATTTGCTTTTTTCAACCCAATAACAGCAGTATATCACTGAATATTGGACACCATGCAAAATATTCACAAAACAATGTACGTACTCTAAAACTAAATAACCTTGTCGCGAAATATCGCTTAGCAACGATGTCCTGTCCTTACCGATATCGCTAGGTTACGTAAAGATAAACACCAACAAACTGTGTGAACAAAGTTTGACTTGCCTTAAAAATTTTAAAATGTTGTGTTTTGGAAGTATTCTGTTGAATTTAATTGAGGATGAATATTAATTGTTGGATTATTTTTCAATAAAGTTAATCGTTATGTATTAATATTGTTAAATAGTCGTCCGAAATACCACTCGAAGTGGGTAATTTTTTTTTAATATTTTGCCATTTCCATAGAAATTATTGCAAATTTCACTCAACAAAATCACACTTAAATGTCACTCCACTCGCCTTCGGCTCGTGACATTTTTGATATGATTTTGTTTCGTAAAATTTAAACGCAATAATGTACATGGAAACGGCAAAATATTTGTCAAAAATATATCCACTACTTGTGGTATTACCCTTGATTATTCAACACTATAATGAACGAACCAATGAAAATTGTTCAATTTGTCAGAAACGGCCAATAAAGATTGACTGTCATTGAAAACACCTAATGTCACAGTGTTTTCACGCGATTCCGATTGGTATCAATGATTTCAATTTAGTGAGTAGCCTTTGACTGACATTTCGCCAAAACGTCAAAGTGAAGTTTGCAAATCAGCGTCGTTCTAAAAACTCATAATAATCGTGTTGGAAGCTCCAGTATTGAATTAATAGTGGAAAACGTTAAAAATGTGTGCTGTCGAACACGGTAAAGGTCATCTACCCATATTGTTGAATAATCTTTCCAAATACCACTCAAGGCAAAATTTTTTAAGAGAATTTTTTTCGTAAACATGCAAATTATTGCAAATTTTTCTCAACAAAAACTGCTCAAATTCCACTCGACCTGTGGTCTCGCAGAATTTTTAACGCAGTTTTGGTTTCGAAAAATTTAAACGCAATAATTTGCATGTCAACGGAACAAATTCTCAAAAAAAAATTCACCTTTTGTGGTATTGCATTTGACTATTTTAAACAAATGTGATTTTTATTAGAAAAAGTCAATATTAGTGTTCTGTTACTATAGAAATTGCGTAGTTTGTTGCTAGATTTACTGAAAATTAATTTGACAAAGTAGTTTAGTTCATTGAATAGTCCCTTGAATGCCATTCTTAGTCAAAGTTAAGTAGATTATTTTTGCGGTGGTATCACTACTCATGTCCATTGCGTTTGGGAGTAGGAGTCGACTAGATGAATGTATAGATAAGGTTCTTCTTTATTATTATTATTATTATTATTATTATTATTATTATTATTATTATTATTTTATATTCATGTGTTCTATTTTCGAATAAATATTATTATTATTATAAATTTAAAACAAAAATATACGGTACCCCCCACCCAAGAAAAGCGCCCTTTCGTGCTTTCCAAGAATACTTCGATACTCAGCATCACTCCGTTTCGCTAATACAATGAAATGCTATGAACCAGTTATTTATCAAAAAAAAAAACCAAAAACAATTTTTTTGCCGACGACCATTGCTCAAAAGTTGATGTTGCCTTCATTTTCGGAGGACCTATCATATGAAAACGATCCAAGACTTCAGGAAGGTTCCTGGCGACCGGAATCGTGTACACATACGAACATACATCCCCCGCACAGCACGTTTAGGCACCCCCCAATACGGGGGATTGATCTAGAGCAGTGGTTCCCAAAGTTGACTGGGCTCCGACCCATCTAACAAAAATTTCCAATATTGGGACCCACTTTTTAGCTGTCTTAGAGAAAAGAGAGCATAAATATTGGTAATGCTCAGATTCCCTAGTGGCGAATCGTGGAACTACTTAATGCTGTCTTATTTGTTCTAATTGAAATTTTTTGTTTGTTTATAAGTGTTACCAATATGAATGAAAAACTGTTGAAATAAGAAACACAACTTAAATAAATTTTTTTGTTACTTAAATACCTACACCTGCAAGGTTTGCTTACAAAGTTATTTCAATCGGAAGGATGTATTGTTTCCGATTTTTCTTCATTACAGTTTTAGCATCAATTTCAACTTTAGTTACTTTTAATCGCAGTGAGTTTGATGCATCCAATTTATTTCGGTATTTAGTTTTAATGTTAACCATAGCCGAAAATCCGGCCTCACATGAGGTAGTAAAGAGGAGGAGGACTTTCATAGCTTCATCGAACAGGCAAGGATAGTTATCAGCAGGGGCGTAACTAGGCAATCTTTTATTGTAAGCAAGCCAACATTTTTGCGCCCCTCAGTACACTAACCATACATGTGACAAAAATACTAATATTACTGTACTACGACTTTTACATTTATCTTCGGATATTCAAAAATATCTACAACATTTTTAATTCAAAAGTTTTAAAATAAACAACTAGTAAATTTTAAAATAATTCAATACAATACAAACAAAATAAGAACAAAAAACAAAATGATAAAACACAGTTCTAATTTAAAAAAGTACACAGTATTATGTAGTCAGTTGAACATTTTACAAATAAGAATATATGTGGTGTACCTGTGTCTCTGCGTCGCCATTTCATCGGCATCGCATTTTTTCAAAAAATCGGAACACTACCTGCACCATTTATAACGCAACGATAAGCATATGCATTTACCAGTGAACACGAGTTCGCATCCCACTGGCTGCAACGTTTTTCTTAATTTCCAAATTCATGTGATTTGTATTGTTAAGTGTTTCAGTATTGTTAGCAACATTAAGGAATTTTTACCTATTTTGTAGATAATTTTGAAGACTTCAACCATTAATTTAATCCAGCAAAAGTTGTTTTTCTTGCAGCGTTCTTTATGTATTAAAGACGTTCTAAAAATTTTTTTTGTAATTTTTTATGTACAATTTTTCAAAAATGTTTGTTTTTTTATTGTGCGGAAGAAATTATCTTTTCAGTGCAATTTTGGCGCCCCTTGCCGCTTGCGCTTGTAAGCGGGGGCCTACTCGGCCTATACCTAGTTACGGCCCTGGTTAGCAGCAACTGAGAGCCAGAATTTCGTTAACTGGTTACGATTAAAACTATTTTTAGGAATTATAAATAGCTGAATGAAATATCAAATTTATCACTTCCTATTTTTTATTTATGTCTTATACAGCGACGAATCGCCCATTAGGGCCCACTCAATATTCGCTTGCGACCCACTGGTGGGTCGCGACCCATAGTTTGGGAACTTCTGATCTAGAGGGCTGGGATCTTCGCCAAAAGATCCGCACCGCCGAGACGGAGATTTGATATAGTGGGTTCATTAGTCGGTTGGCTCGAATTTTAGAGATATTTGACTCAGAGTGGTTTTCGATATGAGGGAATTTCAATACTTCGTACACTTCGTGTCGAAGTAATTAAGGTAGGCGATTTTTCTGGAAATTAAGAGTCTGTCAGAACTCTTAATTATAAACAACTGACCTTAACTCCTAAACTTCCTCAAAGAACAAACGCCGATGCATAATTAGTAGGGATGTAATAACTTGCTTAGGTACTTAGTTTGTAAAAGAGAGGACCAACTGTTACACGTTGTTGCAGACTTTTTTATCTAAACACCTGCATAATAATCTTATTTCCTTGTTTACGTTATGGTTTCCTTGGAATAAATGAATTTATTGTAATGCGCATGCGTAACAGCCACTAATACTTTTCTTTTGCGGTAGAAATCCATTCTAAATCCTGATGAATCTAGAAAACCTTTATAAATTCCTCAAAATCTCTAGAAATCTTCAACATCTTGAGACATGTACATCATAAACCTCCAACGGTTTACCCCTGGCTTTCAAACAAGTGTTCCTTGAAGCAAAGAATATAGATGTATATTCTTTGCTTGAAGTGTCATCCATAGACAGTCTTGATGCGTTATTAGAGTTTAACAGGGACATTGACACTTTTTCTTATTAACACTAAATAAATCAAAATAAGACTTCGTGTTATTGTATTGTTGATGAATTTCAAATCGTTTCATTCAATGATGAAAAGATTGTTAGCATCTCGGAGGAAGGACCTACTGTAGATTTCATGGAAACAAGTTTAAAGTTTTTGTGATAGTCTTCAATTTAAGCGGAGAGACTTCTCTTTGTAACTGTCATATCTTGTCTTAGCAATGACTACATTTCCGTGCTGTCATTTTTTTTACATTGAAAATGTTTAACAATTTGGAAGTGTCACTGTAATACGAGGCTTCAGTAGCGATTTGGGTGACGCTGGAGAGGTTGTGAAAATATTAGATTCAGGGGGATTAAAACAATTTTGTGGACACGTAAGCGTTCGATGCTGTTACAACGCATACCTTTTGAAAGATCCAAATGTGATTTGGAACTAGTTGGCCAAAGTTGCCCCAACTTACACCAGTTGCTTTCTTTCTGTTAAGAATCTCCTAGATTTTATTAGCAGCAAACAATAAAAATTGAGTGCGTATATTTGAAGATGCGGGTAGTTATTTGGTTATTATGACGTAGACATACACCTTAAATGTGCGGGAGAAAAGTTCAGTGACATATGAGTACATAATTATAGTGTTTTCAAATGCCATTTGATTGATAGAAAACTGCATGATTACAAACAAAACTGATTTCTTAACGAACAAAAAATCACCGTTATAAAATCTCCAAAAAGAAGACCGGCAATAAATAAAATTACTGCAGATTGAATCTCCGAAATCGATTAATATTAGCAGGCAGTTTCCATATTCGTTTACAATTTTCATCGATGGCATATCGGAATTTATTGCAGGCCAAGTAATTTACAACCTGTTCACTCACCAAGGACGGCGAGCCAGCGCCACAGGTCCAGAGCGGCGACATTCTGAATTAATTTGTGAGCATCGTTCTTGTTGATTTCAGTTTCTCTATAAGCAGCCTTGACACGTTTTCGAGCGACTGAACTGCATCGTATAGTTGATTGCGGTGCCTATTGAGGGCACTTCTGATTCTGGAAAATAACTGCCTGTAGTTGTTTGCTTTGGCTTCCGTTGTATCTACTGCACTTTTCAATTTCTATAAAAGCGTAATAAATAGGGTAAGAGCAGCTGCATTTTAAAAATACCGACTGGTTTAGTAGGGAAATGTGCAGCTTTTGTGTTTTAATTACATGTAAAAAATTAGAATTTGTAAGCACGAAACTATGCAGAATGTGTACAGAAGGAATGCTAATTAAAAATAATTCTGCAGCCCTATTACTAGCTGTAATACAAATGTAGCAAAACATTTTTTTTATTATTTCCACCTACTTCAGCGCTTTTTTGAAGTTGGTCGAATATACACGACGGGTCATGTAACACAGAGTTCCTTACTTCCTGGGACTGCAAAACCCAACGTTCACAAGCAACACAGATGCGCCCAATATTTATCTAGAAAAAAATATGGGTCAGAGTTATTGCAGAAATGCAAATCTATTATTATCCCGGTATAGAGCACCATTTAAAATCACCTACCGTTAGCTTTATTAAATCAATCTGAAATTTCAATAAGTACAACTCCGATCAATACGAATTTGAGATCAATATTGAGTATCCGTGGTGCCATGAAATGTGTACGTTGGGTTGCAGTTCGAAGCACAAGGGGCTTCAAATTATGTGGCCCAGCCTGTATCATAAAATATTAGCATTATTATTTATCGCTTTTTGTTAATTTTAATTAAATGCAAGACCAAAATACATCCAAGGAAATTATTTCAGTTTGTAGAACCGATGCATTTGTACTAAGATTTTTATTGGTACTTGACTCTAAATACTTGCCAACAAGGAGGTTGATCACTAGGAAAGGTTAACAGCTTTACTGATTAAGGTCTAAATGAATAATGCTGATAGTACTACTTTCATAAATCTGTACCCAATAAAATATTGATGCCACACATGACTATAATAAGCAGTGGTTCTCATATCTCGGTTTTGAAATGGTGTCGGACATTATGCGATTATGCTCAAGTGCAGGAAAATAATGTAATGTAGGAGGACGTTAGAAAGCCTGTGATTACCTCGTAGAGTCAAAAACTAAAAAGCAATTAGGTTTAGTTGGACAAACTATAACTAAAAATGGAGGAGATGTCAATAGAGCGAAGGGTAGCAATGCGTTGCGTTTATAAATTTTAACCGGTTTTCATAGAAATTGGCAAAACTGTAGCAACTCCTTCCTGCAGAGAAATGGCGCGAAGTTTGAGTAGGTGTTGCTTCTCCAAATGCTTCGCTGTGTAATTCAGAATTTTTCATTTTATCAGATAAATACGTGTAATTTCGGAGTAGTCTATTTATATAGTGTGAATAATGTAAGACTATACATTGGCAACTTTATTTTAGCATTAATCAATTTACCCATGCTAGTAACGTTTTGTTCTGTAGTCACTCTGTTGTTATTTTGTTTACAAACACCATGGTAACATTAAGTAAATTCCCTAGGTCTAATTTTGCATAATTCAGCCATGTACAGTCTTACGTTATTCGCATTAATCAATCTACCCATGGTAGTAACAATTGTAGATTTTGAAATTACAATGAAATAATCCAGTTTCAATTAGTTTCTGTAGTCACTGTGTTGTTATTTTGTTTACAAACACCATGGTAACATTAAGTAAATTTCCTATGTCTAATTTTGCATAATTCCGCCATGTACAGTCTTACGTTATTCGCATTAATCAATCTACCCATGGTAGTAACAATTGTAGATTTTGAAATTACAATAAAATAATCCATTTTCAATTAGTTTCTGTAGTCACTGTGTTGTTATTTTGTTTACAAACACCATGGTAACATTAAGTAAATTTCCTATGTCTAATTTTGCATAATTCCGCCATGTACAGTCTTACGTTATTCGCATTAATCAATCTACCCATGGTAGTAACAATTGTAGATTTTGAAATTACAATAAAATAATCCATTTTCAATTAGTTTCTGTAGTCACTGTGTTGTTATTTTGTTTACAAACACCATGGTAACATTAAGTAAATTCCCTATGTCTAATTTTACATAATTCAGTCATGTACAGTCCTACATTATTCTCACTGTATATAGGGTTTGGCAGAATGATATTACCATTTTTAAAACATTAAGTTTGGAGAGGATGCAATGATCTTAAAGATCAAACATGTAATAGACTCTACATACCTAAGGATTTTATATGTCAATAATCAATAAAAATATATGGTTGGCTTTTACAAGCAAGATTTTTTGTGGTCGAGCAATGTCCAAGGTTGAGGTGAATCATTGCAGTACAACGTGCGTTTCGGTTGGACTTTTGGGGAAATCAGTGACAGAGGGGATGCACCACCACAACTGGCCATTCGCAGATGGATCAGAAAATAGCAAGAAGATATATTTGTTTACAACAAAAAAGGAATATGTCGTGAAAAATCTGTTAGAAGTGAAAAAAAATATTGAACGAGTAAGAATTGCAGTTGAGTGTTTGGGCGATATTTCCTGGGCATCAAGTAGACCAGACTTGACAGCCCTACTTTTTTCATACGTTTTAACAACATAGACGAGTTAAAAAAAACTGCATTTATGCCGAAACTGAAGCTATTCCCGACGAAATTATGTGTGTAAATTTCACTGAACAACTTCGCGCCTGTATTGAAGAAAATGGTAGTCAATTGAAAGGTTTGATAATAAGTCATAAAATCCAAATGTTAATAGAACAATATGTGATAAGAATAACTAATGTGTTTCGTTTTGTTCAAAAGTATGGCGTTCTGAAAATGGTAACATTATTCCCCAGAACCCTGTGTAAACGAGAGTTAAAAGGGGTAAAATGCGTTTTCAGGAATTCCTCAATATCTCTTAGGCCCGATGAGATATCGACTTGGTGTTTATTTGCAAAGATAGTCAATGCAAATGCCTAGAAACGCCAACTAAAGTTTACGGAGCAACAGTCATTTATATTTATCACCACTTAAAACAGGTTATAATACTTGTAGTTATTTGTATACCTAGACATTGAAGTTTCACTTTTTATCACGAATGTGTCTGTTCTTTGAAGGAACTACACTTTCTGTACCGTATACCAAACATTTTCAAGGTCACCTAACTGAGCATACAATATCATGTCGATAAGCCAAATTTTACGAAATTTACTTTTTCGATAGTATGTTAATTAAATAAAAACCGTATTTCTCTATTAGCCTTGTCAGTGTTGAAGCTCCCTTCATATTCAATATCAGACTAATGTTTAGCAATATGTTTTTCTCATTGTGTTGTCTTTGGATCTCTCAGCTGATGGTTTCCAATTCGTAATCCTCTTCACTATACTTTCGTCTTCACATCTTTCTATGTGCCCTAACCAACTAATTCTCGCTGCTTTAATTCCTTTCACTATGTCTTCTCCTTTCATTTTTTTCCGTCAGTTCGAAATTCATTCTTCCTCTGCATTCACCGGACTCTACACGTATTGGGCCAAAAATTGGTCGTAGGAATTTTCTTTCTAACACTCTTAATTTGTTTTCATCACTTTTTATTAAATTCAATGTCTCACAAGCGTATGTTATTGCTGGGTTTATTATTGTTTTATATATTTTAATTTTAGTTGCTTCACTGATACACTTATTTTCAGTAACTGCTTGTAACTGTAGTACAGTTTATGTCCTGTCTGTAGTCTGTGTTTAATATCTTCTTGTTTATCATTGTTATTATTAATTTGTACACCTAAATATTTAAAGGTTTATACTTCCTCAAATTTATATTTCCCGATCTCAACGGTTCTTCTTTCCTGGTGTTTCTTATGACATGTCATATATTTGGTTTTTTCTTCGTTAATATGTAGTCCTCTTTTGACTGCTTCCTCGTCCATTCTTCTTACCAAATCATCTAGCTTGCTTTTACTACGTGCTATTATAGCCAAATCGTCTGCTTATGCTATGATTTATGCTTCGTTTGTTATAGTATTTCCTATATGTCCAATGTTTCTTATTATGCTTTCTAAAGTTAAATTAAAAAGAGGAGCTGATAGTGCATCTCCTTGTTTAACGCCTAAGTTTACTTGAAAGTATTCGGAGTTTCCAACATTAGTTCTAATGCTGATCTGTGTTTGTTCTAATGTCATTTGAATTAAACTAATTATCTTACTTGGGATTACTAGCTTCTGCATATCTTTGAAAAGCACTCCTCTTTTAATACTGTCAAAGGCATTCCTAAAATCGACAAATAATATTTCGATCATTTGCTTCATAATGTGAATGGCATCTGTCGTTCCTTTTCCTTTGCGGAATCCAAATTGGTAGTCTCCAATTTCGTTTTCAGCATATTCTTTTAATCGTGCTTGTAGGAGTGTGGACAAAATCTTAAATGTTGAATTTAAAAAGGTTATTCCTCTATAGTTACAACATTTTTCGAGGTCTCCTTTTTTAGGTAATACAGTTACTACTCCCTTATTCCATTCTTCTGGCATTTTATTTTCCTTCCAGATATTTCTAATGATTGAATGTATTGTGATATTTAGGTGTTCTCCCCCGTATTTTGTAAGTTATCCATTTATCGCAACCTGGTGACTTTCCATTTTTAATTTTTGTTATAATTTCTTTTATTTCTTCTGGAGTAGGTTCTGTTATTTCTTCATCTTCTACTTCTTCGAGTTCATATTGCATTTCCTCGTTATTGTCTGTCAGTAAATTTTATTTCGTGTTCTTCATACAATACTGTTCCATTTTCATCTTTTATACGTCTTGGTTTGATACTATTTTTGTGTTTATTCTTCCTGATCTGTTGATAAAAATGTTTTATGTTATTTGTTCTGTTTTCTTCTATTTCATCCATTTTCCTGTTCAACCATTCTTCTTTCTTGTCTTTGCATAGTTTAGTTGCTTCGTTCGTTTTGTTTTGTATATATTCTTATCCAGGAGCGTAGGAGCGTTTTCTAGACTGCGGGGGTCATTCCAATTTCAATAAAGACTTCTAAGTTGATCCGTTAATACGAGCTATAATATTTCTGATTATCAATTTTTAGTTCAATACTATAATAGTATATTTTAGTCATTGGTTACTTAATAAGTACTATTTTATAAAAAAAACTGTACCATAAAAAATTATTAAACAATGAACAATGTTTATTATCATATTTTCACATAAGCAAAGAATACACATAAATAAGCAAACTTAAATGAATAGACAAACTAGTTTTCAAAAAATAAAAAGGGGGTAAATAAAGATTAGAAATGTAATAAATGTATATAAAACACAAATACAAAAATAAATGCCATCAAGAAACTATCATTTAGGAACCTGTACCAAAAATAGAAATCCTAGTTGGTAAAGCACCTACGAAATCGTTTACAAGATCGTCTAGATCTAGATGTTCGACTTCCTCTCTATATAAGTATTTAATACACATATAGTACAGTCATTTGGTAGTTTTACCTGGAAAGTTTTCCGGGAGTTTTGAAAATTGGTAATTTTATATATTTCGATGTGCTCTTTCCGAATTTCAACTTTGCCACCTCGTATCTTTGCCGCTCGCGCCGCCATATTGGTGCCTAAAAGCAGTTTTTTTTCAATATTTCCTTTCCGACTCATTTCACGATAAAAACATTTATATACAAAATGAAACTAGAGAAAATTTTCTACAATTTATGTAATAACCTTTTTTTTGCGCCGCAAAGTGTAGTTCAACACGCGTTTTGTTAAAAAACTCATTTCCACACCACCTTGGGGTAGAGTAAGCGGCGCGTTTTTTTATCGTGGTATCCACAGTAGGTCTAATCCACATGCAATTCACTATTCCAAAATTTAGCACATTCTTTTTCGCTTCGCTGTTCTTGATGAACCAGGTGTTGCGAGTTCATTGTCTTTAGTACCGATCGAAACGTCACTGACCGAAATTTCTTCCACATCATCCGCGATGGGATTATCAGTTTCATCACAATCCTCTTCGTTCTCGATTTCGTTTGCTTGAAAATAGTCTCCGTTTCTTCCTCTTCATCGTTATCTTGTAATGGAACTTGCGAGTTATCACAGGTACCACTACAATTCGTGCATACAACGGAGCACTTTAACCCAGCCCCTTCTTGTTTGTTTTCCTTTAATTCTGAAAAAGGTGGATGGTTGCACAACCAATCCATCAGTTCTTTTGTGAACTTCTCATTTCGACATGCTGCTCGAAACTGGAAAAAGCTAAATTGCAAAACTTTTCAACTTCGTCGCAAATATTGTGCAGGAATACCATTCCTAAAGTCAACTTGGAAAGCACGCTTTTCTTGACTCCTCGGCCAACGATTGCTCAATTGTCATATCTGACCACGTACCACACCAAAATTCGTCGGAACGTCTAATTGTAAAGTATCCTTTAGTTGTGAAAAGTTCGTATTCTTCAGCTGTCATTCTTTCCTTCAAATCAAGCATATCTTGCAAATATAAATGCCAATATTTTGCATATAAGAAGTGGCCACTGGCATGAAAATAAGGCATCATTTTCTGGACAGTGTCAAGATGTATAATGGTTTGCCGCGCTCTTACGCCAAAACTATTAATTTTACGAAAAAAATGTTATTACATAAATTGTAGAAAATTTTCTCTAGTTTCGTTTTGTTTATAAATGTTTTTATCGTGACATGAGTCGGAAAGGAGATATTGTCAAAAAACTGCTTTTAGGGGCCATTTTTTCAATATGGCGACGCGAGCGGCAAAGATACGAGGTGGCAAAGTTGCAATTCGGAAAGAGCACATCGAAATCTATAAAATTGCCCATTTGCAAAACTCCCGGTAAACTTTCCAGGTAACCTCTTTTTTTGGAACCAAATGACTGTACTAATATATGAATCAGTCGATTTTGGGTCATGGTGGCGCGCAAGTAATTTTTTATTCTTTGCAACATAGAAAAACTACGTTCAGCAGTTGCACTAGTAGCCGGAACAACTAATAAAAGTGTAATAAGATGTATGACTTCAGGGAACAAATGTTTTGTTTCTGCTGTCATGCCCTTTAATGCCTCGACGATATGGTTTAGCGATTGGAAATTTTTATTGTCGTTAATTTGTAATATCATGTTGTGTTGTACTTCGTATCTATTTTCGTCAATTCCAAGTTTATTTAAGAAATTGCGAGTTTCCGTGCTGTCTTCAAATTTGTTTAAAATAATTTGTTCCATTAGCATTAATTGTTGATATTCAGCATGATTGGACCGCTTTTTTATTTCATTTATTATAGTATCACAGGCTTCGAAGTACGCAACTCGACAGATGTCTTTGACTGTTTCAAAATTATGTCCAGGAGTAGATGCGGCACTCTAGTATAATTTTTTAGGAATTGTCCTTTTTCTAGGTAATGTTATTGGATCTAGTTCTAATTCTTTTTGAATGCTGTTTACTTTTATCCATATATCTTCGAAAGATTTATCGTTTCTTATGCTCTCTAACTGCTTTAAAACCAAATTAACTGTGCTCTGAGATCCAGAGAAAGTCATAGTTTTCTTTTGTAAAACTACACTTAATTGTTCAGTAGGTTCAAAAATGATTTTACAAACTAACAGTGCAAAGTAGTTAATTGCCTTTTGAGTTCTTTCCAGTAAACCACTTGCTTTAACTGATATTGGTTGTTTGGATTGCGAGAGTAACAGAAATTCTTCTAACAAAATGGGATATGTTTTTATGGTATTATTTATAGCTTGCAACCGCACAGACCATCTTGTAGGACAAAGAGGGCGGGGATTTCCAAATTCAATGTTTTTTTCTTTGCAGAGTTCTTTAAAATCCGCCATTCTTTTTGGGGAGTCCCTTAGCACCACTCCAACATCATTGAGCCATTGCATGGTATCTCTCAAAAATGCAACAGTCCTTACTGCATCTTGTAATGCTAGATTTAAACGATGGTTACTACAATGGACGTATGGAGCCAGTGGTTGCAATTTCAACAACCTAGCTTGTACACCTCGATAAGCCCCAGACATATTGGCAGCTCCGTCGTAGCATTGTCCCCGTAAATTACTTAAAGGTAGATTAAAGCGGGTCAAACTATCCAAAATTATATTTTTTAAGGCCTCTCCAGTAGTTGAACAGGTTGTATATAAACCTAGAAAGTATTTTTCCACATCTATCTCTTCAGACACTGTTCTTATACAAATAGCTACTTGTTCTTGGTTGCTAATGTCAGAGGTTTCGTCAACTATTAAACTAAATTCGGCGTTCCTAATTTTAGATAACACTTTGCGAAGAACACAATGCTCCATTTGTTCCATCAACTCATTTTGTATTTGAGGTGATAAAAAGTTGTTCCTTCGTTGTATAAAGGTGCACAATTCTGGGCAGTCCCTGCTTCGTAATGTAATCAGTTCCTGGAAATTGCTCTTTACGTCACAATGAGATCTGATTGCAATTCCTTGTTTTGCAAGGTATAACAGCAAACTAAAAATTTGTTTGAGAGCATTTCGTGAGACACGCTGATCCTGATGGGAAGCTGTATTTAATTGTGAACTAATATAGACGTTTTTCCAAATTGAGACAATTTTAGAGTAGCTTCTTTGTGAATACTACTACTTTCGTGCATTATAAACTTTTCTATGCCTTTCTTCCAATTACTGAATCCAGATTTTACGAAATTAGTCTTATGCGAATGCGAAAAAGTAATTAGATTCAGCACACTAGCTTTAGCACAAGAATGACAAACAACTTTTGATATGCCAGAATCATAATGGATCCACGAAAATTTTTGAAACCATTCGTAATTAAATTTACGTTCTCTATTTTTAATTATTTGGCTAGGCATGTCTCCAGGTTGAAAAGATTTATCTGGCAACGTGCTTAAATCTACAAAAGCTGTAGTACCTTTTAGTTCTACGCAAGTGGATTTTTCGCTTTGGCAAGTAGACTCAGTAAACTGCATACTACTCGTATTCTGGCATACACTTGCACTACTCGTACTTGCTTCAGAATCATCGTTTACTAAAATAATTAAGTTAGTTTTAACTACAGAAAGACAGAATTCCCCAATAAAGTTTACCTTTTCTCATTTTATTAGGAATTTGAGTTAAAAACTCAAATATCTTTTTCTGTGCCATAATTGATTTCTTTTAAGCTACAAACAGTTACAGACCTGAGTACACACGCGAATGAGGCAGATCGAGGAGAGGTAACAAAACTTTACATTGCGCTTGAATGCAATGCATATTATCCCTATTCGTCTAAGTAGCTATTATTGTAAGCAGATAGACATAACACGTATTAATGTTCCACATAATAAATCAATAAATGTATCTTATCAGACCCGCGCCAATCGGTTGATCAAAAAGGCGGCTAAAATCTTAATAGTATCTTATGGAAACAAACCTTGCAGTTGCAATGGAAATACCCGATAAGAAAAGTGTTATTATAGTATAGTATAGTATAGATTAATTTCTGAAATTTAACATCGCTCACTCGGCGGCAATAAAGAAAAGGTGATTTATTTCATTACAATTCAAGTTCATATATGTTCCTGTTAGTGGTTATAAGAAATACGTAAAATTATAAATTATGATGAAACTAGAAAAAGATATTTTTGAGGGGGCCAGGCCCCTCTGAACATTATTTGAGGGGGCCATTGGCCCCCGTGGCCCCCGCGGCTCCTACGCGCCTGTTCTTATCTTCTTCTTCACCTGTGTGTAACCATTTTATTCTTGCATGTCTCTTGCCTCTCGTTGCTTCTTCACAATCTTGGTCATACCATTCTTGAGAAAATTTCTGTCTTCTATATTCTATTTCTGCTTCTGATGCTTTTATTATATTTTCTTTAGTATGTATCCACATTTCGTTAACATTTCCTGGCAGTGTTTGGGGTTTACTTATTTCTTCATGATATTGTATTCTTGTGTCTTCATCGTATAGCTTCGGTATCATCCATTTTTTCTGCTCCATTCTTTTTGTTTTATTTTGTTTCCTGATTCTTACTTTTGTTACAACTAACAAATGATCAGTGTGCAAACTAGTTCCTCTGAAAGATCTTACGTCATTTATAGATGCTGCATATTTTCTGGACATTAACACATGATCTATTTGATTCCCTCTGTTTGTACCTGGGATTAGCCATGTCATCTTATGAATTGGTTTGTGTTTAAACTTCGTACTACTAATTACTAAGTTTGCTGCTGCTGCAAAATTGCACAACCTCTCCCCATTGTGATTTGTATTGTCATGTAACGTGTCTTTTTCTGCTACCGATCTATAACATGTTTCTTTACCAATTTTGGCGTTAAAATCTCCTAAAAATATCAAAATATCATGCTTGTTTATTTTTTCATACACATCTTCTAGCTGCAAATAAAGTGAATTATTACTACAACAAAATAGCAATTTATCTACGACGGTGTGTAAAATTGCCTTTTAGTTGGCAGTTTTAAGTTTGTAAAACGACTGTTTAATAACATGTTTTCATTAGTTTACGTCGTCAGTAGTAACGTATTTAAAAGATTTCATTCGGCACGTTGTAAGTAGCAACGTGTTTTAAAGTTTTTAAAACACGCAAAATTACGACCGGTTGCTGGTAATCCTAATTTACATTTAAATATTTTTTTAATATTTACCGTGTTTTCTAGATTCTATCGTAGATAAAATATTTAACGATACACGTGCGTAAAGCATCTTTAGTCACTCGCGGGGCTTAAAACGCTCCCTCACTAGCGTTTTAACTCTACCCCACTCATGCCTAAAGAGTAGCTTTACGCACTTGTATCGTAAATTACTATTAAGTTACAAGGCCGGAAAATGACTTATTAAAGTACGAGTTTAGATGTTTACGGACGAGGCGAAGAACGAACCGAGTCTGGAATTTCTAAACGAGTGATTTAATAATATTTTACGGCCGTGTATCGTACAATATTTTATTTCATACTGTTTTATACAATATGTTCATTGAAAAAGTTCATAAGGGGAGGCTGTAAAAATTCAAACGTATGAATATGTTGGTGGTACCTTCAGTCTGTTAAATTCGATGTTAGCAGATTAGGTTTTGCGTCAGTCTGTGTCGAAACTGACGCAAAGCCTAACCTGATAACCTCGAATTTGACATTGACTTACATTTTCACCAACTTATTATTCAGCAGTTGCCTAGCAACACTTTCCGGCCTTGTGATGTAATGTTCCCACTTTCCAGACTCAAATTAATGACGTAAAGTCGTATTTTCCGGACAGTATGAAATAGATAAATTTTTTATATTCTAATATAATGTTCGGCGATTGGCCAATTGAAATTATTATTTCCATTAAACTTGAGTTATTGCTTTATAATGTTTTTCTTAAACTAAAAGCATTCGTTTACCCAACACGAACTTCGCGCTATTTATCTGTATGATTATTTGAGATACCGGCTATGGATTTGTAACAATACTACCAACCTCTAGGTTAAACAGTTAGAATGTTTAAAAACTGTGTTTGGCAACCGCTTAAGCTCTTCAGTGAAGCGGGTTGTCTATGCAAATTTGCAAGAAGCAGACTGGCAAATACATTTGTCCGTGATAGTACATACTTCTTGTGTGTCGTAGTTAACGCTTAGTTCAGCACTATCCTAACAAATAATACGGATCAGAAAGCTAATTCAGCCGACAGTAAGTAATGTCCAATTTTAGTAATTACATTAATTCAAATTAGAGCATGACATACATTGCTGTAGTTCAGAATAAAAAACATTCAAGGGGCGGGAAAATATTAAAAATAAAAAAGTATAATATATTACTCAGATATTTATTATATTAAATATATATCAGTCAATAATATAAAGCGCTTTTTCAAAGATGGGACTGCCTTCTTCTCGCTGTATATCTGAATATTCTCGAAACTCACAGATAGCATTTCTTTTTCACCGTCTACTGTTTTAGATTACTTACTTACGATAAACAAAAACATAGTCTTGATATTGTATCAACTTTAACGCGCTTTCTTTGGTCTTCTTGTTCTAGCGTTTTCCACTGAAACGGCTGGACTTTTGTCTCATGTATATAGGCCTAGACAAATGATCCATCGGCTGTTCACAAATGCAAACCTCAATGCCTCACGCCCATGAGTATTGCAGTCTACCAAATAGCTACATGGCAAGCTGTTATGTCGGTTTGAAATGCAGACGTCGCCACTGGTTTTATGCCAACGGAAGAAGTTGAGTCCTTCTTGCAAACGCTAGCCGAGGGTAGCTGATTAGAAGCTAGATAGTGACAGGTTGCGGTTGGCAGTTATTTCATTTTGAGTAGGATTTGATTCGCTATGCTGGAACATTGTAGAGCCGCTGTAAGCTTTCGCATTTTGGACTTTGTCTGAAAGCTTCGTAACCCTATTTTTAAGCCCTGTTCTCGTAATGTTGAGCGCCAGGAAAACTTCATCTCTCATCTCTGGCCATTAATTTCTACTACATCGAGCTAAGTACTTCTACGTTATCGTTTTAATAATGGATGTGTGTATTGCCGTCCATTTTAATTATAATGATTAAGCTGAATGTGTTGATTGTCATCTTAACAGACCTTAATGTTGAGCACATCTACGTCTGGGGTATGCGGTCGCTATTTGAAATCGGCGGATGACTTGTCGTTAGGCTATACATACTGACTTTCTTAATGGGTAACCCGACATGACGTCATGTATTAGGTAGTTTTATACGGATTTATTACGAGTCCCAGCCTTCCCACCTTACCCGATAAAAATCGTATCATAAAATTTAAATACCTTTATCCTCTATAGGGTTGCGGAATTCACATTAGCAATGCAATTTAAACGTACACCGACAATTACATAGCTCTCTAGAGAATAAACGCATATGACCATACTGTATTTATCTGTAGGTATTAGATTTCAAACTGTTTAATTTCTTGTGAAGCGTTTTCAGGATGAAATAGCTTCTTAGAAAAAAATGAGCCAGGTAAGCAAGCAGACTTCGCGCGTTAAGCTCGCACATCTCCCGACGCCGTAAGAAAGGTGTTAACTGGAGAATGTTCATATCGCATTATCTGCTGATAATCACCATGGTGGCGCCATACTTAATACAATCTTTTTCTCCGTACCTACTGATTTGACTACCGCTAGCGAACCCTTACTTTCAATTTAAGGCTAACCCTCTTTGCCGCTAACTGCTTGTGCAATTTTTGATCTTGCTGCGGATCATAGACGAAGTAACAAAGCATGAATATTAAAATGGGTTAATTCTATTTACGATCTTTAAGTGTTTAAGAAGTACCATAAATTTTCGTGCAAGAATTGGCACACGAAAGATCTTATACCAAATTAGAATATTTGACATAGATTTGTGTGCAGTTTTATTCCTTTTTGGGTGGTATGCCATCTAATTCTTCTTACTTTTAGTGGGGTAGTAGCTGGCAGAAGTTAGTTTTAGGTGTTGTTGGGGTTTATATTTTAGTTGGATGTATGCCGTTGGTGTTTTTTTTTTGTAGATTTCTGGTTGTTGGACAGAGGTCCGTTTCATAAGATTAGAGTGGACGTTCGCAGAAGGTTAGTTGTTTAATGGCTGAGATATTTGGGTGGAGTGTATGAGTCGAGAAGGCTTTGGATACTTTCGATTAAGCGTTCTTTTATTAGATGATCACTCCTTCCTTCTTCGCGTTCTTTTTCCGATCTTTAGCGATCCTATTTCTTTTACCCTAAAGTGTAGTCTTCGGTAGAAAATGGTGATTTTCAGTGAAGGACTGTCTGTTTCCTGCTAAATTTTCTCTGTGATGTGGTGCGTTTGGGACTAGTAGTAATTCAAATCTTCGGTATGCATTAGATAAAGTTTGTAGATACCTTCAGCCAGCCGTTTCAGTCGTAGGAAGAACCCTCAATTAGTACGAGTAGTGAGTAGGAAAAGCGTGGCTCTGGCTATCGCTTCTCTGATCATCTAGATCTTCTTTTGCCGAGGTTGCCTTCTTCCTGCATTTTGGTATCCCATTGGGTGGTTTTTGTGTAATGATGGGGATTTTTGATTAATACCTTAACTGTGGGGTATCTTCCGCCTCGCGGTTTATTAGGAACTTGTCAAGAGTGCTTGCTAAGATATGGGGTGATTTCGAGGAGTCTCGGGTTTGGGACTTTTCCGCAATGGGTTGTGAGGAGGTTGCGCGCCGCCACAGTTTTAAGATCTAGCAGCGAAGAGTAGTAGCGATTCCTGTCGCAAAAGTTGTCTTCCCTTTGGTTTCCTTTCGCATCCGTCTCCACAGGTAGTTTGTTAATGTTAGTATGGGTTATTGGCTTTTAGGACTTATATCTTGGGAGTTTTCCCGAATCTATGTTAATTTTGTTAGAATCGACGAGGATTTATTACTAGACTTTGTATTTTGTGGTATACTGCAGCCGCAAATTGCGGTTGATATTGTTGACTGTCATAGAGTAAGCTTTATGGATTTTTGTTTGTAAGGGTGGGGGGGGGGGCATTTATTTGTTATGGCCATTTTGACATTAACCCCTAGTTTTACCTTATGTACTAACGTTAGCTACTTTGACTAGCCTTAGATAAAGCTACTTATTGGCTATGCAAATTTAAAGGATATAGGTGATTTTTAACTGCTACAAATTATCGTTGAGGTTCCTTATAGGTATACGTCGATAATTGCTATTTATCGAAATTAGGCATAGCTCACGTGTAGTTTAGACTTTATATGTACTTGAATGATACAATCGGACAATAAGTGGATCCACAACGATGATGGAATGAAAGATCCATATCAGAAATACGAAGCTGAGAGTATAAAATTTAAAAAATGAATTAGTTTGGAGAGACTTATGATTTTAAAGAAGGAAGGTTTCTTAAAATAAAAGCAATAACACAAGTAAAATACCAAGGCAATAATAATTTACAACAATGGCAGCATGAGTAGAGGCTCGTTGTCTGCAACAAAATTAATATCGTTTTGATTTTTCGTAAGTGTGGCCAATAATATTTGGGTGTTAATACAAAGCATCTAATTAATAGTTGTTTGATTGTTTTTGAAAATTAAATAATTATCTTAAAGTCCGCCTTTGTGGCTGAAGTGAAGAGTGTGTCCAATGTAGGTTAAACCTATCCTGGCATTTAAATCTCCAATTCTTGGATATCCCATGGTCTTACTAGAAATATATAAAATTCAAATAACAAAGTTCATTAATGATTTTGAAACTAAAGAAACTGGAATATATTGCAATGTAGAACCGTGTTTATTAAAGCGTTGGAAACTTATGTGGGAGTCTTTTGATTTATTTTTTACTACATAGTTACTTAATTACTATAATTATTTGATAAATTAGAATTAGTTAAATAAATAATTAACTAACTAGGTACTTATTCAAAATCTAAAAATTCTTAATTTGATCGTGTTCATGATGGAAACATATTTGCCTCTCACGGAATAAAATTTTCAGAATAAATTTAATTTAGTTTATAATATTCGCTCTCGCATGGCATCTACTGAAGACCAAGACATTTATATGAATGATGAAGCATCATCAAGCCCAGCTGCATGCAAATTCCGCCATTTTAAAGCCGCTTTCTGTTGAAAATTGCTGACAAACATGTACTACAATGAGCGACATATTTATGTCCGTGCAACACGTAATTGCTAGCACTAAACGTAGCGAAATAACGCGAAAACTTCCAACTTGGAAAGTTCAGGCGGTGCATTCAGCTGCCGGGAGGAATGCTGCAGAATTTTCCGCCGAGTTGTGCGAACTTCGCACTGAATAGCAATTCCGAGTCGTTAGTTTAATAACGTTAAGTGCCGAACTTCCCAACCATTTGATAGTTCAGAACTTAAACATACCAACAACCATATTTCTTGAATTATGTCGAAGGTTCGGTAGAGCGTTTGCAGAGCCCTGTATAGCTCCGGATGTGTCTCGCATTCGTTTTTACCTGTGTTTGTGGAAAATTGTGAGTTCAAACGATTTATGATTGCAGTCGGTTGTCGTTGTAGACAAGAATTGTGAATCTTTAGTTTTTCCCTTACAGTGGGCACGCTATTATTGTGGAAATGACTTAAGACGTACTATTTTGTGGCAGGTACTCATACTGCTGCTATGTTTAAAAGTTTTGTCAGAAATTAAACAAAATCTACGAATTATGATTTTATACGTACTTTGATTACAAGGTAGTCACGAACAGTAACAAAAAAAATAGAGTGGTTTTGAAAGCAACAAAGTGAGCAAAATGAGATATAGAATGAAATATGTTGGGAAAGATATTGATTATAGTCAGGTAACAGAAGCATGGGCTGCAATAAAAACTTTAAACTTTACACTTTAAACCAACTGGCCAATAATATACAGCAACAACTCATAAATACTTTATTTAGTTGATACAATAAACGAGTGAACATTCTGGTTCGACAGCCAACCGTTAACTCTCCGCGGCGGCGCCGGCGTGCGTATTACGCATAGCAATATAATGACATTTTAAACTTAGCGTTAACATAGTATGTAGTTGAAATGGAATACAGTACAGACAAGAAAATAAAAATAACACCGGACTTCAAATGTTCCAGATGAGCAATTGGAGAAAATATTATAGCAAGATGTTGATTGAAAACAGAACACAATATCCGAGCTAGCATCAGAGTGAAGCTTAAACAGCCACTGCAATAGCTGACATAACCTCTATTTCAAGTCAAGCTTTGGCGATATACATTCCGTTTCCCGTCTCATTGTAGTACAGTGAAATTCCATTTCTATTAGTGAAATACTTGAAAAAATCGTATGTAATTAAAAATTTTAAAAATTATATGACATTTAAAAAAATTTGATAAGTTTAGCAGATTATTAATTTATAAAATTATTAAATAAGCATGATTTTTGATTATAAATAAAAATCATTTTGTCATAAACATACTTTAATTTTAAATTTTTGTTAGAGCATTGTGTAATAATTGTCTTAAAAATGGATTATCATGAATAATCCCGTTTACTTCTTTAATGATTAATATTAAATTTTAAGAAATGTTGTTAACTACATCCAAATTTAAACCACATTTGCTAAAAATTGTTAATTTTATAATTGTGTTATTAAATTACTGATGATGCCAACATAACTGACGAAACGTATAATAAAAATTTTTTCAATTTAAAATCAAAGTACCTATGTTTACGACAAAATAATTTTTATTTATAATCAAAAAGCATGCTTATTTAATAACTTTATGACTTAATAAGATCAAAACCCACAAGCTAAGAATGCTAGAAGTGAGGGAGGAGTACCAAAAGGCCCTAACAGAAGAAATAACCAAAAAGGGGCAGAGCGATAGTAAAAATGTAAATGAAAGATGGGAAAATCTAAAAGGATCGATACTAAAAGTAGCAAGCAAGATATGCGGACACACCAGAGTAGGTACCGGTAAGAAGAAAACGGCGTGGTGGAATAAAGAGGTCCAAAGAGAAATAAGAGAGAAGAAGAAACTCTGGAAAAGATACATACAAAACAGAACCGTAGTGAACTACGAAGACTACAAGAGACAGAGGAGGGTGGTAAAGAAACTAGTACTGGAGGCTAAACAAGAATCGTGAGAAGAATTTGGAAAACTGTGGAAGGAAATAGTAAAGAACATCAGAAAATGTTCTACAGAGTAATTAAAAATTTCAAGAATAAGCCAGAATACAAACTAAAGCAAGTTAAAAACAATAAAGATAAGTTACTTATAGAAGAAGATATGATCATAAACAGGTGGAAAGAATACTTCGAAGAACTTCTAAATCCAGAGGAAAAAAGTGAGGTACAGAGGAAGAGAACGCCAAGGAGAGGGAAACAGAAATTATGCCCACAGAAGACGGTATCAATACAACGGAACTAAATGAGGCACTAGATAGAATGAAGACCGCAAAATCACCAGGAGTAGATGATGTAGGACCCGAATTATTAAAATACATGGGAGAAAAGACCAAAGAAGAATTTCTTACCATCTTAAATTTATGTTGGAGACAGGAAGTGATTCCAGATGAATAAAAGATCGGGGTCATCTTACCCATTTATAAGAAAGGCGATACTAACGAGTGCTAAAACTATAGAGGAATCACTTTATTATGCATGGCGTTTAAGGCATATGAAAGAATCCTGGAAAATAAACTGAGGAGAGTAGTCGAAGGCCAGCTAGAGGATGTTCACAGTATCTTCAGACCAGGACACAGTGTACAAGACCATACTTTCACATTACTACAAGCAATCGAGAAGAAACTAGCGAAAGACAAAGAAATATATGCCTGCTTCATCGATATGAAAAATGCCTTTGACACAGTCAGCAGAAACAAAATATGGGAGAGCTTAAGAAACACCTAATAGGAGCAATAAAAAGTATTACATGCAACAGGCTGTCGAGGAAGTTCTCCACAACAGAGGGAGTTAGACAAGGGAGCGTTCTTAGCCCATTATTATTCATATGTGCGATGGATGATGCAATTAACGAGTGCAAAACGAGGATAGAGAAATTTGTATTGGGATACAAGGATTTCCAACCTGTATGCCTGGAGACCTGTGCCTTTGCAGATGATATTGTGCTGTTGGCCAACTCGGGGAAAAATCTGGAGAAGAACTAAAAATATGGACGGAAGTACAGCAAGTGACAACTAGCTGAAGCTCTGAGAATTAGATGCGCAGTACTCTTAAGCCGAGTTGGCGGGGAGAATTCAGTTCTAACAAAATTGGGTTTGAGTGAAGATGAGCTGTTGTACCGATTTTCACTCGAAAAGAATTTTGTCAGAACTGAATTGTACCTGCCAACTAGGCTTAAGACTACTGCGCATCCAATTCTCAGAGCTTCAGCTAGTTGTCACGCACTGTACTGGTGACACAAAAGCTTCAATTGAACGTAGAAAAAACAAATAATATGGCAATCAGTAAAAACAAAACAGATGTTACAGTTACAATCGAAGGCGAAAGCATAGAGCAAGTGGAAACGTGCAAATACTTGGGAAGCATAGTTAACAGCGAAGGGAACATAGAATACAAATTAAATAAAAGAATCAAAGAATCCGGCCTTGTGATGTAATGTTCCCACTTTCCAGACTCAAATTAATGACGTAAAGTCGTATTTTCCGGACAGTATGAAATAGATAAATTTTTTATATTCTAATATAATGTTCGGCGATTGGCCAATTGAAATTATTATTTCCATTAAACTTGAGTTATTGCTTTATAATGTTTTTCTTAAACTAAAAGCATTCGTTTACCCAACACGAACTTCGCGCTATTTATCTGTATGATTATTTGAGATACCGGCTATGGATTTGTAACAATACTACCAACCTCTAGGTTAAACAGTTAGAATGTTTAAAAACTGTGTTTGGCAACCGCTTAAGCTCTTCAGTGAAGCGGGTTGTCTATGCAAATTTGCAAGAAGCAGACTGGCAAATACATTTGTCCGTGATAGTACATACTTCTTGTGTGTCGTAGTTAACGCTTAGTTCAGCACTATCCTAACAAATAATACGGATCAGAAAGCTAATTCAGCCGACAGTAAGTAATGTCCAATTTTAGTAATTACATTAATTCAAATTAGAGCATGACATACATTGCTGTAGTTCAGAATAAAAAACATTCAAGGGGCGGGAAAATATTAAAAATAAAAAAGTATAATATATTACTCAGATATTTATTATATTAAATATATATCAGTCAATAATATAAAGCGCTTTTTCAAAGATGGGACTGCCTTCTTCTCGCTGTATATCTGAATATTCTCGAAACTCACAGATAGCATTTCTTTTTCACCGTCTACTGTTTTAGATTACTTACTTACGATAAACAAAAACATAGTCTTGATATTGTATCAACTTTAACGCGCTTTCTTTGGTCTTCTTGTTCTAGCGTTTTCCACTGAAACGGCTGGACTTTTGTCTCATGTATATAGGCCTAGACAAATGATCCATCGGCTGTTCACAAATGCAAACCTCAATGCCTCACGCCCATGAGTATTGCAGTCTACCAAATAGCTACATGGCAAGCTGTTATGTCGGTTTGAAATGCAGACGTCGCCACTGGTTTTATGCCAACGGAAGAAGTTGAGTCCTTCTTGCAAACGCTAGCCGAGGGTAGCTGATTAGAAGCTAGATAGTGACAGGTTGCGGTTGGCAGTTATTTCATTTTGAGTAGGATTTGATTCGCTATGCTGGAACATTGTAGAGCCGCTGTAAGCTTTCGCATTTTGGACTTTGTCTGAAAGCTTCGTAACCCTATTTTTAAGCCCTGTTCTCGTAATGTTGAGCGCCAGGAAAACTTCATCTCTCATCTCTGGCCATTAATTTCTACTACATCGAGCTAAGTACTTCTACGTTATCGTTTTAATAATGGATGTGTGTATTGCCGTCCATTTTAATTATAATGATTAAGCTGAATGTGTTGATTGTCATCTTAACAGACCTTAATGTTGAGCACATCTACGTCTGGGGTATGCGGTCGCTATTTGAAATCGGCGGATGACTTGTCGTTAGGCTATACATACTGACTTTCTTAATGGGTAACCCGACATGACGTCATGTATTAGGTAGTTTTATACGGATTTATTACGAGTCCCAGCCTTCCCACCTTACCCGATAAAAATCGTATCATAAAATTTAAATACCTTTATCCTCTATAGGGTTGCGGAATTCACATTAGCAATGCAATTTAAACGTACACCGACAATTACATAGCTCTCTAGAGAATAAACGCATATGACCATACTGTATTTATCTGTAGGTATTAGATTTCAAACTGTTTAATTTCTTGTGAAGCGTTTTCAGGATGAAATAGCTTCTTAGAAAAAAATGAGCCAGGTAAGCAAGCAGACTTCGCGCGTTAAGCTCGCACATCTCCCGACGCCGTAAGAAAGGTGTTAACTGGAGAATGTTCATATCGCATTATCTGCTGATAATCACCATGGTGGCGCCATACTTAATACAATCTTTTTCTCCGTACCTACTGATTTGACTACCGCTAGCGAACCCTTACTTTCAATTTAAGGCTAACCCTCTTTGCCGCTAACTGCTTGTGCAATTTTTGATCTTGCTGCGGATCATAGACGAAGTAACAAAGCATGAATATTAAAATGGGTTAATTCTATTTACGATCTTTAAGTGTTTAAGAAGTACCATAAATTTTCGTGCAAGAATTGGCACACGAAAGATCTTATACCAAATTAGAATATTTGACATAGATTTGTGTGCAGTTTTATTCCTTTTTGGGTGGTATGCCATCTAATTCTTCTTACTTTTAGTGGGGTAGTAGCTGGCAGAAGTTAGTTTTAGGTGTTGTTGGGGTTTATATTTTAGTTGGATGTATGCCGTTGGTGTTTTTTTTTTGTAGATTTCTGGTTGTTGGACAGAGGTCCGTTTCATAAGATTAGAGTGGACGTTCGCAGAAGGTTAGTTGTTTAATGGCTGAGATATTTGGGTGGAGTGTATGAGTCGAGAAGGCTTTGGATACTTTCGATTAAGCGTTCTTTTATTAGATGATCACTCCTTCCTTCTTCGCGTTCTTTTTCCGATCTTTAGCGATCCTATTTCTTTTACCCTAAAGTGTAGTCTTCGGTAGAAAATGGTGATTTTCAGTGAAGGACTGTCTGTTTCCTGCTAAATTTTCTCTGTGATGTGGTGCGTTTGGGACTAGTAGTAATTCAAATCTTCGGTATGCATTAGATAAAGTTTGTAGATACCTTCAGCCAGCCGTTTCAGTCGTAGGAAGAACCCTCAATTAGTACGAGTAGTGAGTAGGAAAAGCGTGGCTCTGGCTATCGCTTCTCTGATCATCTAGATCTTCTTTTGCCGAGGTTGCCTTCTTTCCTGCATTTTGGTATCCCATTGGGTGGTTTTTGTGTAATGATGGGGATTTTTGATTAATACCTTAACTGTGGGGTATCTTCCGCCTCGCGGTTTATTAGGAACTTGTCAAGAGTGCTTGCTAAGATATGGGGTGATTTCGAGGAGTCTCGGGTTTGGGACTTTTCCGCAATGGGTTGTGAGGAGGTTGCGCGCCGCCACAGTTTTAAGATCTAGCAGCGAAGAGTAGTAGCGATTCCTGTCGCAAAAGTTGTCTTCCCTTTGGTTTCCTTTCGCATCCGTCTCCACAGGTAGTTTGTTAATGTTAGTATGGGTTATTGGCTTTTAGGACTTATATCTTGGGAGTTTTCCCGAATCTATGTTAATTTTGTTATAATCGACGAGGATTTATTACTAGACTTTGTATTTTGTGGTATACTGCAGCCGCAAATTGCGGTTGATATTGTTGACTGTCATAGAGTAAGCTTTATGGATTTTTGTTTGTAAGGGTGGGGGGGGGGCATTTATTTGTTATGGCCATTTTGACATTAACCCCTAGTTTTACCTTATGTACTAACGTTAGCTACTTTGACTAGCCTTAGATAAAGCTACTTATTGGCTATGCAAATTTAAAGGATATAGGTGATTTTTAACTGCTACAAATTATCGTTGAGGTTCCTTATAGGTATACGTCGATAATTGCTATTTATCGAAATTAGGCATAGCTCACGTGTAGTTTAGACTTTATATGTACTTGAATGATACAATCGGACAATAAGTGGATCCACAACGATGATGGAATGAAAGATCCATATCAGAAATACGAAGCTGAGAGTATAAAATTTAAAAAATGAATTAGTTTGGAGAGACTTATGATTTTAAAGAAGGAAGGTTTCTTAAAATAAAAGCAATAACACAAGTAAAATACCAAGGCAATAATAATTTACAACAATGGCAGCATGAGTAGAGGCTCGTTGTCTGCAACAAAATTAATATCGTTTTTGATTTTTCGTAAGTGTGGCCAATAATATTTGGTGTTAATACAAAGCATCTAATTAATAGTTGTTTGATTGTTTTTGAAAATTAAATAATTATCTTAAAGTCCGCCTTTGTGGCTGAAGTGAAGAGTGTGTCCAATGTAGGTTAAACCTATCCTGGCATTTAAATCTCCAATTCTTGGATATCCCATGGTCTTACTAGAAATATATAAAATTCAAATAACAAAGTTCATTAATGATTTTGAAACTAAAGAAACTGGAATATATTGCAATGTAGAACCGTGTTTATTAAAGCGTTGGAAACTTATGTGGGAGTCTTTTGATTTATTTTTTACTACATAGTTACTTAATTACTATAATTATTTGATAAATTAGAATTAGTTAAATAAATAATTAACTAACTAGGTACTTATTCAAAATCTAAAAATTCTTAATTTGATCGTGTTCATGATGGAAACATATTTGCCTCTCACGGAATAAAATTTTCAGAATAAATTTAATTTAGTTTATAATATTCGCTCTCGCATGGCATCTACTGAAGACCAAGACATTTATATGAATGATGAAGCATCATCAAGCCCAGCTGCATGCAAATTCCGCCATTTTAAAGCCGCTTTCTGTTGAAAATTGCTGACAAACATGTACTACAATGAGCGACATATTTATGTCCGTGCAACACGTAATTGCTAGCACTAAACGTAGCGAAATAACGCGAAAACTTCCAACTTGGAAAGTTCAGGCGGTGCATTCAGCTGCCGGGAGGAATGCTGCAGAATTTTCCGCCGAGTTGTGCGAACTTCGCACTGAATAGCAATTCCGAGTCGTTAGTTTAATAACGTTAAGTGCCGAACTTCCCAACCATTTGATAGTTCAGAACTTAAACATACCAACAACCATATTTCTTGAATTATGTCGAAGGTTCGGTAGAGCGTTTGCAGAGCCCTGTATAGCTCCGGATGTGTCTCGCATTCGTTTTTACCTGTGTTTGTGGAAAATTGTGAGTTCAAACGATTTATGATTGCAGTCGGTTGTCGTTGTAGACAAGAATTGTGAATCTTTAGTTTTTCCCTTACAGTGGGCACGCTATTATTGTGGAAATGACTTAAGACGTACTATTTTGTGGCAGGTACTCATACTGCTGCTATGTTTAAAAGTTTTGTCAGAAATTAAACAAAATCTACGAATTATGATTTTATACGTACTTTGATTACAAGGTAGTCACGAACAGTAACAAAAAAAATAGAGTGGTTTTGAAAGCAACAAAGTGAGCAAAATGAGATATAGAATGAAATATGTTGGGAAAGATATTGATTATAGTCAGGTAACAGAAGCATGGGCTGCAATAAAAACTTTAAACTTTACACTTTAAACCAACTGGCCAATAATATACAGCAACAACTCATAAATACTTTATTTAGTTGATACAATAAACGAGTGAACATTCTGGTTCGACAGCCAACCGTTAACTCTCCGCGGCGGCGCCGGCGTGCGTATTACGCATAGCAATATAATGACATTTTAAACTTAGCGTTAACATAGTATGTAGTTGAAATGGAATACAGTACAGACAAGAAAATAAAAATAACACCGGACTTCAAATGTTCCAGATGAGCAATTGGAGAAAATATTATAGCAAGATGTTGATTGAAAACAGAACACAATATCCGAGCTAGCATCAGAGTGAAGCTTAAACAGCCACTGCAATAGCTGACATAACCTCTATTTCAAGTCAAGCTTTGGCGATATACATTCCGTTTCCCGTCTCATTGTAGTACAGTGAAATTCCATTTCTATTAGTGAAATACTTGAAAAAATCGTATGTAATTAAAAATTTTAAAAATTATATGACATTTAAAAAAATTTGATAAGTTTAGCAGATTATTAATTTATAAAATTATTAAATAAGCATGATTTTTGATTATAAATAAAAATCATTTTGTCATAAACATACTTTAATTTTAAATTTTTGTTAGAGCATTGTGTAATAATTGTCTTAAAAATGGATTATCATGAATAATCCCGTTTACTTCTTTAATGATTAATATTAAATTTTAAGAAATGTTGTTAACTACATCCAAATTTAAACCACATTTGCTAAAAATTGTTAATTTTATAATTGTGTTATTAAATTACTGATGATGCCAACATAACTGACGAAACGTATAATAAAAATTTTTTCAATTTAAAATCAAAGTACCTATGTTTACGACAAAATAATTTTTATTTATAATCAAAAAGCATGCTTATTTAATAACTTTATGACTTAATAAGATCAAAACCCACAAGCTAAGAATGCTAGAAGTGAGGGAGGAGTACCAAAAGGCCCTAACAGAAGAAATAACCAAAAAGGGGCAGAGCGATAGTAAAAATGTAAATGAAAGATGGGAAAATCTAAAAGGATCGATACTAAAAGTAGCAAGCAAGATATGCGGACACACCAGAGTAGGTACCGGTAAGAAGAAAACGGCGTGGTGGAATAAAGAGGTCCAAAGAGAAATAAGAGAGAAGAAGAAACTCTGGAAAAGATACATACAAAACAGAACCGTAGTGAACTACGAAGACTACAAGAGACAGAGGAGGGTGGTAAAGAAACTAGTACTGGAGGCTAAACAAGAATCGTGAGAAGAATTTGGAAAACTGTGGAAGGAAATAGTAAAGAACATCAGAAAATGTTCTACAGAGTAATTAAAAATTTCAAGAATAAGCCAGAATACAAACTAAAGCAAGTTAAAAACAATAAAGATAAGTTACTTATAGAAGAAGATATGATCATAAACAGGTGGAAAGAATACTTCGAAGAACTTCTAAATCCAGAGGAAAAAAGTGAGGTACAGAGGAAGAGAACGCCAAGGAGAGGGAAACAGAAATTATGCCCACAGAAGACGGTATCAATACAACGGAACTAAATGAGGCACTAGATAGAATGAAGACCGCAAAATCACCAGGAGTAGATGATGTAGGACCCGAATTATTAAAATACATGGAGAAAAGACCAAAGAAGAATTTCTTACCATCTTAAATTTATGTTGGAGACAGGAAGTGATTCCAGATGAATAAAAGATCGGGGTCATCTTACCCATTTATAAGAAAGGCGATACTAACGAGTGCTAAAACTATAGAGGAATCACTTTATTATGCATGGCGTTTAAGGCATATGAAAGAATCCTGGAAAATAAACTGAGGAGAGTAGTCGAAGGCCAGCTAGAGGATGTTCACAGTATCTTCAGACCAGGACACAGTGTACAAGACCATACTTTCACATTACTACAAGCAATCGAGAAGAAACTAGCGAAAGACAAAGAAATATATGCCTGCTTCATCGATATGAAAAATGCCTTTGACACAGTCAGCAGAAACAAAATATGGGAGAGCTTAAGAAACACCTAATAGGAGCAATAAAAAGTATTACATGCAACAGGCTGTCGAGGAAGTTCTCCACAACAGAGGGAGTTAGACAAGGGAGCGTTCTTAGCCCATTATTATTCATATGTGCGATGGATGATGCAATTAACGAGTGCAAAACGAGGATAGAGAAATTTGTATTGGGATACAAGGATTTCCAACCTGTATGCCTGGAGACCTGTGCCTTTGCAGATGATATTGTGCTGTTGGCCAACTCGGGGAAAAATCTGGAGAAGAACTAAAAATATGGACGGAAGTACAGCAAGTGACAACTAGCTGAAGCTCTGAGAATTAGATGCGCAGTACTCTTAAGCCGAGTTGGCGGGGAGAATTCAGTTCTAACAAAATTGGGTTTGAGTGAAGATGAGCTGTTGTACCGATTTTCACTCGAAAAGAATTTTGTCAGAACTGAATTGTACCTGCCAACTAGGCTTAAGACTACTGCGCATCCAATTCTCAGAGCTTCAGCTAGTTGTCACGCACTGTATTGGTGACACAAAAGCTTCAATTGAACGTAGAAAAAACAAATAATATGGCAATCAGTAAAAACAAAACAGATGTTACAGTTACAATCGAAGGCGAAAGCATAGAGCAAGTGGAAACGTGCAAATACTTGGGAAGCATAGTTAACAGCGAAGGGAACATAGAATACAAATTAAATAAAAGAATCAAGTCGGCTACCTAATAGAATCTATTACGCACTACAGAATAAATTCCTCAACCATAAGGAGATAACTAAAAACACAAAGATATCAATATATAAATCTATGTACCTGCCTGTACTACTTTATGGAGGAGAAAACTGGATTTTAACTGATAGACAACAAGGAAGATTGCAAGCAGCCGAAATGAAATTCCATAGAAGAGTGCTAGGGGTAAGAAGGATAGAAAGGAGAAAGAATGTGGATATACGGAAGGAACTAGGGGTGAAATCAGTAGAAGAAACTCTCAAAGACAAGAAACTGATGTGGTTCGGACACTTAGTAAGAATGGGAGAAGAGAGACAAGCAAATGAGATATGGGAAGCAAGACCAATAGGAAGGAATCGAAGGGGAAGGCCGAAAAGAACTTGGAACAGCTCGGTTGAAGCGATCCTTAAAAAGGCAGGAAAAAAACGGAATACAGCCAAAGAAAAGGCAAAAATCGGAAGAAATGGAAAAAATTTGTAAACGGGAGGAAGGTAAACCAAACAACAGAAGGAGAAGACACCTCGACACCCTAGGGTACAAGAGGACGGATTATGTATGTATGTATGTATGACTTAATAATCTCCTAAACTTATCCGAATGTATGTCATCAACCATCCCGCAAACACCTTGTATGGCGACGCCATCGCAGGACTGAATCTGAGTAGATTTTTGTCGCCGAGGTTCAATTCTCTGTCGGAATCCCCATTCTCGAGAAAGCAAACTCCTTACAGTATCTGTAATTATTATTTATACTGATACATAAGACGAATTGGAGACAAAAGCGGACGCGTACTTAAATCACGATAAAAGCGGACATCTCAGTTTATCTCATGAGTCACAGCACCAAGTCTGCGACATTAGCGGACACTTATTATAATACTACCTGGCCCGGCAAACGTTGTTCTGCCCAAAAATAATTTGTCTCTGAAACCCCGTTTCACCACTATAGAGTTTTAATTTTATGTCATGTCCATCGTCTTGGACTTAAAAATAAATGCCATTTTCGCAATCAACGTCCCAAAAAACCTCATTGCGGTTCGCACGTAAAGTATATACCCGCGCAGCTGACTGACTGCAACGACCTACGTTACCTCGTCGTGTCTTTGGCATTGTAACGGACACTATAAAACGACACGGAATTGTTTTCACAATCACTTGTACACAAAGCGAATTTGAATGTCTGACTGACTGACTGCGACGACCTATGTAAGCATTTGAAATTATCCCCTGCTCATAAATTACTATTAGTGTCGTATCTCTTCCGCCTTCGGACAATTTAACGGATTGCGGATTATGACATGATGGGGAAAACCCTTCAAACCATTAAGCAATGACTGCAAATAGAAAGACACACTTTCGATATTTTCCAATTTTCCGGCTTTCCCTTTGCTAAACCACCTCGGTCAAGTCGTTCTCGAGTTTTTGCGTTACTAACACACGGCGATTGATTTTTATATATATAGATTGCAATTAAATATATATTTATCTACTCCAGTGGGATAAGTAAACGCATTACGTCACTCATTTGACACTATTTCAGTTATGTAATGAAGCTCATTACACCACTCAGTTATGTAATGGTTTCATTACGCAACTGAGTTGTGACTTCATTACGTAACTGAAATAGTGTCAAATGAATGACATAATGACATTTGCCTACTAAAATATTTTTGAAAATGACAGATCTGACATTTCTCTTAATGCACTTTTCTCAATTTTAGGCAGTCGTGTGCTTACATAACTCGTGCTACGCACTCGTTTGTAACTTACGCACACGTATATTAATGATGCTGTTATCCCACTTGTATAGTAAATAATTATTATGATTTGTAGGCTCTTACACCTATACTCATTATTAGAACATTCAATAACTAGTGATGGTTGGAATATAACATAATAAAAAGTAAATATAGATAAAATGGTTGAACCAAAGGGATTGTAGATAAAACTCAGATTGCTATTTAGTATCTTTCTTTTCTACATGTACATATTTCGAAAGTGCACTTACAATAAGTCTGTTAACACCCCACCCCCTAACAGTTTTACACCTTCCTTCACACTTTTTCCAGGCTGAGGACTGGCAGCAAAGGGCTGGCGTGTTAAAAAGTCTTTTTTTTAATATGCTAGTGTATTTACAATATAAAACTCATCAAAAGTAAAATAAAAATTATATTTTAGATTTTACGTTGCTTTTGATATAACTATACAATTTATTGTTTATTCAAGTTTCTGAATATAGGCTAATGTCAGCAAATACTTTTTTAAATCTCCCGTTTCATTGTACTTAACTAATGTTTTTGCTATTCTTTCGTCAAGTTTTATATAAGCTTTTTTTGGCGTTCCTTCGATATTTAGGTTTATTTTGTCATATAAAAATCACTATACTCAGCTTCAGTTTTAAACACTTCATGAGAGCAACTAGTGTGGGACGAGGTTTTTTAAGTACGCTGTTTAAACGATGGTTCCAGCCTTCCACCGAGTTGTTGGTTCTGTGCCTCTGTTCGTGACAATTCCACATGCCAACTGTTATACTGAAGTTTTGTAATCATTGATCGACAAAATAATGATGAAATTTTTGAAGTTGTTGGTGGTTAGGGGAATCCTCCATTATACGTACATAACCAGCCATTTTCAACGTCCGTAACAGGAACGTAAGTAAGTGCAGCACACATTCTTACAATTAAGTCTCACTTCTTCATTATTCGTGTAACCATTTCGAGTTCCTGTATTTTACGCTAGATGCATTGGTTGAAATGGTAATTACAACCAAGTATTTGTACTGATGGAAACACATTTTTCAATGACCTTATGGCGGCTTCCTCGAAGTCCATTTTCACAAATTGTGGGTTCAAACCTGGTACATAGTTTTTTAATAGCTTCAAAAACCTTTGGTATACCTGATGAATTTTCTTGGCTAACAAGGCGTACGCTACGGGTATAATGTTGGTTTCTTCAGATGTGCTTCTAACATCCACATGTATGGTATACACTTGAGTGAATTACTTACTGCAACGTCTAAAAGTTCCGTCCATGAAAAAAGTTGCATGTTCTGTAATAGCTTCCCTTCCTTTTGAACTAGCAAATATCAGTATTTTGTCTTCGATTCCGTCTTGGACAAGAAGAAAACTGCGATCGTTTTTCATTTTTAGTATATCTTCTGGGATAACGTATGTCCCATAAGTTTTGAGAAAAAAAATCCGTTGTAGCTTATTATAGAAAAAATGCTTTCAATTTGGTTGGCGTTGAAGAACATGAACCATTATCCGTAGTTTAAGCATATAATTCTATTACATGTAACTGTAGAAATAATTACTTGTCCTTGAATTTAATTTAAAATTAAAGCAACATGAAATATAGCTGTTAATATTTTTTCTCAAAACTTATGGGACATACGTTACTATTCGCTTGGAGGCTTGACGAGTCTGGAGGCATGTTTAAAGCACTTCTTCGAATACGATGCATTGTTCGTTTTATTGATGAAAACGATGGTACTTCCGTTACGAACTCGTAACCTTTAAAACAGCGGATCAAATTCATCTAGGTAGACCTGCGATAACGATTCCTCATTTTCTCGGGCCCTTTTTAGAGATTACACATTCGCTTTCGCATATCCGTTGCAGCTTGATCTGACTGACAAACATGTTCAGACACACGTTGTAGTTTTCCGTATTTCGTAGATATACGGCCTCACAGCTTCCGCTTCTATCCTTGACACAGGCCCAATTCTTGATTTCATTCTTCGCTGTCCTATGCAGTCGATACTGGAATCCATCTTGCAGAGCTAGCGGATTCTGCTTGTTAGTCTCTACCAACTCGTATTCTGCCATTATACACAGTAGGCTATATAGATACACACAATACTACAGCTCAAGAAACTAATAGAAAATGACAATAATACCATCTTATTCATTTTTCTTATACCGAGTGACTATAAATGATTGAAATTTTTTTTATTAGGTTGGCACTGTTTATGTTGGTAGCACTGTAAGTCTATGTCAAATTCGAGGTTAGCAGGTTAGGTTTTGCGTCAGTTTTAACGTAGACTGATACAAAACCTAACCTGCGAACATCGAATTTGACATAGACTTACAGTGCCACCAACATAAACAGTGCCAACCTAAGAAAAAAAAATTCAATCATTTATAGTCACCTGGTACATATTCGCTAATTACTTTTCCATGAAATTCTAATTCCGTTTCGCAAATATTCACAAAAATGTCTTTTAAAAGTCGTTAAACCGTTTAATCTTAAATTCTATACTTCAAAAGATAAAGAAATTTTATGAAAAAATTATGGTAAATTCGGATATAATTAGAGGTTTATGGGAATGCCATTGTAAATTGAATTTCATATTGTCAAGTGTATTATGTACCTACGACCAAATAGCACAAAGATCAGTAAAGTACAATGAAATTCGTGAAACTCTTGTGAAATAAGAGAATAAAATAAAATTTAAGAAACATTACTGTATATTCAGACACCAGAATAAACAATTAATTGTGCACTATTTGCAGATATGGTCAAACCAAAAATAAAGCAAAAACCGTTATATAATATTTATTTAACTTCAGATGTACTCCTATTTTGTATTGTAAATATTAGCGTATATTCATATATACAGTGAGAATAATGTAAGGCTATACATTGACAGCTGTATTTTAGCATTAATCAATTTACCCATGCTAGTAACAATCCTCGGTTTTGAAATTACAATGAAATAATCCAGTTTCAATTAGTTTCTATAGTCACGGTGATGTTATCTTGTTTACAAACACCATTGTAACATTAAGTAAATTCCGTATGTATAATTTTGCATAATTCAGCCATGTACAGTCTTACATTATTTTCACTGTATGTAACAAATCAAATAACACTAAAACATCACAAACAATCTTATAAACACACAAGCTTTTTGTTACCAGTTTTAAACCTAGCAAAAATGAGAAGGATAATCGAATTCCAAATCGCATCACCGGATATGGATTGAATATCTGGTTTTTTGAAGGAAGGAGAACTTCTCCATCTCTAGTTACTAATTTTAATTTACAATAGCACTTTATTATAAATTTTCTATGATGCAAAATTTAAAAAATCAGTAAAATATACGAGTACAATATTTGATTTTTTTTATTTATTCAAATAAAAAACAAATTAAATTAACACTGATGTATTCGATTTTGTGCCACAAAATAATTGTAAAAATCAAATCAAGTTGGGAGAATATCTTCACGTTTCTAATAAATTAAATAAATTTTCAAATAAAAAAAACGTTACCGGTGGTCGAATTCGAACGGCAGGCCCAACGTTTTGTGGGATATTGCAAGGGACTGGACTATTTTTACCAGCGCTACGGAGCACCGACCCTTCGAATTCCTGCGTCGTAACGATATTTAGTAACGCCCTAATTTGTGCCTCCTTTTTGTATCGTAAAACATTTATTCTGTATCTATTGGCCTGCACTATGTACAAATTATTAATTGTATCGATAACTAAGTTAAATAAAAAATAAACAAAATTTTATTTTTTTAAGTTGCTCACCATGTATATATTTGTGTGAAATTTCCTCGGTTTCATGCCAGGTAGATATATAATGTGTAGGCAAAATATTGTCTTCCTCTGACAAATAGTTTTTGAATTATACCGCCAACAGACAGACAGGCAGAGAGACAGGCAGACAGACAGACAGACAGACGAAATTGGGAAAACGTGTTTTTCGTCATCTAGGGACCCTGAAACGTGAAGATCTGGAGAAATCTCGAAAGCTGATTTTTCGCGATTACAATACTTCCTTCGTCTTTTAGACGAAAGTAGTAAAAAAAATAATAAACTGCTATTTTAGCTATCTGGCTATAAAAAAATTAAAAAAGTAAACTTTGCACTATTTCCAAGAAGGAATAATAAACCGCTCTAGTTATGCTAAATTTACAGGGGGGATGAAAAGTATGTGTATATTAAAGTTGTAGGTACGAAAGTGGAGCACATTACTAACATGGTTTTGAATGTACAGGGTGGCTCGAAAAGTGCGGCTAATCAAACTTACTTCTTTAAATGAAATGTCTTATGGTTAGGTAACTTGGAAGTTGTATGGGTCTAACGTCAACTGTTTTGGAGATAAGGATCTAATACAAAAAAGTGCTGAATATCAGGCGGCTGCTAAAACAGAAAACAATTGAATGAAGAAAAAAACTATGCTTTTCGTGAACTACCTTTTGAGTGAAAAATAGTGGTGGTTCTAGGTATTACTAATATACAAGGTGCCCAAAATTTACAAATTTAATAAATTCCTATTCCCGCGGAAGCCATTCTGATGAGCTTTCCTTTGATATGTTACTTCATATTTCTAAATTCAACTGTTTTTCAGATATGCGTATTTGAACATAAATAGTATATAATGTTATTAGGAGTAAATGTGATATCGTCTGGTTTCTCAAGATTTTGACTTTCTGCCATCTTATCCCGATTAACATGAAGAGTAGTGGTTTTTGGTATTTGGATAAAGGCGTCTAATGTTTTTTACAAGGTGGCACCTTTCTAAAAAAAATAAATAAAACAAAATGAATAAATTTTAAATAACACTTTATAAAACGATTTAAGAAATGCCTTACTTTGTGTAACGCATGGGCTTTTTTACAAAAGTTGCACAAATCGTATTTCCTAACAAAGATTTTATTATCTAATGTTTTCTAATTGGTTCTTTAAATGAAAATCACCTACCTCACATTAATACACATTAAAAATATAATAAAAATGTAAAGTTTGAAAAAAATCGATACGGCCGTTTTTGAAAAAAATCGAAAAAACCCGTAAAATCACAAGAGTAAACATTATACTTCCGGTTATGCGATTTTTTTCAAATCTTTGCTGTCGCATCTAGATAGTACAAAAAACTTATATATGAAGTTTCAACGTCATAGCTCTTTTCGTTGTTGAGGTATTCTGTTCAAACGCAGACACACAGACAGACAGACAAACTGACAGACTGACAGACAGGCCAATGAACAAAAACATGTTTTTTTGGTTCAGGGGACTCTAAAACTTGAAGATATGTTGAAAACTCAATTTCGAATTTTTGGGGTGAATCCAATACCTTTTCGTAAAAGGAAGTAAAAACCCGTCTGAAAACTTAGCAGTGTGTTATTTACTGAAGGGTTAGTTGTATGTAAAAAACCTGTAAAATCTGTTTTGTAGAGAATTTCCTACCCTTCATTTTTTGTAATAGCTAAAAAAGTCATACGACCCATAGAAAGCGAGATATTTGCGAAAAACTTATTTCTGTTACTTTTGACCTTGAATAACTCAAAACGCAAGCGCGATATCGATGGGGAATTTTGAGACATTATTTGTAATGTTAAAATAAAGGTGTATGCACAATTTCAGCTCACTTAGATATTTTCGCCTGGCGCATCCTAATGTAACTGGACTGACTATAAGGGTTCCTTTTTTTTATAATTAAAACTTTGTATGCAAATACATTTTTCAACAGGCTCAAGGGGGTGTCAATTGACCGTATTGATACCCCCTTGGATCCGCCAGTGATACAAGATACCTATAAATCATAAATACATTAAATTGCAATATTATAATAGGTGTCCGCTAATTAAATGTCGCAGGTGCTATGACTCCTGGCGACACCCCTAAGACTGCAATGAATGCAAAACAATCCACTTGATGAACGAATAAAAAATAAACGCGAACATAACATCTCTCATACACAATTTGGATTTAGAGTGGGCATAGGTACTAGAAAAATACGTAACTATAAGACAGGATCTGTACATCCGTTACACCGGGTGTCTTAAAATGAATTACATCTAGTATGCTTTGAATTTCTCATAATGCAATCTAAAATTTTACTTGAAATTGGCAAGACTGTAAGTCTATGTCAAATTCGAGGTAAGTAGGTTAGGTTTTGCGCCAGTCTGTGTCAAAAGTGACGCAAAACCTGACCTACTAACCTTGAATTTGACATAGACTTACAGTCTTGCCAATTTCAAGTAAAATTTTAGATTGCATTATGGGAAACTCAAAGCATACTAGGTGTAATTCATTTTAAGACACCCGTTATTTCTCAAAGAGAAACATCAAAAGCTAATTAATATGCTTCACCAACATCGACTGAATGAAAGGTACATACGAATAATTAAAAATGTGTATTTGACTCAAAATGTGAAAAGAAGCACAGACATTGACTTAACAAATTGAGTCAGAAGAGTGCGCGTCATGGATGTATTTTCGTGCACCTACTGTTCGATATACCGGGTGCTTATTTAAATTCAATTATTTGCTCACCTAATTATTTTAGAGCTAAATTGTAAATATATTATTTGTACAGAAAAAAATACTGCATTGATTCATACTGTTGGTAACAATTTTTTTATTTTCCGGAACCGAAGGAATGTGAAAAATGAAACTAGCATTTTTACGAAAATCAATGATGCCATGGAATTATTGAAACAAGCCAATGCCAACGAAAGTGCGTGACAATATGTGTTGTTTGTTTGTCACTGATGATTGACGTTTATAATAATTCATTATTAATTATGTTCTGCTTAATGTCTCTAAGGTACCTGGACCTTGTCTATAATAAAAATGATTTTATGGTGGAAGTTCGTCAAGTAAGCTCCTTGTTTATTATAAAATATCCGTATCGGCAAATTCCAAACAGTACAACCATTAATAGACTGATACATTTAAGTTTAAAGCTACAGGCACGTCATTAAATAATTGTAGGTGCAATGAGGTTCAGAAATTACACCAAAATGAAAAAAACACAATACATTCAATCGCCCCGCACGCACTTGGCGTTGGAATTGGTTTGTTTCAATAATTCCATGGCATCACTGATTTTTGCGAAAATGCTAGTTTGAGTTTTTGCATTCCCTCAGTTCCGGAAAATGAAAAATTGTTACCAACAGTATGAATGGATGCAGTACTTTTTTCTCTACAAAAAATGTATTTACACTTTAGCTCTAAAATAATTAGGGGAGCAAATAATTGAACATAAAGAATTTACTATGCAAATTCCTATGGTGCGTCGCGCAAGTCAGCGTAGCACCCGGCATATTCAAAAAAGGTAATAGCGAAAACTCTTACAGAGAGTTCAGAAATCAGAAAAATAAGTGGAGTTTTACTGTATAATATAAGATATGAGCTAATAGCGGGAAGTACGTAAAGAAAGCAAATATTATGGTTAGAAGCAAGAACAATACTAACACAAATATTATGAGTGATAATATTACGATCGGACAAGTTAATAGTTATAAACAATTATTTGAGCTTCATACTCAACTCAAAAATGGAATTCCAAGACAATATAAAACGGAGATAGCAGGTCAGTGTTTATTAAATTTAAAAGAATATTGTGCAACTGGTTCTTTAATAGGTACGAACATAAAAATACATTTTCTAAAATGTTATTTATTACTTTCTAGTACAGTAAAATTGTCGAAAAATGCCCCGTCACCTTAATAAAATTGTCCGCGGCGATTCCTCTTGCCCAGTGATTTAGGGTCATTAGACAAGTGTAAAACCAAAAAGCCGTTTCCCCACCCCCTGCCAAACAGCCGCCATCTTGAAAATAATTAAATTTGTTTGTTCTCGCGATCCATTGGTCGCACACAAAAAGTTATTGAACAAAAACTGTTAGAAATAAAATTCTACATATTTTTCGTCATTGCCGCGATACCGAGAAGTTGGTATTGCAAACGGTAGAGGGCGATAAAGTTACCAAAAATCGGTGTCCGCCATTCTAGCTCTATGGGGGTGGGTTTTTCCGAAAATTGCTAATGTGAAAGTTGTAGTGCTTGAAAAAATGTGCGCGAATCTCTTTTAATAATTTGATTGATTTAAATTGTCTCCGAATGACAGCCCTTCAAAGTCCGCGCGGCGTGGGAAATGTAGGTTTCGCGCAGCAAAATAACCATTTCTCTTTTACAAGGTAAAATCTTCACGTTACTCAAGTAGTTTCAATGTGAATGGGTTTTCAGAACCTACAGAAATTCTATACATTTTTGGTCATTGCCATGATAGAGAAATTGGTATAGGAAAAAAAATGCAAATTATGAAAAAGGAATATACGAGCTCAGAATGATATGATTTGGCTCAAATCAGTAAAGCTCTTAAATTTGCTGGTGTAATATTTGGAGTTCGTCCCAAATTTGGATTTTCTGCTATGGATTCTGTTGTTTTATAGTTTCGCAATATTTCATACACTATAATACGATAATCGCAACTGTACGGTAGTTACTTAAACATCCAAGTACTGCGATAGCGGTAAATGAAAGTTCTCATCAAATCGCATCAAAGATCAATTAATTTACCTAATCGCGATCTATTCGAATTGGTACCATTTCGCCTGGGGGTTTTACACTTAAAACTGTGTATTTTCAGCGCTAATAAGGAGTTAATTGCAATACTTAAGCTCTTGATAAACCCTCGCAAAAAGTTTAGTTAAATTTTAAAATGTTGAGTTACTGAACGCGACCAAAACTGCTAACATTCAAGTTAATGTACTCATAAATAACCTATTCCACATAAGTAATTGCACGAGGTAAACATCGCAGTTACACAGAATTTCACAGCATAACGAACGGTAGGAATTTCGCCAGCATAAAAGGTAAGGCACAACGTATAAAATCTTATAACAACAGCACGAACGGTATTTCAGTTGACTAAATTGCTAGAAGATACCTTGTGATGCACAGTAGGATACAGTGGCGTCGACAGAGCATATATACGGAGATGCTGTCCAACGATTTGAAATAACCTCACGTGCAACAGGTCCCTGCACTGGGAAAATCATCGTGGCTGTCACACTGGTGAGAAGTCGCGCATTCGAAGACTACCACCTGAACTGGGGCTGCTCAGAACGGCGTGGGGGTTAGTCCTCCAGGTGCTTGGCAAGCGACATCAATGCCACAGGGGGAGCACAGGCAGAATTGAACCCGAACAAGACGGAAACGAAATAGGAGTACTAAGCGTACTAAGAGGAGACCTAAAATTACACGATATCTGAATTCGACATTCAAACCGAACCACAAATAACATACCAGAGATGTTGGATGGCCTCGAGTGAGTAATTTGCAAAAATATATAATTATCCTAGTATAACTGGCATTATTCTAGCAATTTCACACAACATTTCCTATGGCTGATCAACAAAATTCACCGATAATCTTGGAATTACTTCATCCACATCAAGTGAAAATTCCAAATCACATGCAGCACCAGAAGGAAATAATCTCACAAAATCAGTCTCATAAAATGGCCGCCGGAAATCGTCCTCTCAATCTATTCTGAAAATTTTAGTATAATTCCTTAAATATCAAGGTTTTTCAAAATATCCCAAAAATGAGTATGCAACCAAATACACACCTAGAAACTGTAGGTCACTCGACACCTCTAAACTACATCTGTATTTATTTAAGCGGAAGATTATAGGAAACAATTCTGGACGGCATCTAAGTGATTTCAACACTGTAACAACTTTTCCTCCTCAATCAAAAATAGGTAAACTTCTCAAATGTACCGAAGTAGAACCGATGCCTGCACCATAAAGAAGCTTTGAAATTTTCTCCAACAAACTGCTAACACAAAAAAATGTGGTCACCACGAACAACTAAGGCAGTACCAACTAATTTAGTAATGGATAAGCAGCCAAAAAGAATCTCAAAATAGGGGAAAATTACAAAGGGATGTAAAAGATGGAGTTCAGAAAAGGAACCGTGGCTTAGCAAAAAGGTCGGGCTCCACAAATCCGACAAAAATCGACACTCCAGAAAAGCAAAACAAACCGTCCTCAATCACCAAATACGCCCAAAAACAAAACGTAAGCCAGGAACGAGATTCGCTTGTGAAACGAAAATCCGCATACGCGAAAGGATGCCGCAACAAAACCAAACGCAAAACGTACAGCTGAAGGCAACACGACAACATCAGCTACACATCCAAAAACTCAAAGGGGTATCCAAAATAAATTCCAGCAATCTAGCTCAAACCCACACAATTAAGAGGAACAAAAGAAAACCAAAGAAAAGAAGGCAGCTCTCACAATGAATACCGCTCCGAAAAAGACATCAGAACATCCGTCGCTGCTAGGTGGAAAAGGTGGGTGAACCGATCCAGGCCCAATTCGAGACAACGTCTACTGGAAAAACTGCCTAACAAGAAGAAGAAAACCAAAAATGATAGCGGGAAAAGGGAATGGGACCAATAGCTCCAGAAAAGAGAATAGGGGACAACACAGAAGAAGGATGAGAAATAATTGGTCCGATGTCAAGTCAGTCAGTCAACGTAGGGTGGTATAAAGAATAGCTAACTGAAAATTTCTAAGTGGAAAAAAGCCGAAAAAGTTTGAAGTCATCACAGAACATAGGTACCAGGCGCGGAACCCCGTAGAATACGCCGCGATCATAGGGAACTACCCTCCATGAAGACCAAATAATAACCCTACACCCTACTAGTGGAGGAAAGTGTGCAGCCCATGAACGACTACACGCTGAAACACCATCCACAGTGATCAGATAGCGAAACACCGGAAATGAGACGGCCAAAATGTCTCACTTCTGTATGACCTGATGGAATGTTGCTGTCTAACTTACAGAGTAAAGAGTCGACAGAAAGTTACCGACCGTTCAAGTGCCCACCCAACCGTTCTAGACTTTACAACAAGGATGGGGAGGGGGGGATGAACGAGATAATAAAGTTCCCCAACAGACCACCCTAAGGCGCAACCAAAAACCCTAAGTCCCAAAGCTCAATTTAACATTCAAAATCCTAATACCAAACTCGAATGCAAAGTCCTAATGCTAAGTTTGTCTTCGTTACAACAATCACAGAATCTATTTTTTTTTCATCTGGCGGGTGTTGCTTTATATCTTTACCATACCATGTCCCATCTTCATCCTGATTTTGGAGCAAGCTGTACGGTGAAGTGTTGTTTGCTGGCGTCGGACAACACAAAATTGAGTCGGTAAACTATGTCGCCTATATTATATGTCACTTCTCTGCGTCGTAGGTCATATCGTTGTTTTGATCTGGCATGAGCAATCAAAAGTCTTTTATTTATATCTTGATGTAATTTGTCTAGCTCTTTAAGTTAATCAGATGTCTCACATTTATCTGTTTCATCCTTTACATTTAAAATAATCACTTCTAGGGACATGTTCAGGAGCAAAGTTGACAAAGAATGGAGTCACTTTAGTTACCTCGTGAACGGAACTCCTGATAGCGCAGCCCACTTTAAGCAAAAGTTGTTCCCATTTCTTGTGGTTATCTGCAACATATGAAGCCAACTTAGTTTTGATGACACAATTAACTCTTTCTACGAAGTTAGCTTGAGGATGATACGCAGCAGTGAAAATAATTTTCACATAATATCTGTCACATAACTGCATACATTTTCGAGAACGGAACTGTACCCCATTATCGCATACTAAGTACTGAGGACATCCAAAGAATAGAAAAACATATTCCTCAACTAATCTGGTTACAGTGGCAGCTGTAGCTTGACGGAGTGGAAACAGCAGCACAAACTTGGTAAGTTGGTCTGAAATAACTGAAATATAACTGTAGCCTCTGGAAGATCTAGGTAAGGGACCACAGATATCCACTGCAATCAACTGCCAAGGTTTTGTGACATTCGGACGCTGTCCCATAAGACCAGCTGGAAGATTCTGTTCAGGTTTCCATGTTTCATTATCGTCTCTCAGTTGCGGGTAGGTACATTGATGTATTTGTAGATTATATCATTCCCAACTAGCCACTGTGGAAATTGTAATGGATTTGATATAATTTTTGTTTTTAGACTTAGATACCAGGGATCTCGGACGGGTGCTGGCTCTTCAATCGTTATCACGACATGATTCACTTCGGGGACAGACCTTGATAACAAATCGGGAACCACCTGATCTTTTCCCTTTCTGTGCACGACATTGAAATTGAACTGTTGCAGGCAAAGAATCCACAGAGTCAAGCGTCCTGTTGGCTGCTTCAAATTGTTCAGCCATACTAAAGAATGGTAGTCTGTAATCACGGTGAAGGAATATCCTTCGAGGTATGCGCGAAGCTTCTCAACTGCCCAAATTACAGCCAAACACTCACGTTCTGTGGTGGAGTATTTTCGTTCCTGCTGGCTGAGCGATCTGCTGATATAACAGATGACATGTTCTCCGTCACTGGCTTGTTGTGAAAGTACGGCACCACTACCAACCCCCGAAGCATCAGTCTGAACGAGGAATGGCTTGGAAAAGTCTGGACAACTAAAAATAGGCGCGGTCACTAAGCAGTCTTTGATATATTGGAAAGACTCTTCGCATTTCTCAGTCCAACATCAACTTCTGTTCTTTTGCAGTAAATCGGCCATCGGAGCGATGACAGTAGAAAAGTGAGGGATAAACCTACGGTACCATGAAGAAGTTCCGATTATTCTTCCTACCTCCGTGACGCTCTTAGGAAAAGGGATGTTAATTATGGCCTTAATTTTTCCCGGGTCCACATGAAGTCCATACTGATCGGCTACAAATCCTAAGTATTTTAATTCAGGGCGGCAAAAGCTGCACTTCTCTGCAGATAAGGTTAGGTCAGCTTTCTGAAGACGTTCAAAAATTTCTTTCAAGACTCGCAGATAAATGTCGAAATCTTCTGTTGTCACGATGATATCGTCTAAGTAAACGAACACATGAGGCTCGAGATCAGGTCCAATGACACGGTCAATTAATCTTTGCCAGGTGGTCGACCTGTTCGTCACACCGAACGAAATTTTATTGAAGTGGAATAAACCACGTCCTGGCACTGCAAAGGCGGTATATTGTCTTGATTCTTTGATCACAGGCACTTGCCAATACGCAGACTTCACGTCCATAGGGCTCAGATATTTTGCGTTCCTAAGACGGTCCAAAATAGTAGACACAAACGGAATGGGATAAGCATCTTTAATGGTAAGGCTATTGACCTTTCTGTAGTCTACGCAGAATCTGTATTTACCGTCCTTTTTAGGTGCTAGCAGTACTGGAGATGACCACGCTGATGTTGATGGCTCGAGAACATCGTTTTCCAGCATGTATTGCACCTCTTCATCGATCTTTTGTTAAATAAAGGGCGACACACGATAAGACCTTTGCTTTATTGGCTCTGAAGTGGTGATCTTGATCTGATGTTTCACCAAAGCAGTATTACCAATTGGTTGTTGGCTTTCTGAAAATATGGTTGTATGAGCTGATCTAGTTGTGTTGGCTGAAACGGAGTAAGAAACTGACGAGATATAACGGCGTTGACAGCAGGTAAGAGCTCTTTTTCTCTGTGAAATGACCATTGCCCTTGTTGTAGGTTCGGAATTATGCCCATTGTAGTCCAAAAATCGATACCTAGAATAAGAGTATGTGGCAAATCTGGTATAACCAATAGGGTTATGGTTCGGACTTTATCTTCGAGTTGTACTGGGAGGTGGACGATCCCTGCAATGGCGCATGCTTGCTTATTCGCTACTGTGCAGACTCTATTTTCGGATGGTAGAACTGTAATCCCCATGTGCTGTAGAAGTTTTTAACCTGGGTTACCTAATATTGTACAAGATGCTCCAGTATCAAGTAATCCTTTGATTTTGATACCTAAAATGGTCACAGTTAAATATGGTCTATTGTCCCCATGGCATTGGTCAAAGATATAATTCACCGCTGGGTTGAATGCTGCGCCATTAGGTAATAATGATTATTTGAAAGGCGTAACCGTAAATTGCCTCGTTTCAGAGCACAGGGTGCGGTCGTCTACCGTGCTCCTCGCTCGTTTCCCGAGCATCTCTTACAAGTGCGGCTGGTTACTCTTACTTGCCCGCATCCATAACAGTACATCCGTTTAAGAGCAGTACATTGAATGGCTCGATGTCCTGAGTTGGAACAATTCCAGCAAGTAATCGTTGGTATATCTGCTACAGTATTTGGGACTTCTGTAGCCTCATTGCTGCTCGCTGCTCTTGCTAAATGGATCTGCGAGGCATTTGTTGGAAACTCCATTTTGCCGAAGTCAATCAAGGACTTTTCTTCGACTGCACAAATAGGTAGCTTGCCGATGCGTTTGCGATATGCTAGATCTGGTTCAAGTAAATACTAGTTATGCATGGTAGGGGCTTTAAAATTGGTAGAAGCTATCTTGGCATCTTCTAGAGCCATACAAGTTTGAGTAAAACCAGCAATAGTGTAAATTGGCTGTAAGGCTAATTGCATAGTATAATATGGCTGTAAGTTCTTCTTAATTATTGATAATCTTGTCCTTTCAGATGGAAGTCAAGGCAGCCTGCTGATAAATTCTCCATAGTTGCTATATAAACAACCACTTTTTCGGATGGGTGTTGTGTGCCGCTTTGAATTTCGGCCCAAAGGCGCATCTCGTAATCGTGAGGTAGAAAGTTTGCTTTCAACTTGCTAATCAAGCGTCCCAATCTCTGATAGTACGCTTAACTGTTCGGTACCATATCAGTGCGTCTCCAGTGAAGATTTCTACTGCTGACTGAAGGAACTGAGCTTTTGAAACTCCACGTGCTTCTCGTAGTTCCTCTACGCTCACTAAGAAGCTTGTTAAACGATTCACCATCATAATGAATGTTACACTTGCTGATTGGAATAAATTTGCTGTGCACAGGTGGAGAACACTATGAATATCTGTGACTTTCAGTGGTAGGTATGTGTAAATTTCCAGCTTGTTTATCTATGATTGTTGCAGGTCTTACAATCTCACTTGGTTCCATGGACATCAGTTTTTGCTGTCGTGATGGGAAACTTCAGCATTACGCTCTGGCGTTGACTCATGGAAGGTCATTGGACGTTTCGATGGTTAGGAGTGTGTTGGGAATATCGACATCTCATGATCAATGAGTTCGACCGATGGCAGTTGCATTTTCTTCTGCACCTGTAATCGCCAAGGATGTGGAAACTGGTAGTAGTAAATTAGGTTCATCTAAAATAGATTGTTGTTAAGACTGAACTGTTGCTTGCTCATGTATAGTTTGTTCGTGGTAACCTGAATAAGCTTGACCGATAGCTATAGATAACTGACTTATTTGGGTAGACAGTGTTTGCTGATGCCGTTGTTGCATGTTGTTTTTCGGCGTTAATTCGACGTAAGCGACCTAAAACATGATACATTCTTGCCCTAATGCGTAGTTCATTATCTTTGTTATTGACATCAAACTGTTCTAATGCTTCTTGCAGTTCATGAAGTTTTGTAGCACAAATCTTCAGTTCTTCATCAGGCTCGAAATAAATTCTTATTGCATGTCTAGCGTTCCCTAACTGCTGTCTATGCATTGCGTCTTGCAAAATGGATCTTTTCTCGGCTACGTTCGAACCCACTGGACATCTGCGAATTAGCAATTCATATGTTAGCTCGTCCGCCAATAATCTTCCAACATCCATTGTAATTGTCGTAACTGAACGATCCTATACCTATACTAAAAATACTAAAACTTACAAAAAAAAGCAAAAAAGACAACAAAAATAACCCTTCAGTACTAATAATACTAATATCTACCAATATGTCCCCAAAATATACCTAATTTAAACACACATTCCTAAATTCTAACAAAATTTCACAAAATTTTCAACAATATGGCTCTATTCCGATAATTACAAATCGTCAAGGAACCAATCGATACTAATCAAATACTTTATACTACCCTAAATGCCAAACTACTTAATCGGAGGCTCCACGTCTCTGGTCGCCAAAGTTGTTAATTGCTACACGGGGAATTTATTTGGACACAAATGAAAAAGAAAATAATATATAATTCACAACACGGCGGTTCAGGAATTGTCTAGTATAGTGTAGCAAATTTTCGCCAGCTAGTTTCTGAGCAGAAATGGAGGGGGGGAGGTGTCCGAAAGCGCGCCACTGGTTCGGGACGGTCCAAACCAGAAAACCTACAAGCGTTCGTGTAAGTTCCTAAACCACTTAGCTGTTTCATAAAAATAATAAAAGACAGAAAACACCATAGCTTGAAATAACCTAATTATTTATGTACAGTATGTACACATACCAACTCTGCACCATACTCGAAAAGGCAACACAAATCTATGATAGAATAATTGGTTTGTAAGTGGAATAGTAGATGTGACTTTAAGTTTTCCTTATAAAAGCTTTTTATGTTAATAAAATTGAAGTCAAAAACAGAACTTACGATATTAACTCGCAATTCGCTCGCGTAGACGTATCTCAACTGTACGGTAGCGACTTAAACATTCAAGTACTGCGATAGCGGTACACGGGAGTTTCCGATCAAATCGCTTCAACCATCAATTAATTTACCTAATCGCGATCTATTCGAATTGGTACCATTTCGCCTGGGGGTTTTACACTTAAAAATGTGTATTTTCAGCGCTAATAAGGAGTTAATTGCAATACTTAAGCTCTCGATAAATACTCGCAAAAAGTTTAGTTAAATTTTAAAATGTTGAGTTACTGAACGTGACCAAAACTGCTAACATTCAAGTTAACCAATCGACGAAATATTAAATGTACTCATAAATTATAAATAACCTATTCCACATAAGTAATTGCACGAGGTAAACATCGCAGTTACACAGAATTTCACAGCATAACAAATGGTAGGAATTTAGCCAGCATAAAAGGTAAGGCACAACGTATAAAATCTTATAACAACAGCACGAACGGTATTTCAGTTGACTAAATTGCTAGAAGATACCTGGTGATGCACAGTAGGGTACAGCGGCGTCGACAGAGCAGCTATACGGAGATGCTGTCCAACGATTTTAAATAATCTCACGTGCGACAGGTCCCTGCACTGGGGAAAAACTTCGTGGCTGTCACACTGGTGCGAAGTCGTGCATTCGAAGATTACCACCTGAACTGGGGCTGCTCAGAACGGCGTGGGGGTTCGTCCTCCAGGTGCTTGTCAAGCGACATCAATTCCACAGGGGGAGTACAGGCAGAATTAAACCCGAGCAAGACGGAAACGAAATAGGAGTACTAAGCGTACTAAAAGGAGACCTAAAATTACACGATATCTGAATTTGACGTTCAAACCGAACCACAAATAACATACCAGAGATGTTGCATGGCCTCGAGTAAGTAATTTGCAGAAATATATAATTATCCCAGTATAACTGGCTTTATTCTAGCAATTTCACACAACATTTCCTATGGCTGATCAACAAAATTCACCAATAATCTTGGAATTACTTCATCGACATCAAGTGAAAATTCCAAATCACATGCAGCCCCAGAAGGAAATAATCTCACGAAATCAGTTTCATAAAATGGCCGCGGGAAATCGTCCTCTCAATCTATTTTGAAAATTTTACTATAATTTCCTAAATATCAAGGTTTTTCAAAATATCCCAAAAATGGGTATGCAACCAAATACACACCTAGAAACTGCAGGTCACTCCACCCCTCTAAACTGCATCTGTATGTATTTAAGCGAAAAATTATAGGTAACAATTCTTGACTGCATCTGAATGATTTCAACACTGTAACAATCTTTGCAGACACAAAATAAATCGTAGTCAGTTACCTTGAATTTTTGACATGCTGCCGAAGATCCGAATGCAGGCGGATATCACATATGCCTCACAGTGAGTGTTTTATTACTGCGAAAGTCTACATTTGCACTTGTACACCATTGTAAGTACGCACACATTGCATTTTTTAGTAGCGTAACACTGAGCACTGTCGAAGACATTTGTCTTAGTTGCTCGTCGTTGCAGAAATGTCGTACGTGTTTTCTTCTATTACTCTGTGGTTTTGTGGTATTATTTGACAGACGTCTAATGTTTAAGATTGCACCAACATGAACAAGCTTCTGATTCCGAAATACTGTTATTCACCTAGTGACTCTCTCTTTTCTTAAAAAGATATAAAATTATCAAATACGTACGTTTTTAAAATTTAATTTAAGTTTTAAGGTTATGTCAAGGTTACACGAGTGACTTAAATTCTTGCACTTGCAGGTCGTGCTCGTACTAAAATCATGTAGCATGTGTTGTCTACTATGTATTACAATCCATATGCATGTTGAAAGGGTATGTAGAGCGATTGACAGAAGAACAACAATTAGTCATATTAAACACTTTCTTTAAACTGCACCCAAGAAGGCTCTATACTTGGAAGGCACCTGCAGACGGACCAGATAACATTGTACGCAACCAGATAGATTTTATACTAATCAAAAAACGCTTCCGAAATAGCTGCCTATCAGTAAAGGCATATCCTGGAGCGGACATACGTTCCACCATAATCCACTTATCTTGTCTCTTGTCGGCACCGTTTTTCAATATATATTTAGAAGAAATACTTAACCAAGCACTGCAGGACACTTCAATAGGAATAAGAATAAACGGGGAAAGAATTAACAACATCAGGTTTGCCGACGACACCATGATACTCGCAGAAAGACTTGAAGACTTAAAAGTACTAATGGACAGAGTGTCACAAAAAATCCGACAATGTGGGATTGACATAAACATAACAAAAACAAAATACATGGTAATAAGTAAAAACCCTACACCGCAAGGCCAACTTTTAGTTAACCAGAAAGTGGTTGACAAAGTCGACAAATTTACGTACCTCGGTAGCACAGTCAACGATCAGTGGGACCACTCGCTTGAAATCAGGTGCCGGATAGAAATGTCAAGGACCGATTTTATAAGGATGTCCAAATTATTTAAGAGCCGAGAATTGAACATGAAAATCAGGATTAGACTTCTCAGTTGCTATGTTTTCCCCGTACTCCTTTACGGCGTAGAATCCTGGACAGTAACAGAAGCTTCAAGCAAAAAGTTAGAGGCATTTGAAATGTGGCTATACAGGGGCATGTTAAGAATATCTTGGACCGAACATGTCACAAACAAAAGTGTACTGGAACAACTAGACAAAAAGATGGAAATAAACACAGTTAAACGAAGGAAACTAAAATACCTGGGACATGTTATGAGGAACGAAGAACGATATGGACTACTTCAGCTGGTGCTACAAGGAAAGGTGGACGGAAGAAGAGGCCCGATAGGAGGCGCATCTCTTGGCTGAAGAACTTCAGAACATGGTTCTCAGAGACAACGATAGGACTATTTAGAGCTGCTGCGAACAAAGTCAAGATTGCCAGAATGATAGTAATGGATTGGCACAAGAAGAAGAAGAAGAGCGATTGACAGCTGCTGGTCGGCGGTATATTCCCTAAGTCCATAATAAAGTTTGTAGTTATTACTTAAGATAATCCTCATTGCCTTAATCGATGCAAATTTATTAATGCCACTTTAATTTTTTGTTATATTTATTATCAAATCTCAAAACAAAACATGAAAAACCAACACGTTTTAGAGACATCGAATTCCCATATACATTGATACCATATTTTTTGAATATGAGGTTTACAAATCTTAATTAGATTCCTGAAGAACTCCTGTAATACACTATACCTCAATTAGGGCATTGCTTTTTAAAAGACATGCATTCCCTATAAAATAGTAGTTTTATATTATCTATTTAACTTTTTCCTAATTTGCATGGAGCACACCTTTGTTTTTTCATGTTCCTAGAAAAGTTCTTACATATTCATTGCTTGCTTTACTTGGTGCAGCGGTAAGATATATATATAAGTTTATAATTAAAATATATAACCGCGCTGGTGACCTAGTGGTAAGAGTGACAGACTAGTGATCAGCGGTCCCGGGTTCAAACCCCCGGAGAAGCAAGAGTTTACGAATAAAAGCGTATAATATCAGTCCTTAGGACTAACCAGGAACGCCTGAAGACGGGAGTATAGTAGATCAAAACTCCCGAAACGTCGTGTGATATACAACCTAGACAGTAGAAAAAGTTCGATAAAAACACATCATAATAGACTGCCAAAAAATGACATTCAGCTTATAGCTAAATAACGTCGCTTTTTTCCCTGATTTTCTTTGTGGCGTTGTCTTCTTCACCAGGAACTCCTTCAGATAATTTTTTTTATTATTTTCATCTTAATCATTGCCATAGATTTATATCTTGTTTGACAAACCTCTTTAACTCGTAGTCATCTGAACAGGACTTAAAAGGCAGAAAATTATATAACCGAATTTTAGTATGGAATTTTCTACAGTAGGGCCATAAAGATTTGCGAGCAATTCAATAGCTATTTATGTATGAAGTGCACGAGGGATGTACCAAGTGCCATAAACGCAGTTTTTGTCCGTGTTAATACAAAAGTTGTAGATGATGCTCTGAGTTATGTTGACATATAGTAGATTTCCAGCAAAGCGTGAAAAAGAAGTACTTTTCAAAGCTATAATGCCAGTTGTACATTTTGTAATAGTCGTAGAAAAAATATAATACCTGACCTATTTACACTCAAATGAATTTATATGAGACGATAAGCTGTAAGGTAATAACATGCGCACATAGATGCCCTGCTGTACTGGGCCCTAATTACAAAATTTAGCAACAAGTTCATTACTAATTTAATTTCGTTAAATTTAAATCTAAGGATATAGTGGTTATACTTTTTGTCAAATTTCACAACTATTTTTGCAAAGCTTGCAAATGCAAAATTGCCCGCTCCTGGTACAAGAATAAATTAACCCCCTAAAAACATAGAAAAAGGCCGTTTCTTCGGTGTTGTGTATTGGGTTGCCTAATCTTCTTTTCTATCTTTGCTTCAATTTTGAAAATTTTTGACCTCGGGAAACTTTTGTTTTTTTTTAAAGTTTGTCAATATACAGGGTGTCCCTTCAGTGCTCCGATCTCCGATTACGTCTTTATTCTTTTTTCCGAAAAAAAGTTTGATTGGGACGATCCTAATGGGGTTGAAGGGGGCACATTTTAAAATTATTTTGACATATACAGGGCGTCCCAAAAAAGTTTAGCTTAAACAAGTAGTAATTGGAACACCCTGTATTTCTTTAGAGCTATGCAAGTACCTATAGCTTCAACTCGAACATTTCTTTTAAATTGCATGCAGTGTTTCCAACAACGTTTCCAAGATTATCTGTCAATATCGATCTTTGATTTAAAACGTCACATTTTCCCCACTTTTGAAAATTTCTTCCTGAAAATTAAAGGGGTCGTCATCTAGAATTCAAAAATAATAAAGTCTCATGAAAAACGGGATATTTTAATCCACAGTATTAAGAACAAAGGTAGAAGACGTCGTCGAATATATTGCAAAGCAGAAATGGAACTGGGCCGGGCATATCGCACGACAAGACGACTCTAGATGGTCAAAATGCATCCTACAATGGAGGCCACGCTTAAACAAACGCAGCGTGGGCAGACCACCAAGACGCTGGCACGATGATTTAAAAGAAACAGCAGGCAGTAAATGGTTACAGCTGGCGCAAGACAGAGAGCAATGGAAAAAGAAAGGGGAGGCCTATACCCAGGAGTGGGTGGTAAAAGGCTGTTAAAGAAGAAGAAGAAGAAGAAAGTATTCAAAATACTGGTTCAAATTTCAATATCTTCAATCCTTCTTTTCTCACTTTTTACTTCCTTTTACAATAAAGTAAGTACTGGATTCACCCTAAAAATTCGAAATTGAGTTTTCAACAGATCTACACGTTTTAGAGTCCCCTGAACCCAAAAACTTTTTTTTTTCATTGGTCTGTCTGTGTGTGTGTCGGTCTGTAAACAGAATATCTTAAAAACGAAAAGCGGTATGGCGTTGAAACTTCATATATAAGTTTTGTGTACTATGTAGATGCGACAGCAAGCTTTTTAAGAAAATCGTATATCTGGAAGTAGATGTTTACTCTTGTGATTTTCAGTTTTTTGCGATTTTTTCAAAAACGGCTCTAACGATTTTTTTAAACTTCACATTTTTATTACATTTTTAATGTGTATTGAAGTGAGACAAGTGATTTTCCAGTTCAATACTTCTAAAATGGGTTTCTTTTGTTTTTTTCTATTTTTTTTATTAACTCCTATTTTAAATAGAACACCCGGTATATTACTACATTTTTGAATTCAGCTTAAAATTCTAGAGAAAATTTTTCTCTTCACCTAACGCTCTATTTTGTACCGTTTTTGTAGAATTTGTAATTTTTGAAAATTTTTGACAAATGCTTAAAAATTTAAAATCAAATTTTTGGCTAATTATAAGATCACTGTAAAAGGAAGTTGTGTGCGTGTATCATACCAGATTTTTAAAATTAGAACGGCCTATAGGTATTTTATTACAGGAATCAATAGAATATTGAATTTCCTTTATTTGGCACCTACATGTTGTACTTTACTTAAAAGAGTGTTTGAGAATTAAGATTTTAATAAAAACAATCACCATGAATGTGCACTACTTGGCTCATACTCGTAGTTCATAATAGTGTTGGTAAAAAACCCATTTGACGATTAACCGCGGATTTTTCATAAATCGAACACCGGTAAACTGCTTAACCGAAAACCTGATTTTAAACCGGTTCATGAACCGATTTGTAAATCTGTTTAAGAACCGGTTTGTAAACCTGTTTAAGAACCGGTTTGTAAACTAGTTGACGAAACGGTTTCAAAATTTATTAGCAGGTTTAATACTGATTTGTTTAAGAATCGATTTATTAATTTATTTAACATTTTGTTCTTAATAATAAAAATATTCACTTATAATACCATGAGTAGTGAAAGTTATGTCGACTATTTTTGCGGTGGTGTCACGAATGTCCATTGCGCTTTGGTATGATTAGGACGAGTGCGCAATGGACATGAGTAGTGATACCACCGCAAAAATAATCTACTTAACTTTGACTAAGAATGGTATTCGAGGGACTATTTAATGAATCAAACTACTTTTTCAAATTAGTTTTCAGTAAATCTAGCAACAAACTACGCAATTTCTATAGTAACAGAACACTAATATTGACCTTTTCTAATAAAAATCGCATTTGTTAAAAATAGTCACTTGAATACCTTCTAGGAAGATATATCCACTGATATTTTTTTGATTGGTCAAGAAACGTCAGAATTCTGGATTTTCATTGGTCACTTTTTGGCAGATGACAGGTGAATTGAATAGTCGTTTGTATAACTTCCACATTTTATAATTATCACCAATTTACGTTTGTTAGAGCGGTTTTAATCAAGTTTATAAGCAGGTTTTTAAACTGGATCGTAAATCGATTTAGAAACAGGTATTTGAACATGTTTACCAAACGGTTTATGAACCTGTTACATTCAGGTTTTCGGTTAATAGGTTTTCGATTTATGAGAAAACCGTATCGGGTTTTTTACCAGCTCTATAATAAACCATGCGCCAAATAGTACATGTTTATCGTGATTTTTACTAAGAGCTCAATTTCCCAAATACTATACTATATTATAACAAGTTGGGTCAAAATAAAGGAAATTTAAGGGACTATTTATGCCTGTAATAAAATATAGAGTTCCATTAGAAAAAATTGAGAAAATAAAGATTAAAGATATTGAAATTTGAACCGGTATTTTGATCACCCTGTATTGAAACATACGGTTTTAATGAAACTTTAGTATGGAACCTGAATGACAATCCCTCAATTTTCAGGGAAGAAGTATTAAGAAGTGGGGATAATGTGACGTTTTAAACGAAAACTTGATATGCTATCTCAAGCGAAACTTCTTTGGAGACACCCTGTATATGTCCCAATATTTTAAAATGTGCCTCTTTCAACCAAATTAGGAACACCTCAATCAAAACTGAAAGCGTAATCAAAGACAGATCCACTAAATGCACACATTGTATGGAGGGAGCAATATCCTGTGTCAAGTTTAGACGATTAATTGGTAGATTGCCTCTGGTGCTGTGTAGTTAATTTTCGGAGATTCACTATATGTGGACTTTAATCCCTCGATATTTTGAAAAAAAAATAGTTCAGCATCTGTGAGTTGTGTATATAATAGCTGAAGTTAGTCGGTTATGCCAGGATTAGAAAGTATTTTAAGGGCAATATATATCAATGGCCTCCTTTAACCTCGGTACGGTAGTCTGGAATTCGCCTTGCACGGCGCTAGATGTTTTCTCGATTATTTCCTTTCTCTTTTTGCCCTGCTTATTATATTTCTTTTCTAAGCTTTATTGTCACCACGTGGAGTACCTGGACTACATATCTGTAAGTGGTTCTTTGTCAAAGTACGCGTACCAATTACCTGGCTTCCGAGACTGCATATCCACTCCTGCACAACTCGACCTCGCAGTCTTGGGCAGATTACTCACAGCCCTGTGATTTTCCCATTGTCGCCGGTCATGGGTTGTAAATCTTCAGGTACGTTACCCATCGTCTTCGAGCAAAAATATTAAAAAGATTTCAAATAGTTCGTGTAAATATGCTTAAGCCTATTGTAAAGTGCTTTATGTACGGTCTGCGGCTATGACTTTATACAGATTATTAGGAAACACTGGAAATCTGTCTGCTGCAGCACTGCTTATTGCGCGGTGTGGCGTGCTGGCGTGCTGTAGGTTCTTTAAATATTATTACAGTGGTTGTTAGCTTCGTTCATTTTGATTACATAGAACTCTTCTTAGCGGGAAACTACGACAACATTTTGTTTGCGATAATATTAATTGAGAGGGTGCAATCATTCAGACGTTATAGGTCTATCGCGCGAATTCGGCTACCAACCTCACAGATGCGAATTTCATTTTCCTTATCCCGCTATTTCTCCGAACTTACTAGCTGTTTTACTAATCGCTCATTACCTATTTAGTTGATTTAATTCATATTCGACCAATAGAGCTATGTTCAGACTAAAAGGATTTCACATTTGTAACTATTAGAATCAATATAAAACTCAGAATACGTCAAATTAACTTCATATACTCAACACTTACAATAAAATAAAGATTTTGATTATGACATCACCACAAATACAATAAGATATACAAAATTATAGGTTTATACCTTTTACAATTTAATTTATTTAAATTTTAAATGAGTGTAAACATTCGCGATTTCTCTTTTGCCCTTTTGAACATTTTCATTTAGGCAAGGTTTATGTTATTTCTGAATGTGAATACATATACAAATTGTAAATAAACTGCTCAAGTACAGGTCTAAAGAGTAGCTTCAGCACTGCGAAGGTCACAGAGGCGTTGCAGAGCATGGCGAAAATATGCAAAGATGTAGCCCTTGACCATAGCTTTCGATTGATACCCCATATGACCCATGTTGCCATTGAAAAATAAAGTGACCTTTGACATAGGTCGCCAACGGTTGACCTTTCGCCAAAACCAAATAGCGCATGAAGGTGCTCGGGACCTTAGCAACAACTTTGCCCCCTTTCAAAATTTCGATATCTGTAGCCGTTCGAAAGTTACAGGCGATGCAGACAGACAGACAGACGGACGGACGGACGGACGGACAAAACGTTCGCATAAGTACTCTGAAGCTACTAATAAACATTGGGTGGCAGCAGTTTCTGGTTTTTATTTATTTTTTAAAAGACATGTTATGAAATTTAGGGTTCCGGATTCCGGATAACCTATCAGAATCTAGCTGACAAAACTTTGTTACACCAATTCCTGAATCGCAGTGTTTTGTTTTTGTAAAACATTTATTGATATTATTAATCTTCCGAGCTTTTGTCCGGAGCGGATGAACTGTGCGTGTATTGTATTATAAAGTTGTTTTTGAGGTGAATTTATAATAATTGAGTGATACTAATAAAATTTAAAAGTAAAGTAGTGCATGTGACAATGTTATAAAAGTTTTTGTTTAAGTATAAGTGTAATTCTGTGCCAGTAATGGAGGAACCGATACGGGTATCTAAACTAAAAGTTCCAAAACTAAAAGAAGAGCTCCAAAAACGCAATCTAAATTCGACGGGCAATAAAAACGCGTTGGTAATGAAACTAAAGAAGGCATTAGATTCTAGCTATGTTACTATCAGCGACGATGAAAAAATAATTGATCATATTAGTAATGTAGAAAACAGCAACAAAATAATTCCTAAAAATATAAATAAAAAATTCAAATTTGTTAATTCTTATCAACATAAAATTCAGTGTATGGAGAAGAAAATTAAGTATCTTGAACGAACGATTCTACGTAACACAAAGTATATAAAAAATCTTTTAAAAACAGTTAAACCGGCGAAGATTAAAAATACTAAAATTGTGCAAAACGAAAACTCTGTGTTCCCGAGAAACACTCCGAGTGCTCTACAATCATCGAGGATTATTGAAAAACCTAAGGCAGAAAAAATTAGAAATGAAAATCATCCATCGACTTCTGTTACATTCAACCCACCTCGATCAATGAATGCAGGTACAGAAATAATGAATATCAATATTGGAAACACCACCAGTCAGATGGATGCAGAAAATGATAATTTGCAACAAAACTACATAAATAAGGTAACTCATTCAAATAAAAAGTTACTAATCTTAGCTGATAGCCAGGGGCGGGGTTGGGCCGATATAATGCGGTCACAGCTACCCAATAATTACGTCATTCAGTGTATTTTCAAACCAAATGCAATATTTGAAGAAGTCGTGGGTGATATTAAAAATCTCACGCGAGATTTTAATAAACAAGATTGTGTAATAGTTATGGCGGGTTCTAATAATGCAATGAAAGGTGTAGCTATAAATAAAACGACGCTTAATGTAACATTAAGCTATTTACAAAAAACCAATTTTATCTGTGTTGGTGTTCCGTTCTGGGAACGACGTGTAGTGCTGAATAACTTTATTTACCAAGTTAATTATACTTTGTTTAATGAAATACAAAAATATAATAGTGGAATTTTTGTGGACGTAAACAGAGTTCTATCTGTAGGAAACTTAATCCCTAATAGTCCTCATTTGAAGAAGATTGGCAAATTTAAGCTATGTAAATATCTCGTTCAAAATTTTTTATCAAAGTACACTATTAACATTCCAAACTTACTTGATAAATATATAAGCAAAGTTAATATTATAGCAGTAACTGATAATACTAATTCTGAATTTATAAGTGAATGTAATAGCTCAAATATAATTGAAAATTTCGTAAATTGGAATAACCTTATAACTATAACTTGTTATAACGGAGATGAAATTGAAAACGACCATTTTCTGTAATCAACGAATCCCGTCAAGATCATAGCCTAAATTTAATACTCTTGAATATACAAATCATTAATAATAAATTGGGCGAATTGGCTGCACTCGTTGAAGATCTCAATTATCCTAACTTAATTTGTGTTACTGAACACTGGATTAAGAAGGAACAAACAATTCCACAGCTGTTAAATTACAAGGCGGTATCAATATATAACAGAAAAAATCGTAATCGCGGAGGCACTCTAATATATTGCCATGATCAGTTTGTTTTCTCTGAGATTACCGACTTTGATGATTTAATAGTTGAGTTGTCGTTTGAATTTTGTTGTGCGTTTAGTGAACAATTAAATACTGTAGTAATATGCGTTTATAGATCACAATTGGGAGAACTAAATCTATTTTTTAATGGTTTAGACTCTCTGCTCAACAGAATTTCGTATAAAAAAAATGTAATTTTAACCGGTGATTTTAATATTAATTTTAACTCTCACTGTCATGACTCCGTAACAATGAAAAATTTATTAAGAATGCATAATCTTGAAATGCACGTAAAGTCGTTTACTAGATTTTCAACTACTCCATCTTTGATAGATTATGTATGTTCTAATATAAAAAAAGTTGACATTGAAATACTTGCAGGTATTTCAGATCACGAAGTCATTGCTGCAAATTTTGTAATTAATAAAAATATGCATGTTAGAAATACAAAAAAAACTAAACGAATTTTTAGTAAACGCAATTTTGAAAAATTTTCCTCGTTATGTTCAAATGCAACTGGTCCAACTTACTTAAAAACTCTGATGCTAACCTTAATACTATTTTTTCCGAGTTTATTGAAGTGACGGCTAGCTTTTTTAATACGGCGTTTCCCTTAAAAAATGTCAAGGCACATATTAATAAAACTTGGATAACCCAAGGTATTCGTACATCCTGCAAAAATAAAAGGTGTTTAAACTACATAAAAAAATTTACTTCAAACCCCGCAATTTTAAGCTACATATCTATATATAATCGAGTTCTGCGAAGTACAATAAAATTATCCAAAAATATGTACTATCCAAAAGAAATTTCTACATCGTCTAATAAGTCCAAAAAAATTTGGAATATAATTAATTCACTTACAGGTAAGGAAAGAAAAGAACAATCTACCAACATTAAATTAAGATCAGATAATAATTCTCTCATTGAAGATCCATTCTCAATAGCCGAATCGTTTAACTCATATTTCCAATCTATTGCCGCAACCCTAACAGGTAATATAACACAAGAAACTTACCACTTATCAACAATTGGCCCTGTAAATACGAAAACGTTCTTTCTTTTGCCAACGGATGTACATGAAATCAAACAAACAATTAACAATTCAAAGAACAAACATAGTGCTGGTTTAGATGAAATACCTCTACGTGTTATTCAAAACCTAACTGAACCCGCCTTACATGTTCTGACTGAACTAATTAACATGTCTTTTCAAAATGGACAATTTCCAGATTGTCTTAAAATATCACTAATTAAACCTCTTTTTAAAAGCGGCAGCGAAAATGAAATGTCCAATTACAGACCCATTGCACTGCAATCTTCGTTTTCAAAAATTATAGAATGTCTAGTCCACAAGCGAATGATCGCTTTCTTAAATTCAAATCATATCTTATCATCTCAACAGTTCGGTTTCAGAGCAGATCGAAGTACAAATGATGCTATTTTTAACTTTCTTTCGGTTATATATGATTACCTAAATAACAGCAAAGCTAATGTAAGTTTATTTTGTGATTTATCAAAAGCTTTTGACTGTGTAAACTTTGATATACTGTTAAAAAAATTAGAAAATTACGGATTTAGAGGAATTTCCTTGGATTGGTTTCTATCATACTTAAATAATCGTAAACAATTAGTTGAAATTAAACAATATAGCAGAGATGTGTGTAAAACGTTCAGATCTCATCAAATAGATGTACTATGCGGGGTCCCACAAGGTAGTGTATTGGACCTCTGCTATTTCTAATATACATTAACGACATTTCGTCCAATTCTACAGGAAACATGACACTATTTGCTGATGATACAAGTGTATCTTGGGCCAATAGCAATGTTCAATCTTTAAATTCAGTTGTTTATCCTGATATTTTAAAAATAAATGATTGGTTTGCAAACAACAAGCTAACACTTAATCTAACCAAAACTAAAATAATGTCATTTAGCATAACACATTCATCTTCAAACGAATTTGCTCTTAATATCGATAATTATATAATATAAAATGTAGATGACATCAAGTTTTTAGGGATCATCATCGACAGAAACTTAAAATGGCATAAACACATTGAATTGCTCTGCATTAGGCTTACTACTGCTTGTTATGCAATTAAAATATTGCTTTACGAAGTCGGCCAAAGGATTGCTCGTCAAGCATACTTTTCTTTATTTGAATCAGTACTTCGGTACGGTATATCTTTTTGGGGTGTCGCTGATTTAATGATATTAAACACAGTATTTAAAATTCAAAAAAGGGCTTTACGAATATTAAACCATAAGAATCCTAGAGATAGCTGCAGGCCCCTTTTCAAATATAGCAAGATCTTTACTATTACAAATTTATATATACTGGAAACAGCATCACTTGTATTTAAACAGCTGCCGTCATTCAATAAAAGAAATGATATTCATAAACACGACACTAGAAATTCACAAAAATTTAGAAGTAAATAAACCTACTAATAAACGCTTTCAAAAATCTATTATGTACACTGGATTATCTATTTATAATAAATTACCTGCAAGTATAAAAAGTTCACAGACTCTTAAGCAATTTAAAATAAAATTGAAACGACTTCTTCAAGATTATGTCTTCTACAATTTAGATGAATTTTTTCAAACATCGTTTTAAAATTGTTTTAATTGTGCATGTAAAAATTGTATTTATTAAGTTTTATAATATGTACTTCCAATTTCCAACACAATTTATATTGTTTTTTATGGAAATAAATATATTTATTATTATTATTATATTATTTACATTTTTGTTTGTGTAGAAATTCCCCGTTTAGCAATAGCTAACTAAAATCCTGTTGGATACTGCATCTTTGTTTAACCCAGGCAGCAATATAACACTCTGTCCTACGACGTGCACCTCACATAATATTCAAGGGCGGGTTTCAATTTGTGGGAGAGCAATCAGCATTCACTTCGGTTGGGCCAGCCGGTTTTATTTTAAACCTACATCAAACTAGCAGGCCTGGACATACTTAATCTATAATTTGAGTTCCAGATCTTACTGAGTCGATTCGGTAATCGGTATATGTAGTGTTAGTTAATCTTCTCTTATGAAAGAAACCTCTACATTTCATCGGCATATCTGCAATTTATTGGTGAAGTGAATTTCGGGACTTCCTCATTATACGAGTATACTTGGAATTAGTTATTTTAATACAATAGACTTATACAGGGTGATTCGGGAGGAAGTGGCAATATTTTGAAGACATATCGAGGAAGTCAAAATAAGCAAAATAAACTCATATGTTCAAGTCCGATTTTCATTTGTTTCGGAGATATTTTGATTAATTGTATAAAAAAGCAAACAAAAATTTATTACAAAATGAATTACAAAAATAAACAAAATAGCATTAATTTACGACAAATATTCGAAAACGCCACCGCCCACTTCGATACACTTATTTGAAATACTCGCTTGTTAGGAATTCTTCTATTCGAAAAACGACGTCGATACTCCTCCACTGCACGAACATTACTACCATTACAGAACCCATAAACAAATATCATATCGGCATATTCTTTATGACTAAATTTGTGGGGCATTTTTACAACTTCATAAAACTAATGTTGAACAACTGTCACTTTGAGATTTGACATTTTAAGAAAAAAACAATTATCCCTGAAACAAATGAAAATCGGACTTAAACATATGAGCTTATTTTGCTTAGTTTGGCTTCCTCGACATGTCCTCAAAATATTGCCACTTCCTCCCGAATCACCCTGTATGTATTCGAAATCTGATACACGTAGCATTAAACGAAGATTGGATTTACTGGCTCCAAAGGCTGCCCAATTCAATTTTTCGCAAAGCTCTGTTATTCCTATGACCATTCGTGTTACGCACGTCCGGAATTCGCCTTTGGATGCTTTATGGCATTCCAGGCGCTCACTTTCTACGATTACCCTACAGAACTGTTCATAACCCAAACAACCTACGCTTTAAAATCCAAGCAATATCAATAAAACTGTAGCAGGTGGAAATTCCCAATATAATGCCAATATTGCATCAAGCGCAAGCATCTCACCTGCTCTTGGCACGGCGGTATCCAGGGATACGCGTCGTGGAAGCCCTTGGAACGTGCGGCCCGCCGCCTCCAGCGTCCTGTTGAACCGCTCCCCTCGGCCGACGTCCTGGAGGAGCCTCAGCTTTTTGTCGGCGGCGAGCTGCAACAGGATCGAGTGGTAATCTTGCAGTAAATTTGCGAGCGCCGCCGGAATTAGTATGCTGGAAATTCGCGGCGATATATCACCCGGCCTCATTTATTGCTAGAGATTGCCGACAGATATGGTAACTAGCATAGTTGCGCACCGGTAATATTAAGCTGCGGCTTGCGGACCTGCAATTATTGCATACCGCGATGGAATACGCGAAAGTTAATTTTGGAGGAATTGGAGCAATCCCGCCTCTGGACGCGACGGGCGCCAGATTAAAATGATTTCCCACTACTTAGCCGTTAGGTTTCCAACTGTTGTTAATGAAATTGTCGAGGAGCATTTGAATGAATCTCTGAAATGCAGATTTATTTATCGGTAGTCGAAATATGTTGGAAAAATATTTACTATCTGTATTTGTGGAACTTTGTAAGTGATTGTAACAAGCAAAACTGCCGATTTTGAAGAACACAGTAACGTAAACTCAGGACCCCTCTGGCCAGGCAATTCTACAAAAGTGAGTTAGTTAACATGACTCTTACGTCGACATAATTGCACGTGCGTTAAAAAAATATGGCTGTGTAATCAGTGCTAACGTAGGTTTTCCAGAGTCATTTACACACGTCAGCTGCAGATTGTTGCCGGTTATGTACTAAACTAAGAGCAGATTATGTTTTAACGCAGATTGCACCTGCGATTGGGTAGAAATTATGCTGGATTCCGTCGGCCACAATCTGACTAAACCGTACGGAATTGCCTTCGACAAAACTGTCTTGCCAGAGAGGTCCCGAGTTTAAAGCACCTATAAGAAAAATATTCTCCAATGTTTCAACTCAGAAACAGCGAACAGAAGTTCTGTTAGGTTTGTTTTTCCATATTCCAGTATTGTAGATACACTGGTCTCATCTTTTGTTAAGCCATCTTGATTGCTTCAACCATCACGGCTAAAAACAGTAAAGGACTGAGCACACATCCTTGTTTTACTCCTTATTTTGTTTCAAACTTCTTTTATTCTTGTTTCGTGTTCTTACTATATTAGTTGGTTTGTTAATACTTATATTGCTTTCAATATTTCTATTGCTACTTTGTCGACTGATCTTCTTTCTAGACATTCCCAGACATATTTTCTTTTGACTCTGCCCAAAGCCTCTTCTAAGTCTGTGTAATATCCTATGTTGATCAGCCCTTCTCTATACAGTGCTTTTTATTATTGTTAAATATTGTTTGTATTATATTAAATAAACAAAAATTTGTGCACACGCTACATTACTACATAGCTTATTTTGAATGTTATGATGCTTTACTTTAATAAAGGTATGCTGCTGTCTATATTTTATTCATTTGCAACTTATCAAAACGTATGGGCCCGCTAGGTATTTGAGACTCCTATGTAAAGGGTTAGGTTGTTACACTGTCGATAAATTTAACCATTGTATGACAAATGCTCGATTTTAGCGAATGACAGATAACCTCACAATATTAATTCCAAATAAATCTGTTCGAAACACACAGAATTCAGCGTATTTTGAACACAAATTAACCAACAATCAACCAGTTCACCTCAGATAAATTATAACAATGTTTTTATAATAATCAAATAGTTTGGCTAACCTGGAATTTGTTTTTCAAGTGCGAAAGGACTACAACTAGCGTTTGTTTTTCCTCCGCAAAAGAACGCCAAGATCGTATTTCCTTCCTGGAAAGGTTTGTGCTGCTGCCACCTGCCTCTCGATCACGGACCAGAACTCCTCTGACACACAGACTAAGCTCCAGGTCCAATTTACTCTGGAACTCCACTTCGGAATACTGCCAATTTAACCAAAACTGGTCTCCGCACAGAGACAAATAAATAAAACGCAAACTGGGCTTCAAATATTTACTTTTATCAACAAAATTTATCAAAATTGAAAAGCCAACTAACACACAAGCTTTCGGATTGGCTTACCAACAAACAGTAATAAACGATTCTATAGGTCACCATAGCAACATGATTTACAATTATTTTTCTGTAAGTGAGAATGTACACTTGACCTTAACTTATAATTGTTTTTGTAAATGTCATTCAGGAAACCTCACAATTGGTCGCACTTTTACCTGAGTTCCGCTTTTAGTTAATAAACACTTATTCACAAGCCACTAGCACATTATTAAGTAATTCTCAGGTTGCTTCTTAATGCTCTTTCCATTAATATGTTCCTCCTTACACTGCTTTATAACCCTTTAACTGTGTCATCGATTGTTGGCATTTCTATATGACTGCAAATGCCGCATTAAACCTTTGTAAAGCCTCGAAACGCCTTTGTACTAAAGCGACTTCATTATCATGTCCCGAGTGGTGTAGCTTGAACAAGCGTCCACGTTCGATCAGCAGAGTTAAGCAACTCTATCTCTGGTCAGAACTTGGATGGGAGTTCCACGGCTGCATCTCTCGGCGCCTCGTGGTACGGCTATCACGGAAAAAAGTTGGTCCCGGCGGTCATACAACATCATGGCAGTCGTTAGTGGGGTTGGAAGTCCTCATAACTGCACAGCGACGCCTGTAATTGGCCTAACGGCTGTTGGCTGAGTGCGAATTAAATAAATAAAAAAATAAATAAAAATAAATGTCCTGTCGTTACACAATTAATCTGTCACTCACCATACATTTAGCTACATTTGCCATATTGAACACAAATTTGAATACAAGCTGATCGCAACTCTGACGATACTGTTTTATACAATTACTAACCTCTGTTAATTAATTATAGTTATTGCTAATCATGTTTTATGTAATTATCAATGTTTACTAGTGACTCTTACTGTTGCAATAAATACAATACCAATTCGGGTCCTATTTGAATCTTTCATTAACCTTCGTAAGTCAGCCATGCAACCAGAATTGCTGTAAGTATCAAACCATTACAATATACGTATATCCTTGTTTTGATTTATATTTTTCTCTATTGCTTGTCTAAGTATGAAAATTGGGTCCTGTGTGCTTATTCCTATCCTGAACCCAAATTGTGTTTTTCCAATGTATTACCTAGTCTTTCACCCATTACTCTTCCTAAGATTTTTTCTGGTTTACTCATTAACGCTATGCCCCTACAGTTTGCACAGTTGTTTGTGTCCCCCTGTTTGTGTATTGAGAGAATAATTCCCCTACTACCATTCATTTTGGTGTTTTTCTTAGCTTAATAATTTTATTTCGTAAGTTCCTTAATATTCCTTTCACTCCGTCTTGCATATATTTCATGGTTTTTGGTTGCTATTTCGCCTATCACCGAGGACTTACCAAGTTTAAACTTTGTTATGGCTGCGTCCAATTCAGTTTTGTGTGAGTTTGTTTATTTCTTGATAGTCGTTTTTTTCCTTCTGATTTTTTTCGTGTTTCTCACTTGTTTTAGTTAGTTCTTCAAAATGTTGCCTCCATCTGGGATTCAGTTTTCTTCTTTGTCTTTTATATTTTTTATATTATGCGTTACAAAAGGAAAATGTTGAATTGCGCGGAAAGATCAATGACATGGAGCAGTATTCTCGCAACAACTGCATAGAAATTCAAGGAGTCCCGGAAGCCAGGGATGAAAATACCATTATGGTGGTTCAAGCAGTGGGAACCGCTATTGGACTCAACGTCGATCCTAGGATGATAGATGCTTGTCACCGTTTGAAGGCAAACCCATCGCGCCCGAACCAACCCAGGGCTATAATTGTGAAATTTACGCGGCGGATAGTGAAGGAAGAATTTTTGAAGGCCAAAAGGGTGAAAAGAGACCTTCAAGTTAGTGATCTACGTGTTGATATTCGACAACTGTCATCTATAAATAATCCCATATACGTCAACGAGTCACTAACCCAGCAAAATAAGCAATTAATGGCTAAAGCACGGGAGTATAAAAAAGGCAATAACATTCGTTATCTTTGAACTTGTAATGGGAAAATTTTCATGAGAGCAAAGGACGAGAGTAGAGTGTATGCAATCAAATCTACATCCGATTTTAAAGATGTTCATTAATAACGCAAAATTACATTCTACTATCAGAACGTTAGAGAACTGAAATCTAAACTACGTATTTTATATAACAACGCTCTTGTTGAAAATGATGACATTATATTATTAACAGAAACGTGGCTAGACGATAGTATTTCTAATAGTGAGTTACTAGATAATCGTTATGTTATCTATCGTAAAGATCGTAGTGCTGTTCAGACTGGAAAGACTAGGGGTGGTGGCGTTTTAATGGCAGTGAAAAATGAGTTTCCATCGCGCAAGTTGATGAATTTGGACTCTCATTTGGAAAACTTGTGGATTAACGTAAGAATTGGTGTAACTGACATATATTTTTGATTAGTTTATTTTCCACCGGCCAGCGGTTTGAACTTGTTTGACGTTTTATTTCGCATGGTTGAATTAAATTCAGAAATTAGTCAAAAACATTTAGTTATAGTAGGTGATTTTAATTTGCCAAATTTGAACCCGGAGCTGGTTTTTTCTGCAAATCCACTATATGCTGCATTTATAGATTTTATAAATTTTAATGGTTTAATTCAGTATAATAACGTTAAAAATAGTTTAAATAGAACTTTAGATTTAGTGTTAGCTAACTCGCACATCGCCACTTGTCCAGCCAGATATTTATCATCCTCCTTTAGAATGCGATTATATTTATTACGAAAGTCAAATAATCCTAATATTAACAATGAACAGTATAATTACAAAAAAGGTAATTTTATGGAACTTTATTATAGGTTAAGGGAAACTAACTGGTCAGTACAGGAAAATTTTAAGGACGTAAATTTAGCTATATAAAAATTTTATGAACTTTTCAGAACTGCCCTTGATGCTACAGTTCCTAAAATTAAACATATTCATAATAATTCCCATCCTGGTTTTCTTTGAGTGTTATTAAAGCAATAAAAAGAAAAATCTCCTGTTTAAAAAATAAAACAAAATAGAGGTAACGGTAGCGTTATTGAGAAATACAGATAACTCAGAAATAAGTCAAACATGACATTAATGCTGTATATCAAGAATATTTAAAAAACATTGAGAATGTAAAACGAACCAGCTCTGTTTTGGTCCTTTGTTAAAAATAAGAGGAAAGAAAATGTTGCGCATAATATGCATTACAAAAGCAACTTTTTATGTAATAATCAAGCAACGGCAAATGCCTTTGCAGATAATTTTCAGTCTGTGTATGTTGGCTCGCAAGGTAATGCTACAACAATAACATTTACCGAACCAGGTAATTTTCATGTGCTTCCCATTACAATTGATGATATAAATAAAGCTCTTAAGGCAATGAAAGCTAAGAAATTAGTTGGTACGGACGACATACCTATATATATTTATAAAGCTTGTTCTCAGTTTTTGTTCCATCCATTACATATATTATTCAACTTAATTTTGGAAACTGCCGTTTTCCCGATCAGTGGAAAACAGCCAGGATATGTCCTATTTATAAAAGTGGGGACAAAAAAGACGTCTCTAACTATCGACCTGTAGCGTTACTTCCAGCTGTCTCAAAAATTTTCGAAACGGTATTGTATAACACAATTTTTCCATTCGTCAAAAATAAATTGTCTGTTTTTCAACAAGGATTTATGGCAAACCGCTCGACTGTTACTAATTTATTGCCATTTACACAAGACGTAGCTACTGCTATAGATAACTACTTACAAGTGGATGTTATTTATACGAACTTTGCGAAGGCATTTGATCGTGTAAATCACGAATTATTAGTAGTAAAGTTGACTTCTTTTGAATTTTCACCATCTATGATTAACTTATTTGTCTCGTATCTTTCTGGCAGATGGCAGTATGTGGTATTTCTTGGCTCTGAATCTAATAAATATAAAGCACTTTCGGGGGTTCCACAAGGTTAAAATTTGGGACCACTTTTGTTTTTAATGTTTATTAATGACATATCTAATATTTTTCTAAACTCTGAACACATACTATTTGCTGATGATTTAAAAATCTGGAGAACTATAAGAAATGAAGATGATTGCATTGTGTTACAACGCGATATTAACGCGCTTTATAACTGGAGTGAAACAAACCGTTTATATTTAAACATAACCAAATGTTGTAGTATATACTTCACACGTAATATAAACCCAATATTTTCAATATAGCATGAACGGGGAACCACTAGTTCAAAAATATGAAATAACTGATTTAGGCATTGTGTTTGATACAAAATTATCTTTTGTTCCCCATATCGCTAAAATTACTACCGAAGCATTAAAACTGATTGGCTTTATATTAAGGACTACATATGGATTTCAAAATACTGAAGCAACGTTGCAAATATATAATGCATACGTACGTAGCAAATTAGAGTTTTCACCTGTAATTTGGAATCCTTGCTAGAATATACACATATTAGATATAGAACGCGTACAAAAACGATTTTTAAAATGTCTCTATTTTTGAAAGACCAAAGAAAATCCTCAATTTATTTCATATGCTACTATTTTGAAATATTTTGACGTAATGTCTTTGGAAAATCGTAGAAACGCATTCGATCTAGTATTTATTCACAAAATTATAAACTTTCAAGTTGACATTCATCCATACATTATACAACTAATTTTTTTTGTTCCAAGAATTTCAGCTAGTTATTTGCCGTGCACCAGAACCAACACACTCCGAAATTCATCAATATACAGAATGTGTAGTCTGGTTAACAGGTTCGCCAGAAAACTAGATATTTACATGCCATCTGCTATAAAGTTTAGGAGAATTTGTTATTCTCTGTTTGCTGATTAGATATTACCATTGTTTTTAAATTATTATATAACATTTATTTATTTTGTTTGAAATTTTTCTGTTTTATTTATAATACTTGTGCTAAACATACATTTTTCTTGTTCATTTGGTGTTTTAGGTATCGAAATATGCAATTATATATTTAGTTGAATACATGTATATATTTAGGTGTGTACCACTGCAACAAGTTAGTTGCACTTCAATTATTATTATGTTTAAATTGTGTGATGTGAATTAATTTAGTATGCCAGTTTATGTTTGTTTAACTGTGGCCCATTTTTAGTTTTGTACTGTTGGCCGCAGTATAAACCCACTAAAATAAATAAATAAATAAATATTCGGCTTTCTTACGTAGTTCCATCTTTTGTACACACTTTCTTAAGGATTCGTTTTTTACTTTTTTAATTCTCTATTTTACCTCGTTTCTTTTTTCATTGTATTTCTCATAGTCTTCTAGTTTTTTGTGCTTAAATAATTTCTCTATTCTTTTTTTTATGTTTTGTAATTATTTGGTTCACCATTCCGTTCTTCTACATTTGCATTTCTTACGTTTAATATACCACAGCTCTTAGTGGCCGCATTTTGTATAGCTTATTTGAAGGTTGTCCTTTTTTTGCTAAATCATTTACCTTTTTTTGTTTCTGTAGCCTTCTGTGTAGTGTTTCTTTGTATTTCTTTCTACATGTAATGTTGTTTATCAGTTTATGATGTTTTAGCGTCTGTTGTCTAACACTTATTCTTCTTTACTTTTTATCTTCACTAAGTAGTGGTCACTTCCAATTCGTATTAAGTCATTAACCCTCCAGTACCAGTTCAAAATTGTAAGACATCAGTACCCGCACCGGTCTCGCAGACCGACACCCTCTGCCACCTCCATAAAAATAATGAGATATCTTATGGCATTAGTTTCTTGTTCACTAACGTCTTCATAATCAGATATTTCATGTTCAGTGTCACTGTTCATTTCCCTAGTTTCCAATAAATTATCTTTGTCAGACGATGGCAGATTATCATGAAACGCGTTGTCGACATCCTCCTCCGCTATTATATCTCGCATCGTCTGTTCTAGTCGCGCCTGTTCTATCTCATAAAATCTGCCATGACTATAATAATGTTTTAGTATAACAGTGTTACTAAAAATGCAGAAAATACTTCCTTCTCCCCACATTGGTCGTATATCAAAGGTAAAAATAAAAACAACTTGGGTACCCGCTTCGGTCTCTGAAACCGAAATTATAAATAACTTTTAAACCACTGCACGCACGAACTCAAAACTGCATACGGATCTTCAATGGCAATATATAGGATGGTAGTGAAATGGGCGGTAAACTAACGCTAGCACTTTAAGTAATATACTGCATCATGTGTTTGCTCGGTCTCACAGACCGTAAACGGGTACTGAAGGGTTAAATGATATTGAAGCCTTCTAGATAAAAACTTTTGGTAACACTTGTATTGATTAAACGTTTACTACGTTCCAGATATTCGTATTTGATTACGACCCCATTGATTTCTGATGTTTTATAACTATTCCAAGCTAAGAAATTTGAAATGATTTTAAAAAAGCAGATGTTACGAGTAGTATAGAATTATTGGAATTGTAGCAAGATTGGGCAAAGGTCTATAAGGCAAGAAGTAAACATTTCCTAAAAAAAATGGCTCCAAATGGTGGTAAATGTAAACCTCGTAATGTACTAGTAACCACAATTTTGAACCTAAATTTGCATTTGTATTTCTTGTAAAATTTTATGACTTATTTTTGGAAGAACTAGTGAAATTGAGAGGCGAAATGAGAACTCAAACGGATATGCTGTCTGAAATTAAGCAACGGCTTTTGAAAAATGAATAAGCAGCGGCAAGGCAAGAGGAACCTGAGAATTTACTCTCATTTCCGTTCCGAGATGTCCCACTTTTCGAAAACTTTGACATAAGGCTAGCAGAAGATGTTGCATTAAATGTATACAGGGTGATTCAAATTAAGTGCGCACCATTGCTATCTTTGTTATTATTAATTTTACAAAGTAGGTTTAATTAGCAAACTAGGAGTGTTTTTGGTGCTGATTAATATGCAATTAATAATAAAACAATCGAATAACGAGTTTGCAACAAAATTAAAAACTTTTAATTTTTTTAATGTAACACCCTGTATATATTTCAAAAATTTGAAATAAAAATTAATTTGTGATATAAAAGTCTTAATACACTCTTCTTAAAATGAATATTAAAGAAGTTAGGGGAGATTTTAGTTTACCTATATCAACAATACACCGTACTTAAGAAAAATTCATAGTAGGCTGCTACTAAAAACAAAAACAATAACGTAAACATCAGAACTGTCAAAATCAATTTGTCGTACGTTTGGTTATCGAAAGCAATTAGTGTTGTTTATTTATTTCAATTAAAAACTTAAAACAAGCTTGCAATGAATTTTTACAGTAGAATAATGTATATTTATCTATAAACTGAAACTTGCGATAACTTCTTTAGTATTCATTTTAAGACAATAGTGTATTAAGACTTTTATATCACAAATTCATTTTTATTTCAAGTTTTTGAAAAATATACAGGGTGTTTCATTTAAAAAAATAATTTTTAAAAATTTTTTAGCCAACGAGTTATTCGATTGTTTTTTTATTAATTGCATATTAATAAGCACCGACAACACTACTGGTTTGCTAATTTAACCTACTTTGAAAAATCAATAATAACAAAGATAGCAATAGTGCGTAATTAATTTGGATCACCCTGTATATGGTAGGTAGTACGTGCCATATTTTACTAAGCTTAATTTTTTTCACATTTAAGGTAAAACGGCTGTCCACTTTGGGTGGAGCTAGCGTTGAAGCAGTTACCAGATATATTTAAGATTCATTTCATCAAACGAAGTCGCCGTTTTATTTAATTGAACTGGACACAATAAAGATGATTTAGGGGTATCAAAAAACCGGTGTAAAGATGGCAGCCAGAAGGTAGCAGCCAAAGGTGACGAACATTGCCGAAGAGCTCATAGATATACAAAAAAACTATAGAGAATGAAACTAACACCACATTCAAATCAATTAAGAAATTTGCGAACCGAATAAAGCCTTTTAGGTGCTAGACATGAGAAATGCGGCGCATAAAAAGATACCTCCTTCACATATCGGGCAAAATAAAATAATCATTTTTCAGCTCGAATGCTACACATAGACATCGAAAGAAACTTTTCTAAAAACCTGCCCTCTATATACCGAACAAAAGGGCCCAAACCGAATTTTGTTGCTCTACTCCACATAGCGGGTAAACCACCCCCGCCTAAATAAAATTAGAATTTTGCAGCTCGGATACTACACATAGAACTCGAACGAAACTTTACTGAACACATACTCTATACAGGGTGATTCAAATTCCAGGCTAACCATGGAGATTTCGAAAACGGTAAGAGTTAGAGGGGTAGTTTACATTTGGCAAAGTTGCGCAATTTAGTGCTGAACAATATGCTGCTGAGAAACTAAGAAACATTTATTTCGTTTTCGAAGTTTTTGAAAAAATTCAAAATTTGACATATTCGTTTTTATTTTTTCCTGATCTTATTTACGAATATATTCAAAAATTACAATACATTCTTAAGGCAACTTTTACCGGCCTACAAGATGGCGGTAACGGATTTTTAATACTACGTTTCATCTTCTGCTAACCATCATCAACTTTGTTTTTTCTTACGACCGCCATCTTAGATTTTTAGACCACCGAATAGAGTTTTTTTCTGGGATTTCAAAAATGTATAACTTACCTACCTTATATCAAACAATTAGGCAATTCACAATAACGTAAATTAGTATTGAATTAAACAAAAACCATCTAGATACCATTGCACCGTCGAAGTGTAGATACCTATTGTTTTTTATTATCAAGATACCTTTGAATCAAATTATTGTTCTTTATCCTTTATCTAATAGACTTGTCTGTCCGGGACGCTGGTTTGTCTGTTCAGGACGCTGTTTCAGCAGCCAAACCGTAAGAGATAGAGAAAAAAGTTATGAAAGTTATATGTTTGGAATGGTCGTGTCAGGTCAGGAACCGAATTTCAGTCACGTGACACTTCCGTCAGTACGCTGTTTCAGCAGCCAAACGGAGCTGCGACCCTCTGCGCCTTAAAACCTCGATCGGTTAGGCAACCACTTTGACAGCTTCCAGAATGTTCCGATGCGGCGTACCACTTTGACACCTTTCAGGTCTGGGTACAGTTTTTATTTAATACGCGTTCTATTTGAAAAACGGTCTTTTTTGTTTTTTTAAATGAGACATTTGTCTCACTGGGTTGCTAGTTTTATATAATATGGCTGCTACTGTAATTTTAATTGTGTTTTGTTGTCAAGGGTGTTAGAGTGTAATTAGAATAGTTAGGTACTTAGTCGTATTAAAAATGCCTTTTTCATACGACGAAAAGCGCAAATCTATTAGGCAAATGGCAGAAACTCAAGAGATTCAGCAAATACCTATTTTGAAATGTACCCTGAAAGGAATCAACCGAACGAAAGTTATTTCTTAAGACTTCACCGAAATTTGTCAGAATATGGACAATTTAATGCACCGAGACCCAAATACGGGAGTAGGATACCTTTAGCAAATCGGGAGGTAATTCTTCAGGCAGCAAGTCTTTTTTTTATGTTTTTTCCATAAATCAATTCATGACTTAATTTTAGGTGAACGAAAACTCATCCATTTCTACTAGAGAAATATCTGTTAATTTGAATATTCTGCAAACAACAGTCTGGAGAACACTGAATCTATCAAATTTTAAACCCTATAGAATACATACAAGTCAAGTGATAGCCAAAGGATTACTGCAATTGGTTACTACTTGATCAAACAAATCGAGGTGAGAATTTTGTTAAAAAAATAAATTGGACTGATGAATGTCGCTTCTCCAATTTAGGCGTTTTTAATCGCAATAATGAACACGTATGGACAACTGAAAATCCTAGAGAGAACAGGCAAGTCCGGCATCAAACTCGTTTTGCATTTCGCGTCTGGATCGGATTAACTAAACCTACAGTTCTTAAGAGGACCAGTGCTGGGATTTTTGGATGAACTTCCACTTAACAAATTAAGACAACTTTGGTGGCAACAAGATGGTGCCCCACCACATAACGGTGTTTTAGTTCGTAATTATTTAAATAAAATTTTTCCGAATGCATGGATAGGTAACAGTGGGGTTATCAAATGGCCCGCGCTTTGTCCGGACCTTACTCCGTTAGACTTTTTTTTTCATGAGGATCATTGAAAAATACCATTTATAAGCAACGCTACGAAAACATCAGAGAACTACGTAACAGTTTTATAGCTGCCTGTCAAAATATTCCCCGAAGAAGTATTTAACGAGCAATAGTAGTGTTATCAAAAGAGCTCATATGTGTGTGCAGCAAAATGGTTTTCTTTTTGAACACCTATTATAATCTTGATTTATTGTAAAGTTTTTTTTCCTCTAATTAGTATTCCTTGCGGTTTGTTTTCAAATTTAGGTTATTTATAACTCCAAAGTACGTGTCTTCAGAATAATTTCCGTTTTTTTGTGAATATTAGCCTAACTGTTTGATATAAGGTAGGTAAGTTATACATTTTTGAAATCCCTAAGAAAAACTCTATTCAGTGATCTAAAAATATAGGATGGCGGTCATAAGAAAAAACAAAGTTGATGATGGTTGGCAGAAGACGAAACGTCGTTTTAAAAATCCGTTACTGTCATCTTGTAGGCCGGTAAAAGTTGCCTTAAAAATGTGTTGTTAATTTTTGAATATATTTGTAAATAAGATCAGGAAAAAATAAAAACGAATATGTCAAATTTTGAATTTTTAAAAAAATCTCGAAAACGAAATAAAATTTTGTTGGTTTCTCAGCAGCATATTATTGTGCACTAAATTGCACAACTTTGCCAAATTTAAACCACCCCTCTAACTCGTACCATTTTCGAAATCCCAATGGTTAGCCTCGAATTTGAATCACCCTAGTTGCCGTACTCCACATAGCCGGTAAACCACCCCCGCCTAAATAAAATTAGAATTTTGCAGCTCGGATACTACACATAGAACTCGAACGAAACTGTGCTAAAACATACCCTATATATACCGAATAATAACCCGCTATGTGGAGTACGGCAACTAAAATCTGTTTGGGCCCTTTTATTCAGTATATATAGGGTATGTTTTTAGCAAAGTTTCGTTCGAGTTCTATGTGTAGTATCCGAGCTGCAAAATTCTAATTTTATTTAGGCGGGGGTGGTTTACCGGCTATGTGGAGTACGGCAACTAAAATCTGTTTGGGCCTTTTTATTCGGTATATACAGGGTATGTTTTTAGAAAAGTTTCGTTCGAGTTCTATGTGTAGTATCCGAGCTGCAAAATTCTAATTTTATTTAGGCGGGGGTGGTTTACCGGCTATGTGGAGTACGGCAACTAAAATCTGTTTGGGCCTTTTTATTCGGTATATATAGGGTATGTTTTTAGTAAAGGTTCCTTCGAGTTCTATGTGTAGTATCCGAGCTGCAAAATTCTAATTTTATTTAGGCGGGGATGGTTTACTCGCTATGTGGAGTACGGCAACTAAAATCTGTTTGGGCCCTTTTATTTGGTATATATAAGGTATGTTTTTAGCAAAGTTTCGTTCTAGTTCTATGTGTAGTAGCCGAGCTGCAAAATTCTAATTTTATTTAGGCGGGGGTGGTTTACCTGCTATGTGGAGTACGGCAACAAAATTCGGTTTGGGCCCTTTTGTTCGGTATATAGAGGCCAGGTTTTTAGCAAAGTTTCTTACGGTGTCTATGTGTAGCATTCGAGCTGAAAAATGATTATTTTATTTTGCCCGATATGTGAAGTATCTTTTTATGCGCCGGCATTTCTCATGTGTAGCACCTAAAAGGCTTTATTCGGTTCGCAAATTCCTTAATTGATTTGAATGTGGTGTTAGTTTCATTCTCTATAATTTTTTGTATATCTATGAGCTCTTCGGCAATGTTCGTCACTTTTGGATGTTACCTTCTGACTGCCATCTTCACACCGGTATCAAAAAAGCCATTTAAAAACAAAAACACCATGAGATATGGTAAGTTACAAGAAAATTATGACAATATAATAGATTTTAGATGTTCATATCCTGATTTTATGACTGTATTTCTGAACTCCTGTATAACATTATGATAGCTGGGATAGCTTTTGAGAAAATTAAGAGGATATTTTTAACAAAGCTCTTGACAAACTTTATTAGTTTCTTCAAAGTCTACAATACCGGATACAAATTATTTAAATAATATAACGTAGTATAAGATGTTACGGTATTAAAATGACTTAGCGACACCCACACGGGGTGAGTATCGCCCAACTGGTTGAGTCCGGGAAAGGATGGCACGCTCGCCCTTAGATTCGTTAAAACAGACTAAAGGCCTCGGCTGAAGCGCTTAGGGAGTTGGGCGTGGTCCAAACGGTTCCATCACTGGGCAAGCGTGGCGTGGCATAAACGGGATAAATCAAAAATGAGAGGGCGCCACCAAGTCTTTCTTTAATTGTACTCGTGTAACTGGACCTGGACGGTTAGACGAGACGAAGAGTACACTGGGTACTACTTCCTGAAGGTACTCGAGGGGTATCGAGCTCAGGTTACAAATTCGAGAAATAGATACTTGGGTTACTCATTCGGGCCTGTAGAGTCACTGCGGGGGGGGGGGGCGCTGTCAAACCTACCTGCACACTCCAACGCTCAAATTTCGTCGTACAACGATCTTGACACTAGCTGTTAAATCTGGAAAGAGCATGCAGACGTCATATTCAATAATAAACCTCGTAATCACATAGGCATCTAATGACTGAAGGATACAACGCAAACCCCTAAGGGCAACGATTACGTCGCCTTGATTTCACGCAGGGCTTAGCCTAATGCCCTAGCTGGAGATAGCGCGCTAATACTAACGCACACATAATTAACAAAATGGCCAATGCCAATACAGTAGGCTCAGGCGACCCGTTAAACGATCTGCCGGAAGTTACTGACTCAACGTGTATACTAAAGAGGGTCGAGACCCATTACTTTACTGCGACAGTGTCGCGGGGTGAAGCCAAGCACAGAATAAATGGTTAATTATCGGTAAGGTGCCCAAAGCACAAAGATTGGCAGAAAAATATATCGCTTAACTGGTCGTACCCAAGCAAAGGTTCGAATATTACAAACACAAACGGTCGGGGCGCATAGATTTTCCACACAGAGATAGTTCATTGCCGGTCAGGTACAAGCAAAATTTGATTGCAAGTAAACAACGATCAAAGTTCACAAACGCAACTTCGCGTAATTACGTCACGCACTGAACAGCTGACTGATTTCGCATACGAATGATCTATACGCCGTTATTCACAAAAGCAATCGCCCTTGATAAATTGCTGCGCCCAGAGCACTATTTGATTTACTTCTATGAGGATGGTAAAAATACATGAATTTACAGCCAGTTCTAATGCAAATTTGGGTCAACTACCGAGCAAGCGTTAGCGGTGATTCACAAACGGGCACAACGCCGTGGTTTACAACAATGGCGGCCCAATTATCAGCAACATGCCCAGCGATTGATTAAACGTGCCACTGGCGATCCGAAATGCGTTAATGTAGTTAGTTAGCTTTCTCGTGGGCTGCATGCAAGCTAATTCAGTACTCTGCGGCGACAGGTTATGACATATCCTCAATTACACACACATGCTAATAAACTCTGTCTGAGCGCAAACTGGTTACTATTTTACATAACATTTACAAATGGTACCTGTGTTTGGACGTCGTCTGAGAGGTAAGGTGCGGCACATTAGCAACGCCCTGAGTTGACTGTGAGGGTGGGATACGAGAGCATTTCCTTGGCACAACGAATCCGCCGAATGATGGCGTTTTTCTCTACAACTCGGTCACCCACATGTAACCGGGTATAACGATGAGATTAAGGGCGGGCTGCCCGTCCTGATGACAAATCCTCAAAGGTAACGGGAATCAAAAATCGCCTTTGTACGACGTTGCGGGACATAACCCTTCAGAAGCACCAAGCAAGGGACACCTCAAACACGTGCGACACACACAAGAGCTCACTGCCAAAGCCTCTCTGCTTGCAGAAACATTCGAACGCCTAGCGGCCGCGTGGGCACGCGGAGCTTCGGCCAATCACGAGGCGTGAGCTGCGGCGGAAAAATCTGGATTTAGCGCGCCAGCGGTGAAAAGAAACGAAGCGGAGCAGCCGCGTCGGTATACAGGGTAATCAGAATCAAATGAGCAAGGAATGAGCTTGCGCTTGTGAATTTTTGTGATGAAAGTTAAAAGATGTTGGAATCAGATTTGAAGTACAGATAGGCTGTACAGGCAGCTTAGATAATCAGCTAGGTGGCTGAAGGCTGCAAAATGGCTTAACAAAGATAGATATCATATAAAATTGAAATTGCAGGTACCTATATTTTTTTGTTTTCTGTATAACAGTTTTACACCATACTCATTTTAGTACTCATTTTGATGCAATTTTACTCGGCTAGACAACTTCTGCTTTATTCGCATAACTCAAATATAATCAATGTCATCAAACATTAGGCCCACTGTAATTGCATCAAAATTAATACTAAATAGCTAAAATGAGACCCGTGTGAAGATATATATATAAAATAAGAAGACCCTAAAACATTAGTAGCTTCAAAATTAGTTTATTTGTATGGATCCACAGACCATAAAATGTGTAGCAAGCTAGTATTTCTTTTATTTGCCCCAAAAGGCAAAATCCTCAGTAATGTACCTTTACCTAATTTAATTCTTGCAAGGGTTTCAAAACTAATACATAATTTAATTCTTGCAATAGTTTCAAAATTAAAAAAACTAAAAACTAAATTTGATATTGTGAAATCTTAAATACTAATTTTTACATTTTAAATGTTGCAGAAGCTGTAAAACGAAGTTTTCCTCATGGTTGCTGCAGTGAAGCTGCCATTTCTAAGGGAACGAAGGATTGGTTGAATCCCGTTAAATCTAAAATGACAAAAAAAATAAGTAATTTGTTCATTCTAATCATTACAGGTTTAATGCGTTTTATATTTACAATTTTTCATACATACTTTTAATTTCATAATATTTATATGATATAATATTATGTGGTATTATCCAGAAATGTAAGCAAAATATATTAGAAATAATAATAAATAATCATATAGGTAGGTACCTACTTATACTTTGGATACGTTTTATTTTTCATACTTGTTTCTACATGCAGATACTCAACATATATAGTTAATTATACCTCCAATTATCAGTTCTTAGATTTTCAAACTGGTGCGCAAGTGTATTATATTAATTTGTTTTTTAATGAAAACTTCAATATAAAAGCTGGAGCTTTGAGAGATGCATTATCACAGGTTAGTATAAATATGGCTAATATCAGTTTGACATGTAATTTGTGTTTCCTAGACTCCAATGATTTAGAAAATTTTGCAATTGGCTGTCTGGCCTATTTCCTTTAAAGTAAAATTTTCTGGTGAAAAGTTTGTGAAAATTTGTGTTATAACCTTATAACTTTGCATTTACCAAAAAAATAACGTTTGAAAGGCATTTAGTCTAAAATAAATCATAACATTAACGTAAAAAATACGTGGATGTTTGATTAAAAATTGCGTTAAAAAACGTAGTTTTGACTTATAAAACACGTACATTTTCCGTTAAAAATTTAACGACATTACAATGTTAACATATGCTTTAATAGTGTGCAATAAAATAACGTTCAATAGACGTCCGCTTGGCAACCAAACGTAGAAAGCACGTCAAATAGTCAGCAGTTGCGTTGAAAACTAACGTCTTAAATACGACGACCACAGATAACGTTCTTTTTTGGTCAGGAGTTCAACGTTAAAAGGCCGTTATAGACAGACGTTAGATCAACCACATAACGTTGAAAAACTTGTTATTTGCGCGACACTTCGACGATAATATAACGCTTGGTCCAAAGTTATGTTTCAACATTAGTTCAACATGTCTGTGCACATTGGGCTGGTGAACACGAAATTAGCTCCAACTAGGGTAGCATATCAGATGGAAGAACATTACATTAACGTTGCTACCTGGACATTATATTAGGTTAAGTGGAAGATCAACTTCACCTTTCTTCTGTATCCGAAAAAATAAAGCCATTTTTATTATTATTATTATTATTATGTAGTGGTCTGGGGTGAAATAGTGAAAGCAAAGCTGGACACAAACGATGATTTAAAACGTATCGACCAAACTTAAGGGTGTGATGTAGGATGCTAGAAGAAGCAAATACTGTTTTATTTCCAACCGTTGCGGTATCTAGTTACAGAGGATTTCTTAATTTTTATCGTTCTGTTAAATCAAGTTATTCAGGAAATAACTCAAACAAATGCTAATTTGTTATGAAAAAAGGTATTTCAAGCTTGATGAACAGTGATAAAAACAAAAAAATCATATGTAACTAGATAATGGTTGGAAATAAGGCGCGGCTTTTAACATTCTTTGCTTCTTCTAGCATAAGACTCTTAGGTTTAGACCCATACGTTTCGAATCACTCATTTTATGAACAAATACAAACTGAAAACGACGGAATAGCCGAATACTAATAAATACAAAACTCACACATAAATATATACAACAATATCGCGGGAAGAACGTAGAAGAAACAAGAAGTCGATAATATTCAATGGATATGGGGGAAAGGTATGGGAAAATCAACTGGTTAACTTGGATGCAATGAAAATAAAGAATAAACCTAAGATGCAACAAGGAAAAAAAAGGAACATATTGAAAGAAAAGATTAGAAGTAAAGTTAAAAAATATTTCCAAGACGACAGAGAGTGCAGAAATGAAGCAAAAACTTGATAAACATACGTAAAGGCACACAATACAGGACGAAATAGGATGGTATAGAAATAAAAGCAATAGCAATGGAACAACAAAGTAACTCAAAAAAAACTTGAAGTTAAAAGATATGGCAGAGACTAGCCACTAAAAATGCGTGCAGTTACTAAATGATATATTATGAACGTAGCTTTGACAACATCTGATAGTATTAACCCATGCTGCAAGCTTTTACTTTATGTCTTCAAATGTTCCGGTGCCAAAAACATTTCAAAAATTCAAAAAATATAGTTTTGTTAGCACAAAGATCCGGTGTTTTCCAGATGTGGTCCAAACGGTGTCAACAGTTACCGTTTGGAATCTAATGTTTGCAGATGCTATAAATACCATCCATACAGAAAAAACAAAACCTATGATAGTAAACGCATTAAATTGTAAGAGGTAGACAACTATAAATATTTAGGAGTTCAAATCATTAGTAAGGGAAACTAGAGAACGAGAGGGTAGTACCCACAGGAAGAGTATCTAACGTAATAAAAAAAAATCCTGGAAAAGCAAAAATTCCCAAAGAAGTTAAAGTGGCAGTGCTTAAAAAAAGCACGGCATTAAATCATGGACATTGAAGAACAAACATAAATTAAGGATTACCAGTGCGGAAAGAAAGTTCCTTAGAAAGATAGAAGGTAAAACAAAGAGAGATGAAATAAGCTGCGAAGCTTTCAGAGGAAGACTGAATTTACTAGCACTTGTGTTAATAATACAACAAAGAGAACTCGGATGGCTAGGGCATAGACATCATATAGCGGACAACAGACCAACAAATTTTAAATTATTTCTAATCAATCGGTCGCCCTGTATATTAACAACAATGTGTATACGAAATAAAATTAGGGAACTAGAAAAGGCAGAAGAAAGAAAGGAAAAAGGAGTTAAAATTGAGGTCCAGAATATGTTAATGTCAAGTAAGCAGAGAAGCTTTTAGAGGAAAACTGAATTTACTAGCACTTGTGTTAATAATACAACAAAGGGAACTGAGATGGCTAGGGCATAGACACCATATAGTGGACAACAGAACAACAAAAAAGGCTGTGAAATAAAATCAGGTAAAATTAATGGAGTAGGAAGATCAAGGAAGAAGTGAAAATGGAAGTAGTTGAGAGTGACGTTGAATGGAGCAAGATTAGAAGAAAGGCTCAAGACCGAGGGGAGTGGAATAGTTTTTGCTATAAGGACTGTAAAAATAGCATGGTACATAATAATTAATGGAGATAATTAAAGCAATTTTAAATATTAAAGCCAGAACCGTGTAACCTAAGGCTCAGACGGCAACTGTAGACTAGCGTTGGAATGAGCGAAACATTACATACACAGGAAATGAGCCAACGCTTCGGCTTGGGTTTCTTCAAGAAATCTTTAGCAGGGTGGTGAAAGGTACGCGCTCTTTTTCGTGAAACCTGTAAAATTGCAAAACAGAAACATTGCAACGCAATAGCATTGAACAGAGGAAATGCGTACTGGACCAAACAGAAAATTACTACTTAGACATCGGAGTATCAAGAAGTTTTCACGGAGAGTCCTATATGAATTTATGTTGTCGCACCTCAGCCCCGGGTTCTGGATTCCGCGCCTCTTTTTAGAGCTCGAATCAAAATGTGGAAATTAAGCCTTTGACTAATCGTATTCGAACTAAAAATTATGTATTTGTTTGTTTGTTTGTTAATGGACAAGGTCTAGGCATGCAGAGTACCAGGTACCTTAGACACCGACTGTTTTGGTCATATATGGTCAAAGTATATTTGTGCTTCACCAGTTCTTAAATTGTAAATCTTCGAAATAAAACCTTTTTTCTAAATATTTTAACCAGCCGTTTTGTGTTCCTACTTGACACAGTGGTGCACCTTTTCTGACTTCTTGTTCAATGAAAGGTTTGACTTGTAAATAACTTTACTAACTCTCCGCATCGTTTGAAATTTGTATCTCAGTTTTGGAGCATCCTAAAGTTAATGTAATTTGAGCAGTTGCTTAAGTCCTATTTATAGTTTATTGTATGGATTTCCTATGAACTTACATTTTGTATTTTTGATTTAATATACTAAGGGAATTTTTTCCATATTTATTTCATAGTTTGCTAAGTCATCATGCACTATTTTTATATTACTCATGTTATTTTTTAATTTTAATATACTAAGTTAAATTGCCTCTGACTGTTATTGAACCGGCCCGATCCATAATAATGTTTACATGTCTTGTTACCTCAACAGTAGCGTGATTTAATAATAAAATCGCCTTAAAACTCGCTATCCAAAAAGTATACAGAGTCACAGATAGGTTTTATTACAGGACCTGTAATATTTCTAAGCTACAGCCCAGCACCCACAAAAACCTTATACCTAACGTTAAAACTGGATTGGATTAAGAAAGTTTTAAATAACACAAATATTAATCAAGCGGGGCCTCTGTGGGCCAGTGGTTCTGCCACTTGAGGCCGAGGCCACAGTGAGAACTCAAGCGCTTCGACGAGAGTTCCGGCGAGGGTTCAACTCCCGGCCCGGGAGTGCCAGTTTTCACTTAGTGTAAGATATGTTATTGTAAGTAACGCCGGCACCACCTGAAGTAATATGCAAGAGGTTCCAAGGGGGGGGGGGCGGTAGAAGAACTTAGGAGTTAAAAAAGATGTTAAAAATCAGTCTCAGTTTGTATAATAAAAGCAGTTTTTCTTGTACCGAAATACATAAAATCTCATAAGCGGAATGACAAGCGTGTTACTACATATTATTATATTGCAAATATACATAATAAACGTTTTTGAATGTTCTACAGAGCAGATACATTTTTCTTTCCTAATTTTTTTTTCTGAAAACTCATGTCCGGAGTATTACAATTGATACTTGCAATTAAATGTACTAGTCAGATTATTCGAACTCTGTATGTAGGTAAAATTATGTTGTGAATAGATATGCCGAAATTACTTGGAGGTAAAATTTTCATCTTGTTTTTCCTAGCTCAAAATTCTTGTCATAAGAAGTACATTTACTAAAAACTCAATATTTTGTAATAATTATGAGAAGCAGAGACTGATTTAGTGCTCCCTCGTGTAAGCGAAATTTGGGCAAAATTAGAAAGTAAATATTTAACCTTCACATGAGAGCTCACCTACACCGCCTGAAATTTAATTGTAAAACAACTTTACCAATTCACGGCTTAACCGCGGAATCCATAATGGAAAATAATGAGAACCCGCGACCTACGTTGCCCAAACCGCAGCCGGAATGAGTATTTGCGGGGCCGAAAGGGGATCTGTTAGGATAAATCAGAACTCACTTGATCAACCTGGAGCGATACATTCAGGCCGGAGGTCTGCAGGGTATCGCAGAGTGCTTGATCCCTCGGCAGGCACTCCTGACGCGCCAGGGAGAGTAGCTTGGAAAGCTCTATCAGGGCTTCGTGCAGCCTTTCTCCGGCCTTTCGTGCCTCGTCGCAATCTCTCAGCAGAGCTGACACCCGCGAGGATAAGTCCGCGGTCACTGAACAAAACCAAAAAGAGGTTTTTAAAGCAGCCTGTGCTCTGGGGCCATCGGGTCGATTAAGGTAGCCTCCCGGATTAAATGTGCTGACGTTATCGCGTGGTCATTGAGATATAAAGAACATTTGAATAAGATAAAAAGTCGGCTGATATAATCTGATCTACAACCATTATTTTTGATTTCACACTGTATTTACCACTAAAAAGAACATCTTAAGAGATGTAATTTATATTAAATATTAACAAAATTATAGAATTTAGTGCTTGTCCATGTACTAAAATGGATTTTAATGTATAAACCGTTCAATAGTTATTTTCCCGATAGGAGGCCATGTTAGGGTGATGAATTTCACCCTGTAAATATGCTGTCAGTCATTAACAAAAGTTAGGTTATGCCAATTTTATACAAAATGATAATTTTATGTTAATGTACAAAACGTGGTTGCCAGATTTGGGTTTGGATTTTGTGTCACTTTTATTATTGGTTAAGATAAATTTCATGAAAGACAACTTGCTGATTCTGAATACGTTTCATACTTTGTTGAGTAGACATAATGGTATAATGAAAGTCGTTTTTTTATTGTAATTATAAATTGTATACAAAAATATTTAAATATTACAATTTATGCATTTTTTCAGTATAAATAAGTAAAGCTTTTACAGGCCACTTTAGGCCCATTGCATAACAATCTGTCTCCATTGTCCCTTATTCATGATTTTATTTTTCCAGTCTTCTATTCTTTTCGTTGCTGTCTTCCATTACTGCCTCCTTCCACCTATTCTTTGGTCGCCATCTTTTTCTAGTTTTTTACGCTCTGCCTTCCAATACTATTCTAGTCTATTCAATACCTACTACTCTTCCATTTGGCATTCTCCATATTCTACATAGCCTGTATCATTTTTAGGTAGTGGGCCAAAAGGTTTAATTTCAAAATTGTCCCGCCCAATAATATTTCTAATAGTTCTTTCAGATACCTAAAACAGTACAAAGACCAAGATTAAACCAACAGTTAAGTTTTATGCATAAATACTTCCGTCCCAAATGTCACTAAGCCGGGCAAAGATTTCAGTTTCACTGAGGTCTCGTCTGTCGGCTTTATAATGCCTGTAGGCCTTTGTAATTTGTAGTTTTGTGTCACCTTTAATGACTTTCGGCATATTTGCTTTAGTATTATAATTTTTTGACAGATAGGTATCCATGATGCCGATGTCCATAAATATTATGCCTAGTGGCAAACAAAGTATGAAAGCACTGGCAACATTGCACGTTTAACCTCAAAATGTCAAATTAGACACATTCGTGAGCCTCCTATACATAACAGCCGCTTCTGACAAAGTGTCAGAAAGAGATTCTAGGGAGCTTTAATTTTATTAAACATAAAAACAAAATTCCATGTCTACCTACTGGGAAAATAACTATTGAACGGTTTATACTTTAGTTTTCAGACATATAGAAAATGCCAAAAATTTAAAGGATTCTGAAGTAAGAAAATCTCAGATGGTTAAAACATGTGCTCAAACAGAGTAGTGAAAAGTTTCAATGAGTATTAGGTTGGCAAACACCTATGTTGAAATTATTCGCATCTTCGTGTACTCTAACAGTGGCTTTAGTATTGTCACTTATAATACCATGAGTAGTCAAAGTTATGTCGACTATTTTTGCGGTGGTGTCACGAATGTCCATTGCACTTTGGTTCGATTAGGACGAGTGCGCTAGCACGAGTCCTAATCCAAAGCGCAATGGACATGAGTAGTGATACCACCGCAAAAATAATCTACTTAACTTTGACTAAGAATGGTATTCGAGGGACTATTTAATGAACCAAACTACTTTTTCAAATTAGTTTTCAGTAAATCTAGCAACAAACTACTCAATTTCTATAGTAACAGAACACTAATATTGACTTTTTCTAATAAAAATAGCATTTGTTAAAAATAGTCACTTGAATATCTTCTAGGAAGATATATCCACTGATATTTTTTTAATTGGTCAAGAAACGTCAGAATTCTGGATTTTCATTGGTTACTTTTTGACAGATGACAGGTGAATTGAATAGTCTACTTAACTTTTACTAATAATGGTATTCGAGGGACTATTTAATGAACCAAACTACTTTTTCAAATTAGTTTTCAGTAACTCTAGCAACAAACTAAGCAATTTCTATAGTAACAGAACACTAATATTGACTTTTTCTAATAAAAATCGCATTTGTTAAAAATAGTCACTTGAATACCTTCTAGGAAGATATATCCACTGATGTTTTTTTGATTGGTCAAGAAATGTCAGAATTCTGGATTTTCATTGGTCACTTTTTGACAGATGACAGGTGAATTGAATAGTCAATGGTAATATAATAAATAGTACGCTTATTATGGATAATTTCCTTTATATATTATGAGTTATAACTCCAAAGTTTAAAATACGAGTCCGTAAGGAGAGTTTTATTGATTTTCATTGTGATTATAACGACATGATGTACAGGATATTTCAAAATCAACTGACTAGCTCGTAATAGTCTCAGCCAAAATGTATTACAATCATGTCAATTGTTTTCAAACGGGGAGCTGCTAAAGTTTCGCAGAAAAAAATTGCAGTGTGCAGAAGTTAACGATTTATTGAATTTATAATATTTGACATTTTGGACACAACAGATGAATGTTCAAAATAGCATCCTTCCATTTGCAAGAAAAGGCAAGCACTTCGGATTAAATCTAACACCGTCCTTTGCACTATTTCCGGCGTAATCGTTGCTAATGCCTCTGTCCAGGGTATGAATAACCTCCCTATAAACAAATTGTTTTATATGGTCCGAAAGAAAATAGTCCAACAGGGATAAGTCCAGCGATCTGGCCGGCCAGTTTACAGGGCCGTCACGTCCTATCCACATAATTGGATCGTTTCTGTTTAAAATAGCTCTTGAGTGAAATGCAAAGTGTGATGGAGCACCGTCTAGTTGAAACCACATGTTACGACGTTGTAATAAAGACAAATCTTCCAACAATTCTGGTAGGTCTTCGATTAACAAGGTATCGTAGATTTGTCCGTTCAAACGATTCGGAATTTCAAAAGGTTCAACCTGCAAAAACAACTTAAAGATGACGAAACTTTGTCATTATGTGAGCTGTTTCTTACCAAATAATTTTCAAAAACACCAGCCCCTAAATTTACGATAAACCTATGTCGAAAACTTCTAGGCCTGAAAGTATGCGGGTCTTGATTAGTCCAAATATGGTAGTGGTGTGCATTGAAGATCCCTGCGTGCGAGAAAATGGCTTCGTCCGTGAAAAGTACCTTTAGAAAAATCTGAATCCATCTGTTAATGTTGTAAGTTCAGAAATTTATACGGCCGTGGTAATTTTCCGGCATAAGATTTTGTAGACGCGTGTAAGGATAGACATTCTGAGTGTTTCCTTCAGAATCTGTTGGTTCTTCTTTAAAAGCATGAAGCACATCATCCTCAATTTCCTGGATTCGTGCTGTACGTGGGCGACCAGCTACACCTTTATATAAAGGAACCAAAGTACCTGTGTTTCTTGCACGATTTATCAGTCTTACGAAAACATTTCCATTTAGGTGTCTCGTTCTTGAAAACCAAATCGCAAATTCTCAAGTGGCAGCTTCAGAATTACGTCCACATTCACCGTAAATTATTATAATTTCGCAATATTCTTCTGGAGTGTAACTCCTCGTAGTATTGAAACAAAAATAGTGCGTAGGTAGTTGACAAGAAACTGACTAATATTACTAATTGTTCACTAAAACACCATCGTTTAATTAGAAACTTTATTAAACGTAACTACAACGTACTATATTAATGGCCTTCGCAAACTAACTCTTCACCAAACCTGTCTCTCACGCGCCAAGAGTGGTTGGCTACTGCAGACATTAAGCTAGCGCATATAGCAACACGGTTATGCACGAGAGAGGGTATCAGCGCTGTACACAGATTGCGTTTTTTCAGGAACACTAATAAACTTAGTATATATGCTTTTCACCATTTATTACTATTTTAAAAAATTGTAATAGGAGATTAGTTAAGTCAATTTGGTGTTAAAGTTTGCATGATTAATATTTTATTAAATAAAAATCATTAAGTCGTAAATAGTTTAATAAATAAGCAAAAAAAACGTTTCGCACAATTAAATTGGCTTCATCAAAAAAAATTGTAATAGGAGATTAGTTAAGTCAATTTGGTGTTAAAGTTTGCATGATTAATATTATATTAAATAAAAATCATTAAGTCGTAAATAGTTTAATAAATAAGCAAAAAAACGTTTCGCACAATTAAATTGGCTTCATCAGTTTATGATAATAAGAGCATTATGTTGAAATGGTTAAATGGAAAATTACAAATATAAGTGTTATTAGTTTTGCTGAAGTTTCTGAACAATTCTTCCATCTGGTTTCCGTGGTTTATTTTGATGTATTTATAGAATCCATGTTGTAGTAGTGTGGCGTCCATTTTGCCATCAACAGGGTGAGTGGTAGAAGGATCCTTGGGGTTTGTTACTGTTAGGATGTCCATATTGGGGGTTGATGGTTGGTGAGTCTTTGTCTGTTGTAGTTGTATGAAGTCCATTATTGATAACCAGTGGGGTGAAAGGTAGAAAAATCCTTGGAGTTATTGCTATTACGACTTAATGATTTTTATTTTATTTAATATAATATTAATCATGCAAACTTTAACACCAAATTGACTTAACTAATCTCCTATTACAATTTTTTAAAATTCAATTCAAAAAGTCAAAATTTAACTTATTACTTAAAACCCGAATCTGTTTGGAGACAAGATTCACCAACTGCAACCCCCAATAAGGACATCCCAATAGCAATAACTCCAAGGATTTTTCTACCTTTCACCCCACTGGTTATCAATAATGGACTTCATACAACTACAACAGACAAAGACTCACCAACCATCAACCCCCAATATGGACATCCTAACAGTAACAAACCCCAAGGATCCTTCTACCACTCACCCTGTTGATGGCAAAATGGACGCCACACTACTACAACATGGATTCTATAAATACATCAAAATAAACCACGGAAACCAGATGGAAGAATTGTTCAGAAACTTCAGCAAAACTAATAACACTTATATTTGTAATTTTCCATTTAACCATTTCAACATAATGCTCTTATTATCATAAACTGATGAAGCCAATTTAATTGTGCGAAACGTTTTTTTGCTTATTTATTAAACTATTTACGACTTAATGATTTTTATTTAATATAATATTAATCATGCAAACTTTAACACCAAATTGACTTAACTAATCTCCTATTACAATTTTTTAAAATTCAATTCAAAAAGTCAAAATTTAACTTATTACTTAAAACCCGAATCTGTTTGGAGACAAGATTCACCAACTGCAACCCCCAATAAGGACATCCCAATAGCAATAACTCCAAGGATTTTTCTACCTTTCACCCCACTGGTTATCAATAATGGACTTCATACAACTACAACAGACAAAGACTCACCAACCATCAACCCCCAATATGGACATCCTAACAGTAACAAACCCCAAGGATCCTTCTACCACTCACCCTGTTGATGGCAAAATGGACGCCACACTACTACAACATGGATTCTATAAATACATCAAAATAAACCACGGAAACCAGATGGAAGAATTGTTCAGAAACTTCAGCAAAACTAATAACACTTATATTTGTAATTTTCCATTTAACCATTTCAACATAATGCTCTTATTATCATAAACTGATGAAGCCAATTTAATTGTGCGAAACGTTTTTTTGCTTATTTATTAAACTTTTTACGACTTAATGATTTTTATTTAATATAATATTAATCATGCAAACTTTAACACCAAATTGACTTAACTAATCTCCTATTACAATTTTTTAAAATTCAATTCAAAAAGTCAAAATTTAACTTATTATTTATTACTATGTTTTCAGCGCCTTGGTATACATTTTATAGATCGCTAGCCTCGCGCAACCGAGTTTCTTTAAAATTTTGTAGCGTCCCACTTTTAAACGATTGGCGTCTCGACATAATTGTAATAAGATCTTTGTGGCGGAATATTATAAACAACTCGTCAGTACTGTATAAATGGTGTCTAAAAATAAAACGTTGTTTTTGTTAGACACCCGTTAGTATAGAGCATGCAATATTATAAATTATATACAGCGTGTATGGATCTAAAAGCGGTTTTCGATCTAATAAACAGAAGAATCGTGAAAAATATTGGGAGGATTAGAAGTACCAGATAAATGAATCCAGTAACGAAAAGCACACAAAGAAAGGTGTATGGGAGGGTTCAACTAAGTGGAAAAAGATCATCCGTTTGCTTAATATGGACAATATCTAGGCATGCGGAGTAACAGGGACCTTAGACACCGACTGCTGTGGTCATATGGTCAAAGTCCTACTTAGAATTTTGTCGATACCCTAGTAAGAGATCTTTTATATGCTAGGTATACATCGTAGTAACATGGGACTCTTGGCTTTACATCACGTCTGAATAATGGCATGCTGTAGAGGTTTTTATCCCCATTTTTATTTTTTTTTAACTTCAACGGGACCGTGGATCGAACTCGCGACCCTTAGTAGTCAGGATGCTTAACCACTGAGCTACCGATCCCGTAAAAGGTCAATAGTGTGTGAAATTAAAAAGAATATTAAACAAGTTAAATGTATCAGCCCTCTACTATTGATTATAACATGTGATTTAAGAGTAGCTCTATAAGAGAATGACAGCCATATCGGACATGTCTGTGATTAATTTAAAAAAGCGGGTCAGTTGCAGCTGACGGAAATGGCAGCACTTCAGTCACAGATTAAACAAACTTCAGGTTAGCAAGTTGCGACATTTCAAGCATTATTGACACAAGAATTGGATCGGCTGATTTTTCCTGAGGAACAGAAGCGGCCTGTGTTAGAAATCTATTTAGGAAACGGTCAGAACATTAATGGTTAATGGGTTTATTCTATTAGAAATGTTTTTGAAAATTTTTGCGTAACATTTCTAAATGTCTTTGCTACTTGTTACATCTTTTGTATAGGGCAATAGGAAGTATAACTCGCAAAGAAGGAATGGGTTGGCCAAGCATGTGTACTGAGCAAAATATTGAAGCTGTTATTTTGCTTTAGTTTAATTTTATTTTATTTTATACCGCACTCCGCCAACAGCCGTTAGGCCAATTATAGGCTAGTAATGGAGGCCCCAGACCCCAGACCTCAATTCAGCATTTGCAACACTAATTGGACCTATAGTGTAGCACTTGCCGACGTATTCTTAAACAGGAACTGCAATTCCATCCCTACAGACAAGTATCGAAGACAAGAAGGCCTCGGTGGGCGAGTGGAGGGGAAAGTTCGACTCCCCGCCCGGGCGCGGACGTTCCAGTGTGGCTTAGCTAAAGGTTAGTCGTAAGTGATGCTCGAGCCCCCTGAAGTAATGCAAAAACGGTAGAAGTTAGGGGCACAAAAAAGGAAAAGAATTCTGTCTATGGTATTTATATAACTCTGAAAACAACATTTGAGTTCTCGAAAACACCTTATTTACATATGTATGTCGGATATGACAATTTTTAAAATATTAGGATATGGAGTTCGAATCATTCTCATTTCTTTAATAAACATGCACAAAAAATTGGAGTGCCGGTAGATATGAGTAAAAGAAGGTTTATTGAAACAATAAGGTAAAAAGTTTTATCGAATTGTTGACAAATATGTACATGCATTTGGCGTTCTACGAGTTCTAAACACTGAGAGAAATAGATTAGAAATCTTATCGCATTTCATGCACAGTGCCATTTCGACCCCGGTCCTGTGATTGAATTCTCTGTCATTTTTCTTATGATCGTATATAAACAATTTGGAACTCATGTTGTTGCTATGCAGGATCTTACTGAGGAAATTAAATATAAAAACGAAAAAATCTAGTGTGATACACTCACACAACTTCCTTTTACAGTGATCTTATAATTAGTCAAAAATTTAATTTTTAATTTTTAACCATTTGTTAAAAAATTTCAAAAATTACAAATTCTACAAAAACGGTACAAAATCGAGTGTTGGTTGAAGAGACAAATTTTCTCTAGAATTTTAAGGTGAATTCAAAAATGTAATAATATACCGGGTGTTTTACTTAAAATAGGAGTTAATAAAAAAAATAGAAAAAAAAACAAAAGAAACCCACTTTAGAAGTATTCAACTGGAAAATCACCTATCTCACATCAATACACATTAAAAATGTAAGAAAAATGTAAAATTAAAAAAAAATCGTTAGAGCCGTTTTTGAAAAAATCGAAAAAAACTGAATAATCACAAGAGTAAACACCTACTTCCGGTAATGAGATTTTCTTAAAAAGCTTGCTGTCTCATCTACATAGTACACAAAACTTATATATGAAGTTTCAATGCCATACCTCTTTTCGTTTTTGAGATATTCTGTTCACAGGCACACACACAGACAGACAGACAGACAGACACACAGACAGACAGACAGACCAATGAAAAAAAATATGTTTTTTGGGATCAGGGGACTCTAAAACGTGAAGATCTGTTGAAAACTCAATTTCGAATTTTTGGGGTGAATCCAATACTTCCTTTATAGTAGTAAAAGGAAGTAAAAATCAATAATACACCGACAATGCTGGACAATGTTATCAATTCTGTTAACAAACGAATCAGAATATGCATAGATGAAGGTCACATATCTCATCTTGCTTGGTTTCCGTTTATTTATTTAATACTTATCTAAATATTTGTGTCAGTTTTTATTTACTATTTAAATATAAAAAGGACGCAAGCACTATAATAGCCACAAAAGATTTTATGCTACTAGTTTTAATGTTATAACTTTATTCTCCTTTAGTTAAAGACATAAGTCACCTTTTTCCGCTCCTGCTCTAATGAAGTTTGTGTTAAATCACGTTTTAGTAATGGGTAAAATATAGAAATACAATAAATAAAACAAAACACTTACAATAAAATACAAAATATGGATATCTAGAATAAATAAAGCTGGAGCTAATCTCTGAAACCTTTTTGAGGCGTTTTATTAATCATGCTTTTCGTTTAGGTATTTCGCCACATTACACAATGAAAATGCAAAAATATGTGGATGCTATACTATTGGCAGCAGAGAGTGAGATTGGCAATATGAACATGGAAATAAATACATGATCATAAACCAAAATAAAACAGAAGGAGGGTAAGAAATAATATGAGATGGAAGTAATAACAACTCGAACTTGACAAATAATCGTCAACAGAACGAGGAGGTAGCAAATAGGATCACAAAAACGTCAAACATATTGGAGGCTGATCCGAGTGATTAGAACTAATTTAAAATTTAGGTAGCTCTACATTTTAGATGTATGCACGGATGGTGTCATTATCATTAGAAGCATGCACAGAACACAGGAGTTTTGCATGATATAGTAAGCTGAGATAAGACATGCCTAAGATCGTGAAAAAGGTCAACAGAATAGTGTATACAATCCAGCAGTGTATGTAGTGTGTTTTGACGTATAAAGAACTTGTAAGGAGGGTGGTGAATATAAAAATACAGAGAAAAAAACGAGAAGGCCAAGGAAAACCTGGTAATAACAACACCAAGAAATAGAAAGAACGGAAGGAAAAACAATGAGTAAGGTAAAACAGTTAGCAAGGGGGCTGAAAACACGAAAGAACTGAGTTAAAGAACGAGAAAGCAAAACGAAAGATGCTCAATAAAAGCATAATGACATGAGCAGAAAAAGGAGAAGATCATGATAATGCATGTATATAGATTTTTAAACAATTGTTATATTTATTTGTTACCATGGTTTAAATTATCTCAAATCACCATCAACTTAATTTTTTACATGCAGCATTTACATTTGTATATATATTACTAACTAGAAGTTCTTATAGGAATTTGAATAAAGAAGAAATTTAACAGTAAGTCAAATGACGCATTTTATTTATTTATACAAATGCAAATAACCACGTGGACAAGGAGAATATACCACTCTGACATTCACGTGTAGTGTGGAAGAGGAAGTTAGGGTTAACAATATTGAAATAAGTAATTGTTTACCAATTTTGGAATGCTGATACATACTCTATGAAGAAATTTGAGTATCTTTCAACTTACCAGAACAGCGAAAACGATGTAAAACTCTAAAAGGATTTTTAAAGGCTTTGAGCACCAGAAATAAGATAAAAATAATAATAAAGGGGTACAAGTTACTACTCATATCAATACTGTATAAAGTTTGCCAATTTGTGGTACGATATACTTAGAAACTGGGAAGTAAACAGTAGAAATATTGAGCAGAAAAGAAAAAGGGTGTGCAGAGGCAAAGTTTCAGTAAAGTGAGAGAATGAAAAATATTTAACTGTATTATATTTACCTGGAAATATTCGAAAAGAGGAAATTATGATTAGGCAGTATAATCGAATAACATATTAAAGCGTTAAAAGAACAAGAAGGTTGGTGTCTGAAAGGCTGAATGATCAAATAATAAAATCGTGACAAGGTTTCAGAACGCAGAACTTGAGTCGTCAACCAAGTTATTTTATTCAGATACGTATATGACCAGGAAAACGTTTACGCGAATGTGGGAAAGCTATATATCTGTAGCTTATGAATCAGGTTACGATATGAACAGAAAGGGCGTTGGCTAAAAAATGAATAGAGGAATTCGAGACGAAAATTGGAGGAAATTAACTAAAGGCACACAACCGTGTGAATTTACATTAAGTTGATAGATATAAAAAATAGCAGAACCTACTCTATTTAATATTTGACGACGCTTTGAAAGTCATATAGTATAATCAAAAACTTTTATCCTCTAGAGGGATGTGGAATTATTTTGTTAAAGATTTGGTTGGCAGTCGTGGTAATATTTTATATCTGTCAGTTTAGGGTTATATTAGGAATGTCATTTTAACAAATACAAACATTTTTGTTGAATACATAAAAATATAACTAACAAAAACAACTGTAGCTGTTCACAGCCCTCTAGAGGTTAAAAGTTTTCGATCATATGGTACTAATGTTTCATTAAAGTTATAATCACAGTTATCATTAGCGAGACGTACAGCTACGATAGCTTGCACTATATTCTGTTACACAATAATAATAAGCATTGTAAAACTTAACGACAAGAAATCCTTGCACGTCTATTCCTTACATGTTGTGTAGGTTCCCATATTGTACTTGCCACAGTTCATGAAAACTCGAATACAAAACACGAGTTATAACACATCTAAGATGTTTAAGAGGAATTGCGATAGATGTATCGGACTTCACAATGAAAAGGCAAGACAGCAGAAGATCTGAAAATACGTACTTTGAATAAAGCTATGATGGAATATAAGCAAACATTTTTACTGCATGAAGGCAGCCTAATTCATTTGTTGACCGCAGAAACAATTGCCATCTTTGAAAAAAAGGCATTGAGTGATAGCCGTTTAAAAGTGAGAGAAATTTCAGCAAAGCTGAGCCTTTCATCGTGCGATCAAATATAATCGTCAGATGATCAAAGTCGACGTAAGATGGGTCTTCAAATTCCTCTCTACTGTTCAACAACAGGAACAGGACCTCTACCGTTAAAAAGAACAACAAATTTTGGACTTGAGTGTCACTGGTGATAAAACTATGGTTGTATACTATAACTCCAAAAAGGCGAAGGTCTCTCCATAAACAAAAAAGTTATGGCAACGGTATTTTGGAATATTGAAGTAGAAGCAGTAAATATCATATACTATGCTTCTCTTCTGCACAGATTGCGTGAAGCCATCAAGGAAAACCGAAGCGGGAAGCTGACTCCAGGAGTGCTGTCGTTGCACGACAATGTCCCGGTTCATACAGCGGCTGTAGAGGACGCCGCTGATCACGTTTTACAGAAATTGACCATTTGCCATATAACCCAAACATAGCCACTAGCGACTATTTTCGGTTTCCTAATTTGAATTCTAACTTCCGTGCAGAGAAATTTTCTGAGGACAATAATTTGCAGTCGACCGTTCTAATGCTTTTTGAGGACAAATCTCCTAAATTTATTATAGCGGTTTAGAAATGTTAATTCATCGATCTGAAAATTAAGACTAGATTGAAAAGTACTGAGTATTGCACATTCTCATCGTACTCGTAAAATTGTTAGTTTAAATTAATCTGAAACCACCCTCGCAAAAGGTAGGAAGTGAAATAGCAGCTATTTCTTAGCTCATCAGGTAAATTTTTCAGATTATTACCGTTTAGGAAAAGAAATTATAAGGTATAGGTTCGGGGATCAAAAGATATTGGCTGTTTCAAAAAGATTAAATTTATTTTGAGTAGTTCGACAAAAACTTAATGCACTGCGTAGTAACGTCTTGAAAAAGTAAAGATTTGATCATATAGTCGCACGTAACATAAAATTTTTAAATACAACGGAGTGCTTTAAATTGTCACATTAAAAATTGCGACCGAATCATGGGGAGGCTACTCAAATCGACTTTCATCAGCAATTTCAGCAAATCATGTAACTTCGTAATCACATTCGCCATAAAAGAATTAATAAAAACAGACTCACCCTCCGCGACGTCGGCGAGCGCCTGCATAGCCGTCTCGAGCCCCGTTTCGGCGTCAAGTGCACTCTGCAGGGGCCTCCCTAATAAGTCCTCGGCTCCTGGAAAGTTAATTAGTGAAGCCTTTCCGTGCAGATGGCAGGACGCAACAGATGAATCGCCGTTCCGGCCGATATAAAATAATGCTGGCAGTAAATATTTTCCATCTGCTGACAGTCTGAGGGTCAGGATTCATAAATATTTTGATGGTGGCTTTGCGCGCGGACCCGTAGTCTGAAATTTATCTTCGCTCGCCCAGAATTCTTTCTTTGCACCGGCGAGGCGCCGCCAGAAAGCGCCATATTTTATTTTTTTGCTCGTAGTATTCAAAATACTTTGTTTTTCGCGGATTGGGAAGTTTTATGTGGGGAACTGAAGATGATGTTCTTGTAAGTACATAATTTAGCTCTATCCAGTTCTGTCAGTTCTATCAGTCATGAGAGAAGAAGTCGTGCTACCGAAATTGAAGGAGGAGACGTACGGGCAAGACGCTGGTGCGTTCCGTAAAATGTACAACTGCACGAACATACGGTCAACTGTCTCCAAAAAAATGGCAAGGGTGTGAGGCAAGTGCGTTTGCGCTCTCTTTTCCACTCAAATAACCGAATTATTCTAACGCCGCTTTCCGGCAGCGACGGACCGCCGGCGCCGTAGGATCCAACATAGACTATATTGGCGCATGGGAAAGTGGTTGTACGAAGGCACAGGAGTTAAAATGCGCGCTCTACGAGAACGAGCGGTCTGAATGCATAAAGGAAACGGGGGGATTTTCACCTGGCCTTATTTATTTTATTTTTTATGTTATTTAGTTTTTCTTAATTTGCCATACTCTCACATTTTACTTTGCTAAACTTGAAACTATTTTTCGTCATAGATTTCGTTGCTTGTTTTGCGAGAATGGGAAACCATCTAATAGAGTAGTCTTTTCTATTGTACTGCTAAGTCATATAATTATTTTCATCCCAATATATAAACCTATGTTGCGCCTGAGTGCCTGACCAGCTGCGTGTGTCACGTTTTCATCGTCACCAATCGAGCTTACTTTATATGCTATCGGATTTACTTCCGTATACCGTTGCTTTCTTCTTCATTCTACAACGGCAAATCTATAATATGTTACATAGCGTTCCTGTCCGAGCGTTTAAGGCGTCTGAGTAGAGACGTCAGATTCTCTCTCGGAGCTTCTTCGTTTGCTTCTGTCTTTCTAATATGGAGAACCATATTTAGGTAGGCTACTGCCTGTTTTAAACCTTCTTAAGCTTTTCGGATGTACAGGGTTATTCATTATAAATTACCCACCCCTTATCATCGTTATTATTGCCTATAGAAAAAAAAGTTTTCAATAAAAGTTATGTGGTTATAACTGAATTTTGTTTAAAATGCTATCAAAAGTACAGTGGCGTGCATAATTAAGAGGATACAAAAAAGTAATATATTTTTTTAAATGGAACACCCTGTATATTATTAAATTTTTGGAATGATCTTTCTTTCCTGATTTCAAAAATATACCATATGTTACCCCTACCTTATACCGTTTTTGAGTTATTAAACGTCGAATATCATTAACATTATTAAAGTAAGCTATGAAAATAACAACTACTTTGTTTGCTAAGTGACATTTCTTTAATGAAATAATCAAAATGGTTTATAGTGAGGAAGAAAAAGTTCAAATAATTACTTGTTATATAGAAAACTAGCTGAAACCCGCGGCATATGCCGCATTTAAAATGTACGACAAATGTAATAACTTTTGTTGCACTAAAGAAAGTTTTAAAAGCACGCTAGAGATTGGCAGTAAGGAAAAGTTCCAAAAAATATATTTTCAAATGGAAAGTTTCTGGAAAGGAAATGCTCGCCTCTGGAAGGCGTCTAAATTAATACGACGTTGTTGGAACGCAGTCAAAAAAAAAATCAGGAAAGAATTAATACTCTTATGAGATTATAAGTGAGAATTATTTGTGCCACCGAAATAATTTTCAGCTGCTTGCAATCTGTGTTTCTTTTCGGGTTTAAGCCGTTGAGCGTCATAAAAATATAAATGCGGTAACTCAAGTCTCCAGTTACGCCGTTACTGTTATTGTTAAATAACTCGATTAATTATTATTTCTTTGTCATTTTAAACTGAAATTATTATTATTATCTCTATAATAGCAACCATAAGTAACTGTTTATAATATTTATATGCTAGCGAGTTGTTCTTAAATCGCTAGTGAATTAATAATAAAGTACATTTTTTTTCTATAATAATTTTCAAGGTCAACTCTAGGGGAAAAGTTGCATTCCTGCAGGGTCCCTAGCTTTAATAATGTTGGTATATAGATTTTCAGTTCTTTTCTTCCATTAAAAAAATGATTGTCATTTTGATAGATATGTCATAATAGTGGGTAAAACGAACAGCATAGTAAAATATTGCAATCCTTTATCTAAAAGACGTGTCTGTCTGGGACGCTGTTTCAGCAGCCAAACCGTAAGAGATAGAGAAAAAAGTTATGAAAGTTATATGTTTGGAATGGTCATGTCAGGTCAGGAACCGAATTTCAGTCACGTGACACTTCCGGGTTTTCGAGAAATCACGTGATTTCCGTCCGTCCGCGGACGGTCTTTTTTTGTTTATTAAATGAGACATTTGTCTCACTGGACTGCTAGTTTATTAATTATTAAACTTACAATATTTGAAAATAAACATAATGAACGTTTGCAAAATTAAAGAAATTTGTCAAGAGTTCAAATTAAGAAACTTTGACATTCAAAATTGACACATAATCATAATTTTAAAAAAGTGCTACCAACACGAGGTATAAAATTTCCTAGCGTTTTAATCACATATCTACCAACATTGTAACACTTTGACAGTTATTAATAGAAAAAAAAACGTACTTTAGATTGTTCTACAAGTTAAGAAAAGGGGAGAGTTTTACAGCGAATGTAAAAGTTTTACGTGAGCATGGACGAATCACTTTTCCAATGTGTTGAACATGCCATTTTTCCGTGTAGTTGACAAAAATATCTTTTTCAATAATTTTGGTCAAAGTATGCGCAATTTTTACTGTACTGTAAAAATGAACTAAATGAATTAATAACAGATTCATCCATTTTCAAGTAAGCTTTATTCTATGATGTATAATGGTTAATTTGTACAGAGTTCGGCAACGAAGCAGGGGTGGAAGATATTTCTAAAACTATTAGAGTTACATGAATATTGTGTATATAAAAGTTGTAGGTACGAAAGTGGTGCACATTACTAAAATATTTTTGATTATACAGGGTGTCGCAAAAAAGTATGGCGAATCAAACTTACTTTCTTTAAATAGAATGCCCTATATTTGGGTAGCCTAAAAGTTTTGTATTGAAATACTCATCATTTTCATATAAAGTTGTATGGGTCTAACGTCAACTGTTTTGGAGATATTAACGATTTTATGCAAAAAAATGCTGAACTTCAGGCGACTGCTGTAAAGCGACAGAAAACAATTGAATGAAGGAAAACGTTACCAAAAAATATGATTTTTGTCAACTATCTTTCAAGTGTAAAATGGTGGATCTGGGTATTAATTTTATATAGAGTGCTCAATATTTGCAAATTTAATCATTTCGATTTTTTTCAAATGGAACGCCCTGTATATTTTTGCATTTTTGAAGAGCCCTTTTAATGAGCTTTCTTTTGATATGTTACTTCATACTTCTAAGTTCAACTGTTTTTCAGATATGTGTGTTTGAACATAAAAACAATTTAAACGCCTTAAGATGCTTTATTTCAAGGGATAAAAAACAAACGCCCTTAAAATAGTGATTTAAACGCATGATCTCTTTAAAAATAAAAGCACAAAATCAGGTTTAGAAAATATAAATTCAGTCAGTGTTGATGCAGGAAATTATAAACACGAAAAAACGATAAATGCAGGAATAAATTAATTATTTTAAAGGCGTTTGTTTTTTATCCCTTGAAATAAAGCATCTTAAGGGGTTTAAATTGTTTTTTATGTTTAAACTCGCATATCTGAAAAACAGTTAGAACTTAAGAGGTATGAAGTAACATATCAAAAGAAAGTTCATTAAAAGAGCTCTTCAGAAATACAAAAATATACAGGGCGTTCCATTTGAAAAAAAATCGAAATTAAATTTGTATATCATTAATACCCAGATCCAACCATTTTAAACTTGAAAGATAGTTTACAAAAATCCTAATTTTTTGGTAACGTTTTCCTTCATTCAATTGTTTTCTGTCGCTTACAGCAGTCGCCTGAAGTTCAGCATTTTTTTGCATAAAATCGTTAATATCTCCAAAACCGTTGACGTTAGACCCATACAACTTGATATGAAAATGAAGAGTATTTCAATACAAAACTTTTAAGCTACCTAAATATACGGCATTCTATTTAAAAAAAAAATAAGTTTGATCCGCCACACTTTTTTGAGACACTCTGTATAATCAAAACTATTTTAGTAATGTGCACCACCTTAGTACCTACAACTTTTATATACTCAATATTTATGCAACTCTCATAGTTTTAGAAATATCTTCCACCCCCGCTTCGTTGCCGGACCCTGTACAAATTAACCATTGTACATTATAGAATAGAGCTTACGTAGATTTTTCTCACTGTCATTTGACAACAGAAAATTGACATTTACCGCTGAGTGTGCGTTTTCATCACTTTGCTGCTCACCGAGCGTTTTGGGTTTCCATGTGAACAAAATAGGTAGCTACGTCCGAATGTTTCCTTGACAATGCCCGTCATTTGTCGAAATAATCGCGTCACATGTCTAATAGACTGCACGAGTAATGTTAACTTGATTGTCAATTAATATTTGCAATAAAATGAAATATGATATTTTCCATTAATAATATGCTCAGTCGTCGAAAAAATAGTATGTATGTTTCGAGCTAAAAGTGCACTTGCCACTTTTGCATGATTGCTGGTTTCGGCTTTGCCTCAACCAGCAATATTCACGTGCAAGCGGCAAGAATGCACTTTCAGCTCTTAACATACAATATACTATTTCATTACTCTAAATCAAAATTATGCTGTAATACGGATTGGGCCATAATTATAACGGGTGTTCATAAACAGTCGTCATCCCAGTAGGTTTCGACTTCAGAAACGTATGTCTATTAAAATTGAGAATAAATGCGCTATGACAGTACTCAATGACGTTTCATTGTGTTGCACGAATTAATCAAAGATATAACATTTTGTTTTTCAAAGCAACTGGAATGACGACTGTTTATGAAACCCGATATATAACAGGCAATGAGATAACATGAACAACAAAATAGAATGCTTGAGTAAGAGATGACCATACAAAAAAAAATTATTTTAGTAGGCATGTGTGGTTGACATCTGTCATAATTAAATGTACTCCAATATTTGCTATTATGTTTATCTCTTTCTTACTCAAGCAATACGTGTTATTTTCTTGTGTTATCTTATTGCTGTTACAGTGAAATTCCCCTTCGCGGATACACGGTCACCTCCCTTGGACAGACAGTTTCTCATGGTCCCGACCGGACTCTCATATAATTTGCATTGTGTTAACTCCCTCTTGGACGGACATTCTCTTGAACGGACACTTTCAGTCGGTCTATATAATAATAAACACAGAAAGGAACATTAACACATAAAATAACTTTTCATATCAAAACTTGTACATTCAAAATAACTTAAACAAAAAAAAATTACAAGTACTTTCTTAATTCAGCAATTTTTGTCTGAATTATGTTAGACTCATACGTTGTATCGCGTTCTATTTTTTTTGTTTAGATTCTAGCATATATATTTCTTGCGTGGCTTTTCTCTTCAGCGATGCTTCTTCACTTTCCTGTTGCTCTTCTTTTCTTCTTTGTTCCAAAGCCAACTTATATTTGAAGCTAGAATTTTTACATAGGATCTCATTTTGTCACTAATGACAACATTTAAAACATGACCTTGCTGTGTACAGCATCATAAACAACACGCTGAAAAGTAAGAGATTCCTCTTTTAAATTTTCTACTAATAAATGTTTATTAATGGAAAATCCAGCCTCTACATTAGCATTTCCATGGACATAATCAAAATGAATTTAACAATGTTCCATAAATTTTCGAATTCATGTCTCACAAGCAAACGATGATAAAAGCAATCCAGTCTCTCAGCCTCTTTATACAAAGCGATTTCAGAAATCTTAGTTTTAATAAATATCGCATATTCAATTTTTGATCGTTCTGCTGTAGTCGCTGTAATAAACTCATGATCATGTAATATTTCTAGTAATTTATCAAATTTTTCCATTAACCATGATACAGAATTAGTATTAATTGTTTTTGGATTAAGCGAAGTAACTGCATTGTACCAACAGATACTTTATACATCTTTCTGTTATTTTTTTTTACAGTTGCCTTCACAAAATGCTGGCAATCTTTTTAAAAATAATAATTTGTCTTTTTAATTTAATTTTTTGTTCTTTAAATACCTTCTTGTTTCAAATCCCACATCAACATCCTTCACGTTTTTCAGATTAGAAGCATTTTCCAAATTAATTTGTAGGATTTGCTGTATATTTAAATCTGACGTATCAACTTTTACAATTCGACACAATAAATTTCGGATTAATGCTTCCATATCGTCTTTTAAAAAAGATAACATTGGATTAGAAGTTTGATACTTCTTAAAAATGGGTCTAATATAGAAGCAATCAAAGCAAAGAAAGCTAATTTTGGTTTTATAAATGAATCTTTACAACCTGACTTAACATTTGTTACTGAAATATTTACTGGCAGTTTAGTTTTAGAGTGTTCTATGTAAGTTTTTATGTGATCTAGAATTTCAATAGCTCTAGTTGCTGCAGAATGATTCTCAACCCATCGTGTTACACAAAATTTCTTGGGAAAATGGTGGGATTCGGTCACGTTTTGAAAATTTGCCCTTCGCTTGGGAGAATCCTTAAATAGATAATAAATTCCTCTAAGGAATTCATTTATTTTCCAGCCAGCAGATTTGTGCCCAGTTTGCAATGCTCCATGTACTATATGAAGCCCACAAGAATCAATATCAAGTATCTTTTTTGTTGTTGACTTCATCCGATGTTCTTTTAATAAAGAAAAAAACTTCCAATCAACATTAGGGCCGCCATGGAAATCTACAAGAATATTATTATTAGATAACTTGTTTAATCGTAACTAAATTATTTATAAAACTTATTACCTGTAAAATCCTATTTAAATGAAGGGATTGAACTTCCTCTAAAAAATATTTTAAATGGTGTATAATGGAAGACTGATACTATTAATTTAATGAAACGGCAGTTGGCCGTATCTGAACATTTGCGTCCACGAAACAGACAGTAAAAGTGGTATCTAACAAAACAAAAAAAGAGAGCGGCTTCTACACGCAGATACTGCTTTTCACTTTTGCATTTTGCATATGACGCCTTCTTGTGCTTTATAAGTAACAAAATTTCTGTAAATACCGCCTTTTTTCATCTGAAAATCATAGTTACAGTGCAGATATCGATTTGTTACTTACCTAAAATGATTGGAATTTTGTACCAATTCCAACGATACCAATAACTCAATTTCATTTTTTTTTGTAGATACCGCCTTCTTGCTTATGACGGCAGTATTGAGCTATACACATTTCTGCTGCCTTCAATGTATTTATCCCAACAGCGTTAGTTTTAATTTGCGATACTTCAAAGTGACTCTGCAGCACATAAGAAAAGAAGAAAATTAAGCGCTTCAATGCTTTATTATTAGTGTCGTGTCATACCTCGATCATAACTGTAGAGTTGGATGTTGATGGTACAGATTCGAAACGTGCAGAAATATTCCCAGGAATAGCTGATGTAAGAATAGTAGGTACGGCATTCAACTTCAATGTTCTAATGCCTTCAGCGTTAGTTTGAATTTGCGATACTTCAAAGTGACGCTGCAGAAAATGAAAGCTATAAGATTGTAGATACAATTTTATCAAAAGTACTTACCTCACATAACCGTGAAGCATTAGTCGGAGCCCAATTCTTGCTTTTGCAAAATGTAGTCCAATAATGTCGTTGTTTGCAAAATTTTTGGGAAATCTGAACAACGCTATTCCCTTACCTTGCTTTGTACTACAATTATCTGATGCACAGTAGACCATTATCACAGAATTAATACTTGTAGCAACTGCTAGAAGACATTAGTTATTGTTTTGTGTAGTTGACTAATCAACACAAAGGAAACACGAGGTAAGAAATTTATAGGTTAGGTTATGTAGCGTAAGCATCGAAGACGCTTTCACACTATGCTAAAATGTACGGCTCTTTTGCTTGGGTGCTTGGCAGCATTCAACGACGAGATATGACTATCAAAGAAATTTGACTTCCGTTTGAATCTGGCTGCGTAATTTTAAAAAACACAAGAAATAGGCATAATAAATAATTGTTTTCTGTGTTAATATCGCTATTAAAAGTTAAGGGAAGTTTGTTTACAAAAACCCGAAAATAGAAATTGGCGAATGCAACCGTGGTACTTTTAGTTGTGTAAACACGGCTTTTAGTTTTCTGCATTATTATAAGTGATAACAAAAATAAACGTGCAGCAAAAAGAGCATACAGGGTGTTGTATCCAAATCGTCCAACGGTAGGGGGTAACATATGGTATATTTTTGAAATCAGGAAAGAACGATCATTCCAAAAAATTTAACAATATACAGGGTGTTCCATTTAAAAAAATATATTACTTTTTTGTATCCCCTTAATTATGCACGCCACTGTACTTTTGATAGCATTTTAACAAAATTCAGTTATAACCACATAACTTTTATTTAAAACTTTTTTTTTCTATAGGCAATAATAACGATGATAAGGGGTGGGTAATTTATAATGAATAACCCTGTAGATGTCCAACATTCCTTCCAGCGCTTCGGTGGTGCGCCTTGAGATCTTTTTCCGACAGGGTTGTTCAGTTTTGCAATTTTTACAAGTCTGTTGTCATCCAGTCTACTTATGTGCTTATGTGGTCCCGAGTGGTGTAGCTTGAACAAGCGTCCACGTTCGATCAGCAGAGTTAAGCAACGCTGTCTCTGGTCAGAACTTGGATGGGAGTTCCACGGCTGCATCTCTCGGCGCCTCGTGGTACGGCTATCACGGAAAAAAGTTGGTCCCAGCGGTCATACAACATCATGGCAGTCGTTAGTGGGGTTGGAAGTCCTCATAACTGCACAGCGACGCCTATAATTGGCCTAACGGCTGTTGGCTGAGTGCGAAATAAATAAATTAAAAAAATTAAAAAAAATTCCAGTATTTCCTTTGTTGTCTTACCCACTTTCCTATACCTTGAATCCCACGCCGTTCTAGAAGGTCCACACTTCTGATTCTGTCGAGTAATGTTTTTCCGTGAACACTTCTTATTATTTTCATCTCAACCGTTCTCATCATTTGTTGCATGTTGGAGGTGTCTGGTCTTGTTTCAGCTGCATATGTTATGATGGGGCTAATCGCAGTCTTATATGTTCTTATTTTACTGTCTATATTGGGATATTTATTTCTCCATACGATGTCTCTTACGCAACCCGAAATTGGGTATGCTTTCATCGCATGTTCTCTAACTTCATTATACAGATTTCCAAAACTCGTTATCTCGGCTCCCAAATATTTGAAATGGTTGATCTTTAATTAGCATCTTATTGGCTCTTTGGATGTTACTAGGCATTTGATTTTGTGTGTATTGACGATCATATTTAATTGTTTTGTTGTTTGATTGAAGGAGTAAAGTAGTATCTGCAGGTTGTCTTCTGAATCAGCTATAAGTACCGCATCGTCAGCGTAGCAAACCACATTAAAGTAGGTGTTTCCCAGTTTTGTAGCCTGCTCTTTTAGGTATATTTTCAACTATTTTGTCCATAACCATGTTTAATATAAACGGGCTGAGTCGTCTTGCATTATACCTGTGGAGTTAGTTGATGTATTACCTTTGTTCGTTTTGCAAGAACTATTGACCTCGTATATTAACTTTATTAATCTCCGGTTTACTTCCTTTTATCCCAATATTTTGATAATGTCTGTTAGGCGGACTCGATCGAAAGCCTTGGTCATGTCGACAAAGCACATAAATGCAGGTTTTTTAAATTCTAAAGATTTTTCTGCTATTTGTTTGATTATGTAGATTGCGTCGATAGTTGACCTAGTTTTTCGGAAGACTTGCTGTTCTTCGCGGATTTGTATCGTTTTACAGATTTCCTCTAAAATGGTTTTGGTGAGTGCTTTGAGCGTGCTATTGAGAAGCGTTATTCCACAATAGTTGTCTTTTATTGCTTTTTGACCGCAGATTTGCAGGTTCGAAACCTACGGACTGCTTTGGTGCTCTTTTTTGATCCGAGAAGTTAAAAAGTGTTCTACAACTTCTTTATTTACGAATCAATTTGAAAAATTTAAACATTATTTTATTTAGAATACAGCTAGTAACATATAAATGCATGCTGTAAGCTGTAGTTTTGCATTTATATTTTTAAATCAATAATTATGGCAAACCATTGACTTCAATTGATCATCCTTGTAACTTGTAAAGCAATTTATATTAAAATATAAGATTATATTACTAATCAAATTACCTTCTAAGTCTCGATGGACTGCATCTACAGCAATTTGGACGGAAGAGGAAGCAACTGAAGCAATCTGCACCTGAGTATTCTGTACGAAGGTTTCGGTATCTCCTAAAATTACATCTACTGCATGTGAAGCAGCTGCTGTACTTCGAGATAGTTGTTCGCTGCTTCCTAGAATTAGGATATTGCAGCCCCTAAAAATAAACATTTTATAACTAGCAGTTCACTTCCTTATCAACTAATAATATTGAATATATGGGAACCAAATTGGAGCCATTCAAAAAGAGGTAATTTTTATATCTCTTAACTTTTTTGTTCGCTTTGATATTATGCAGTGCGATCGTAAAAATATTTGGCCAAGGGTGGTTATAAAAACAAAATCTGAAATGAGTTCACGTACACTTCATCTGTAAATTTGACATTTTAATTCAAGACTCAGCCATCCTTGTCCAGACATTTAATAATCGGACTATACAAGACTTCTTCATATATGTTAAATGAATATCCCATGCTACGTAATACATAACTATTTTCTTTCAACTCAACATACGTATGTTAACTAATCTGGCTTTTGCACTAAACTACAATAGAAGACATTCAATTGAACTAATAAAAATAAGAGATGTTAGTCGATAAAATGAGCTGGTGAGCGCTTTTGTTTATTGGGCAACGCTTAGCATCTGCTGCATTTGTCCGGATTTCAAGGAGTGCTCGCATCACTTAGGACATATAATCAAATTGTTTGAAGCATGTAGCAGTCGTAATAATAGTTTAATTGAAGTGGCGAACCGCAACGGAATTGTGCCCTGAAGCTGAATTCACATCTAGGATTTGCATTATTTGGTTGACGTATAAAATGGAAATTATATTCATGAATGGTGCTAACCCGGCGTCCTTAGAAGATCATGCCGCTTTGATTAGGTGTTGATAAATAACCGTTTTAGGGCGTTTGTATAGCATGTGTGCCTTCCGCTGGAGTACGAATTAGTTTTGGGGAATATCGGGAAATGTTCCTTGCATGTGAAAACTGGAGCGCCGATTTATGTAACTAAATCGATGTTAACAAATTAAATGCATTTCTGTGAACTTTTAGATTCCGAGAACAGTACAAATTTAGAGTTATAAAAAGTAGCACGCTATAACTAATGCTGAATTAGATCAGAATCTAAGTGGCTTTAGAATGTATGATATTAGCTTGTTTTCAAGTTGTGTCACATTTTAATTTATAGCAATAAATGCAATTGCTGCTTTAAATTCATTTACTTGACTTCTCCTTAACTACTTTTGTCTTCGTACAATATCATAATATCAGTGTGAATTTAAGGCCATTGAACTGATATGGGCCAACGCAAAAAGCTACTATAACAAACACACTGGAAAAATTAAAATACTGATAAAATGGTGTTACAAATGCGGACAAAATCGTTAGAACAAATTACCTCTGAAACTTGGAAGAAGTGCATATGACATACCTATGGAGTTACCGAAGGGTGGTACGAAAAAGGGTTCATGGAAAATGTTGAGCCACTCGCAATAATTAATAAGTGTAGGAGTGATAATTCCGAGAGCGATTGGGATATGTGATAGGAATCAGATATTTAATTTCAATTATTGTTGCATGTTATGTAGTACAGATGTCACAACTAAAATCGGGAACACTTAGGCTTCCTTTTAGTTGGAAAAAATATCTGCTTGAAATTTGTAGCAACGCCTTATTAGTAGGCATCCAACTAAATGTTGTTCTTACCTGTCTGAAAGGGTTCACTTAATCCTTAGATAACAATCAGCAGACGTTATTATCTTGCATTTTACAACTTATGTTTCTTGCAGAAATCGTTTAGTTCTCGTTAATATTGATGCAGTTTTATACAAACATTCATTTTTCTAAAATTGTCTTCAAACAAACACGTTACTAATTCTTATGCTATTAACATTTTTGTATGTCTAGGTATTTAACAAATATTACGAGATTTAATCTTATCAAAATAGTAAGAAATGCATTCAAATATTATTTATTTTTAAACAATTATGACTATGATAACACTAAATGAAAGATAATCAATTATCACTAATCGATTGATTTCTATAAACAATTACTTAATTGAAAAAATTTTTACTACAATAAGATTCAGTAATAAATATGTTATATAATTACGTCAAATAAACATTTACTGAACTAAAACGTATAGCTTATATTTTCTATGACCTACTCATATAAAATTATACATTACTACTACCTACTTTTTACTTTCCCATACCAATTAGGGCCGCTACAATTTTTGAAAATTCCGACTTTAACGGCGGTTTATTCAAAAACCGTTAATCCTATTGACATAAACTTTAAGTCATTTAAAAGCCCTTATGCGTTAAAATCATATTGTGCAAAAAAATTTTTAAGAACGAACCAATTCTAAAAATGAGGGGCTTCCAAAAATTTTGAATTTTTCAGAAAAGTATTTCTCGATAACGGCCCGCATCATTTTGATTAATTTTTTTATGTGATGGAGGGCCAAATGCTTTACATTTTCTTTTATTTATTTATTAACTAAATTTGCCTGTGAAACCCTCTAGAAATTTTTTAAGATTTTTGAAAATTTCGACTTTGGTGACCTATAACATACATATTTTTGTAGTAAATATATGCAAGTTAAAGCCACCTCGGTGGTTGAGTGGGCTTGTTGTTTGCTTAGCAACCAGGTGGACATGGGTTCAAATCTGGCCGTAGCCGAAAATTTTCTCCGAGCGGCAGTGGATTTGAACTCATTAGTTAAGTTCAATGTAAGTTGTTGTGTGTGTGGTATGTTTGCATGCGGGGAAGCGTAGTGTAAGTTGCGTGCGGCGCATTACCTGCGTTGCACTTCCCGCGAAGTATGAATGGTCCTCGATACCGAAAGGTAAAAGAGGCTATAGATCATGAATGAATGATATATGCAAGTTATACATCGTTGTAAAGCTAATTTTACGGACATTTAGAATATAGAATAAAATTTATAGGTTGTTATTTGAAAATCAAAAGTTGGTGTCACTTCCGGTATAACCGGAAATGATACAAAACTCGCTTTCTACAGATTCATATCCAGCGCTAGTTTGTACATAATACTGCTTCAATACTCTACTAGCGTAAACTCTAAAATAAAGAAGATATCCGCTTGTTTTTTAAAATATTGACTATTGCCAACGTACCCGCCACGACGTCCGAAAAATTTGAAAAGTTCAGCGTGTGTTACCCGTACCGTGTTTTGCCTGTTCGAATGCTATTCGCCAGTGTCGGTTGCTTATTCTCTGTTTAATGTATGGGAAAGTCCAGGCGCCTTCTTGGCGGTCTTTTTTTATATTGTTACTTCTAAGTTCTTTGCTGACAAGTCCAAATTTTCTTTTTACTTGTGTTACTCACATTCTGTTTATTTATTTATTATCATTGGAATGATTTTAGTCGCAGGCACTTTAACTTGGCAGGTACAAAGTTCGCTTTGTATTAGTATGTTGGTATACTAATACAATACAAAGCGAACTTTGTACCTGCCAAGTTAAAGTGCCTTCGACTATACTGTTGGAATTCACTATTACGGTAAAACATTAGAAAGTAATTAGTTCGGCTATTAGTCATTATACCATAAAACCTACAAAGTACAAATTTGTGGAATTTGCTAATAGTAGTTTGTATACCAAGGCACTGAAGTATAACTTTTTATCACGAATGTGGATTTAGTTGCCGAGGCCCGTAGGGCCAAGGCAAATAAACCACATGAGGGATAAAAAGGAACTTCAGTGCCGAGGTGTACACTATGTTTTATTTGAAATCGAAGAATCGTGAAATTACAACATTTTAACCAACTTTTGTAGGTTATGTGTGGTCGATTGACGTTTATCTGTCGCCTCGCCACCTACAAAAAAAGTCGTAAACAATGGATTACTTCACTGCCGATTTCTCGTATTTTAATGACGATTTCGGCGTACTTCACTGCCGATTTCAAATAATAGTAGTTTGTATACCAAGGCACTGAAGTATAACTTTTTATCACGAATGTGGATTTAGTTGCCGAGGCCCGTAGGGCCAAGGCAAATAAACCACATGAGGGATAAAAAGGAACTTCAGTGCCGAGGTGTACACTATGTTTATTTGAAATCAAGAAATCGTAAAATTACAACATTTTAACCAAATTTTGTAGGTTATGTTCGCTCCATTGACGTTTATCTATCGCCTCGCCACCTACAAAAAGTCGTAAAACAATGAATTACTTCACTGCCGATTTCTCGTATTTTAATGACGATTTCGGCGTACTTCACTGCCGATTTCAAATAAATGTTATTTAATTGACCCCGAGAAGAACGTTCTAACATTACAAAAATATTTTTAATTGGCTATTCGAACGACCAATTACAGGGTGTTTCAATTTTAGACCACCCCTGACAGTGCCCTTATATTAATCAGTATGCACATGTTATCAACTTCTGTGCATTGTTTATGCAGTTGAAAGTTTATATTAAACATGGGTCGTAAACTGTGTTCAGTTTCTAAATGTTCTCGTCTGTTTACAAAAAAGACGAAGCGTGAAAGAAAAAAGTTAAGTTGTCAATCGTGGCCTTAACGAAAAAAAACTTTATTTATTTTACTACACAAGTTTTTAATTAAATGTAGGAGTTACAAATTTGTACAGAGTAACGTTCTGTAAGAAGCAATCTATAAACTAAACTAAAATTACACAAGCACGGCTATTTATAGCCTCTGCCATCTTCGGGTGGCGTGATTGAGTGGCGTCACATAATTTCACAATATTGCGCAACGTTTCACAACTCTAACACTTCTTTTCAGTTCAGAGAATTCTAAATATAGAATTCGCGGCAGCAAGCATTTATTTTGATAGTTAAGTGGTTGAGTGGTTACATTACTCCTCCCCTCTTAAGACAATTCAAAGCATTTGAATTTCACGTTTTGATTTCTAAGAACTCAAAAGGTTTAGGAATATCGTCTTTAAATACTTTGATTTTATATATGCCATGAATTTATCTTGTAAGGCTTGGCGTTACAATAGGTATACACTAACAAACTTAAGATTATTATTACAATCATACTTAGTATTATAATCGTGGTTGCAGAAATGTATTGCAAGTTCGTTACATTGGCAGGCTCAAGCGCCCTTTGTATTCCCCAAGCTGTGACTGGTCTTGAATCAGCTCTTTAATGTTGATCGGTGTCAGATCCACACTTGCTGTTTTAGTGTGTATAGCACTATTTGCATCCAAGGCATCAATATTGGGTATTTGCAACTTTACAAGTTTTGAAGAAGAGGTTCTGATTTGGAACAACAAGGTGTCATGGTCAATGACCGCCGTGCAATCCGGTGTGAGATGAATTAGATTCGTTTTCGTTACTATTGTGGGGTAGTTAATTTCGGCTTGGTTAAGGGTTCTTGATGCTAGCTGATAGGTCTGTTATTTTGTGATAATACTGCTCCAATAGCAAATTTGCTAGCATCTGTAGTTAGCGCAAATGGTTTTGTAAAGTCAGGATAAGCTAATATTGGATCATTAGTTAGCAAGATTTTTAGTTTCTCAATTGTTCAATGAAATTTTGATCGTGTATAATTTTTAAATCTTTCTTTAACATAAAGTCAGGAATTTTGTTATTTTAGCATAATTTTTTATAAATTTTCGATAATAGCCTAAAAGTCTAGAAACGATTTTATATCAGTTCTAGTTTTTGGTAAGGGAAATTTCATAATAGCACTGATTTTATCTGGGTTTGGTTTTACACCATCTTTGGTAAGGATATGTCCTAAATAGGCAATGGATTTTTTGAAGAATTCGGATTTGTCTAATTGTATTTTTAAGTTAGCAGTGCGACATTTTTCAAAAACATGTCGTAGTTTAATCATGTGTTCTTGTAGGGATACTGAATAAATAATTATGTCATCAAGGTAAACCATGCATTGTGTGGGTGTTAGGCCAATCAATGCCTGATTTATAAATCGTTGAAAGCTGCTGGGACTGTTTTTCATCCCAAGGGCATTCGTTTAAACTGAAAATGGCCCTCCTCAGTAGAAAAGGCCTGTCTTTTCTCTATCAGCTTTGTTTACTTTAATTGATGAAAACCTGAGGCTAAATTAAGGGTAGTATAATATTCAGATTTACCTAAATTGTCAAGTACTTGTTCTATGAGAGGTAACGGGTATTTGTCTTCTATGGTATTTTCGTTCAATTTCCTATGGTCAATAACTATCCTCCATTTTTGTTTGCCTGAACTATCTAATTTTTTGGAACGATCCATATAGGTGCGTTATACGGTGACTCTGAATGTTCAATAATTCCGTCAGCAAGCATTTTGTTTATCTGGTTTTTTACTTCTTCGCGATGAACATGAGGGTAGCGATAACTTTTTGTAAAGATTGGAATGTCATTTTTTGTACGTATAAAATGTCTTGTCACGTTTGTGTAAGTCAATGGTAGTTCTGGGTGATGAAAAATATCTTTGAATTCGTAACATAGAGTCGTTAATACATGAGCTTCTTCAGCATTTAAATGTGTTGTATTAATGTTTTTTAAGTTTTCATTTTGAAGTTGATTTCGAGATTTTAAATTAAAATTTTGATTCTGAGTATTGATGTTATTTATTTCTATTAAATTTGAGTGTTTATAGTCCATCTAATAACAGTGGGTTGTAAATATAAAATTCTTTTGTCTGATTGGATGTATTAATTGCTGTTGTATAAAAATAATTATTATGGACTTTAACTATAGCTCTAGGTGTTCTACAGTCTTTGTCAAATATTATTTTGTCACACAAATATGTACCATTACTATTTACAGTTGGTAAAATAATTTGTTTTTCTGATCTAGGGGGTAGATATATTCGTTTAAGAGGCTGCGAGTGTTAATTTATTTTAGAAAAATTACATTCGTTTCTTTTTTGAACTTCTTGTTTAAGTTTGGATTGATTATAGTAAAATGGGATAATATTTTTCTCGGTTTGAATGTGCATCCATTTAAAATCAATGTTTGCATTTATATTCGCTAATAAATCGGATCCTATTAATCCAACATAATCGGGGCTAAAATTAAACATATAGCACATATGACTTCCGGGTTCTAAAAATATTGAGTTATTGAATATCGGCTACTTGATTATGTGTCGTAGTACCATGGGGTGTGGTTATTTGAAAATTATAATTATATATTAAATTTGGAAAATGTTTTTCTACAAATAAAGGTGATATTAGCGTTTTACTACTGCCGGTATCAATTAATATTTTATCTTGTGTTCCTGGTATTAAAATATACGGTAAATTAGATTTGAATGTTGTTACAAGAAACGTTTCAATTTTATCCAAGGCTGTATTTAAAAATTTACAGAATCTGGGTCAGTGTCGTGTTTTGCTAAGTACTCTGAATAAACATTCTGAGAATCGTTGCTTATGTTAGTTTCAAGTGCGTCGGCTTCAAGAAGTGGGTCAAGTGGGTCAAGTGGATCATTACGTTCTGCGTAATCTGTGTCGATATCCTGATGGAATTCTTCGAAATCGTAATTGCTCGGCTGGGCCACTTGTAAATGATTGGAACGAAAGTTTGGTTTTTTGTTTGAATTTAAATTTTGAATGTTACTAGTTAGGGGTCGTTTTGGAATGGCGGCGTGTATAGTTGACGTTTGCATTTTTTCAACAGGATTATTAGGTACAAAATTTCGTTTCGGAGCGAAAACATTTCTTTCAAAAGGTTGTCGATACCAACCTGGGGTTTGAGAAAAATTACGTTGTAACGTGGGATTCTGAGGGCTTCGGAATGTATTAGGAAACTGTGGAATTGATTGTCGTTGAAAATTTTGATTAGGTCTAAAATTATTGTGTTTTTGTTCGTTATATTTAATCCATGGGTTGTTTTGAAAATTCTGTCGATTCATTACTGGTTTATTACTTTCAGTTTGTAAATAATTACGAGATGCATTTGAGATTAGCGTATATCTAGTTCATCTCTAACGATTGCAATAGCAGCTTCTAGGCTATTAGGATTTCTAGCTCGTAACAAAGTACCAAATGGTTCATTTAAACCGCTCAAAAAGGATCTAAGGCGTAGATTTTTTGAATTTACTAATTTATAATCTTTTATAGCTCTGGCTTCAGGTCCAAAGGAAATTTTTGAGTTAAAAGGTGCTAAATGTGTTCTAACTCTGTTATAAAAGTCAATAGGGGATTCTTTTTCATTTTGTTTCATTTTTGCAAGGTCTATGGATAAATTTAATTCTGATCGCTGATCTCCAAAGTTATTGATTAGTGTTAATTTTAATTCATTCCAGTTATTGAATTCATAGCCGGGTAATGACTTCTAAAGCTTTGTCTCTTAATTTATTTCTAACGGATGACAGTAAAAATTTATTTATATAAGCTTCTGGCTGAGCTGGTATTAAAAATTGGGATCAAATTAGCTCAACAGATCTAACAAATTCTGATAAAGTTAGTGGGTTACCGTCGTAACTTGGGAATTTCAGAAACCATTCGTACAGAAAAACCTGGTGGAATAAATCTGCCATGTTTAGATTTGCTTGTATTTGGTTGAATATTAAACGTGGTGGTCTCAGCATAAAAATTCACTATTATTTTTAACGATTGATTTTTATGTTAGTAAACAGTTTATTCCAGGGAAATTTAACACAAAGCAGTGCTTAATCTGTGCGATGATGGATCAAGTTTACTGCGTTCTGTTACGTACTAAGTAGCTAAATAAATATTTAAAACTATATTATTGGGTTTATAATTTGTTTAAAAACAAACCCCACACACACTTTAAAACGTAAAAGGTTGCTTACTTCATACTTGTAGTTGATGAACGTGTCGACTTCCTCTGGATTGGTCGTACAGGTGATTCGTGGTTAATTACAGGTGTAGAGGTCCTCTGGATTGGTCGTACAGGTGATCTCGATGATCAGAACTCCTCGATGGAGCAGGTGTCTGCGATAGACTGATGTCTCCGATAGACTGGTCCAGTAGTTAGCGGTGCTGCTTTTTGGCGATGTTTGTCCTCCAAGTTGCGTTGCTTCGTACCGGTGTTGGTTGATTTCGGAAAACTTGGTTAAGTATTAAAATACACAAAAGAGCGTAAAATAAAAAACAAAAAAATTTTTTTTTTCAAATTTTACAGTGCCCTTTTGCCAAGAATCCTACCGACTGCGCCAGTTAAGTTACCAATCGTGGCCTTAACAAAAAAAAACTTTATTTATTTTACTACACAAGTTTTTAATTAAATGTAGGAGTTACAAATTTGTACAGAGTAACGTTCTGTAAGAAGCAAATCTATAAACTAAACTAAAATTACACAAGCACGGCTATTTATAGCCTCTGCCATCTTCGGGTGGCGTGATTGAGTGGCGTCACATAATTTCACAATATTGCGCAACGTTTCACAACTCTAACACTTCTTTTCAGTTCAGAGAATTCTAAATATAGAATTCGCGGCAGCAAGAATTTATTTTGATAGTTAAGTGGTTGAGTGGTTACATTACTCGCGGCAAAGTTTGCAGCGAATTGTGCAGCTACTTCTTCATCAAACTTGGATACAAAAATGTCTGTAGATGTAGCGGATGTGTTTTTCAATGCACCATCTATGTCCGATACCGATACCAAAATGTCTATGGACGGGTCCGATGTGTTGGTGAACGAAGAACTTTTTTTAACGGGGATATATCTGAAAAATACGATTCTGTTCATTAAGTGAATTCAGTGATTTCAACGAAGAAAACTGCTCTTCATCAGATTCGTTACTCGAACTAGAAGTGGAAATTGAACAAAAACAAGAAAGTGAAACTAGTGCTATTAGTGGTTGCCGTTTTGTAGACGTCGCCCATTTTTAAAATCGTTAAAATCGCTTCAATACGAGGGTTTTGGTTGTTCTTTATTTAATATGGATATTATTAGTGAAAAACGCTTAGGATTTGCATCTGTGTATACTGTGAAGTGTTCGGTGTGTAACAAAGTAGATACTGTGTCGACTGAGAAGCTGGACGATGAAAGCAAAATGAGTGTAAACCTAGCAGCCGTTTCTGCTACTGTTTCAATAGATGCAGGATATACACAATTGTCAGAATTTTCTTCAATTTCATCCGCAACTTATGCAAATTATCATGACCAGATATGTAACATTTATAATCGTTCCGACACGGTATCAATGGCAAGAGTAGCTGAAGAAGAAGCAATATTAGCAAGGGAAAATGGAGAAGTTGATTTCGAAGGTAATTGCTGTAGTAGCAAGCGGGGCTTGGTGTAAACGTTCTTATCGAACTAATTATAATGCACTTTCCGGAGTTGCTTGTATAGTAGGACTGAGAACAAACAAAGTGCTGTATATGCCAGTAAAAAACAAATGTCTGATATGCGCTAGGAAAGATTTATATGATAACGAAACTAGCCCTGAACATACGTGTTATAAAAATTGGACAGGAACCTCAACCAGTATGGAAGCTAACATTATTGTTGAAGGATTCAAAAAATCTGTTGCGATGTATGGCATAAAATACGTTAAACTTGTAGGTGACGGTGACAGCAGTGTGTACAGAAAACTACTACATTCTTCGCAATTACATTAATAAATTGAAAGATTGTGCAAAAAGGCCAAAAACTGATAAAGAGTTAAAAAACGCAATCTCGCAAAATATTCTAAGATTTAGGACTGCTGTTACAAAAGCGATAGAGTTTAGAAAGTCACAGAACACTTGTATGGCAGAAAAAATTAAAGAGTTGCAATTGGATATTTTGAACGGGCCGAAACATATTTTCGGCGACTACACGGGGTGTGTTGATAGAAAATATTTTTGTGCGGGCACTAAAAACAAGGAGGATAAGATTGTACCAGATCTTATCAAACGCGGACTCTTTGAAGATATAATGGTAGCAGTTCGTCGCGTAGCAGGTCAGTCTAAGAGCCTCATACATGATGTCACTAATAACTCTGCTGAGCTTTACAATTCGCAAGTAGCAAAATTCATAGGTGGGAAACGAATTAATTTTGCAATAAGGCGTTCTTATAATGCTCGCTGTGAAGCGGCTGTCATCACCCACAACAACGTAGGTGCGCTTCATGAAATTATACATACTGCTGCTGAAAAAACACCCGGCAAGTACACATCCGTATTTTGTCATAAACAGAAGCACCAAGCCGCTTTCCGAAGAGAAAAAGTAAAAAGAACGTTCAGGTCTAGAAAGGTTGCCGAATCAATTCCAGATATGTCCGACGAAAATATAGAGAAAACCAAACGAAAGTTTTTACACGATTTAACTATTAACAGAGAAGAAATCTTATTGGACACTGTTGGACAGAGCAAAAACAATCAATGGCTTCAAGAACGACGCAAACGGCTCACAGCTTCGAACTTTGGTAGAATTTGTAAAATGCGCCAGTCGACATCCTGTGAAAAATATGTTGTACCAACAATTTTCTGGAAGTATTGCTACACGTTATGGAAGCGATAATGAGTATCAAGCCATTGAACAATTTAAATAAATCACAAAATTAAGCGTCAGTGAATGCGGTTTGTTTGTGTATGATTTGCATCCAGACCTTGGGGCTTCTTCTGACGGCTTAATAAATGACGATGCTATTATAGAGGTGAAATGTCCCTATAGTGCGCGAATGTTTACCCCTGAAGAAGCTGTAGTAAATAAGTGTATTAAATTTTGTGAAATATATGAAGGAAAGTTAAAATTAAAACATAAAGACAATTATACAGTGTGTAAAAAAAGTCTTGAATATAGCAAATATTTAAAAAACTAGCAGAGATGAATTTTTCAAAATTTCCAGACTTATATAGGTAAAAACTGCGCATCTATGAAGGACAAAACCGTTTCTGTAACTATACAGGGTTAGTCAGAAAAAATACCAACTTTTGTATTTTAAATTGGACACCCTGTATATTACCGAGGAATCAAATAGTCCTTCAAAAGACAAATTCAACGATATAGGGTTTGACGGACTTATCTGTCAAAATGACAGATGTGGGGTGACTTAAAGAATAAGGTTTACAACAATAGACCGGTTAATATTGAAGCTTTAAAGGATCATATTAGAAATGAGATACCTCAAATTCGATCGGATACTGTCTTTAAATTCTCGTAAGACGTTGTCAAAAGCTTTAAAGCTTCAATATTAACCGGTCTATTGTTGTAAACCTTATTCTTTAAGTCACCCCACATCTGTCATTTTGACAGATAAGTCCGTCAAACCCTATATCGTTGAATTTGTCTTTTGAAGGACTATTTGATTCCTCTGTAATATACAGGGTGTCCAATTTAAAATACAAAAGTTGGTATTTTTTCTGACTAACCCTGTATAGTTACAGAAACGGTTTTGTCCTTCCTAGATGCGCAGTTTTTACCTATATAAGTCTGGAAATTTTGAAAAATTCATCTCCGGTAGTTTTTGAATATTTGCTATATTCCAGACTTTTTTTACACCCTGTATGTATCAAATTCAGGGACAATTAAATACAACTAAGAGAGAAAAGTGTTACTTTGTAGTTTGAACTCCTCGTGGAATTTCAGTGAAAATTATTAAAATTGATGCTTCTTTTTGGAATTAAGAAATGGCAAAACTGAAAAACTTTTATTTGTCGGTATTGCTTCCCGAGATTATAGATCCGAGATATCCTAGGCAGTTGCCAATTAGAGAGGTATAATAAGAACGTATAGTATATAGTAAGTACACAACATAATTATTTTTAATTGAATTTTAATTAAATATTATTATTATTATAATTATTATTATTATTTATTATTGTTTCTCGCTGTTGTTGCAAAATTGTAAACATGACGTGTCAAAAACTCAAAACTATTGATAATGGAGTGTATTTTTCTGTTTTATTATTATTATTATTATTTTGATTTTGTATTATTATTTTAAAACTTGGATTATTTACAATGATGTTTCTTTAAACTTTGTAAATAATTTATCATGATTCATCTGAAGAGGAAGTAAAAACTTTGAAATAAACGTGTAGTTTTTAATTCTAATTTAATGACTCCAACCTCAAAAGGAACGTATGTAATATTGTTGAAATATAAAACAGTACCTAAACACTCAGTTTGCCTTTGTATTCAGAACTCAAGTAAAATACCATTTCAATTGCAAATATACATTTTTACCTGCACTAATAGCTTTGGCTAAGGTATTATGACTACTTACTCTAATCCGTTTGGGGTAGTTTGGATTCTACGACTGCTATGTGTGTTGCCTATTTTCGTTAAATTTTGATAAAATATTTTACATTTTTTTTTCTAGCAAAATACTAATTACTTCAAAACAAAGCAACTCTACAACAAGGTCGATATGTAAATATGGTAAAATCATTTATTTACACCGTGCTAAAAAAAGAAAAATATTTTAAAAATTATATTTAGGTTCCTATTTAATATTTTCGCTTTTTTATAGATTCAAATTTGATATTTTTGTCCATTTACCGCGGTAAAGAAAGGTCTAATGGTGTTGTTATAAAATTGGTATTTTTCCAAATGCAGTTACAAGGAAGTTATTGGTATTCCAAATTGGCCAATTTATAGCGTTCCACCGACTTACTAAAAGGAAGCCTTAAATAGATCTAGTGACAATATTTTACATTTTGGTATAGTTTACAACGTTCTCGTGTTCTTAAATTACAGTTACGTATAATTTAGTTTATGTGTTATGCAAATAGATGAGGGAGGCCTATGTTCAAAAATGGACTGTAGAGACGGGCCTTTGAGATTGAGATTGAGTTATGCAAATTACAATTCGAAAGAGATATTGATACAAATAATTTTTGATTTAGGTATAATTAGATTAACAGTCCAGAAAATGTTTCGAATGACCCGCAATTCCTAATTGTATATTTAGTTGCATACCCTCATGTTTTATTTTTGGAACAGTTTTAAAAATACTTGAGCTTTAGGGGATTCTACTGCATTGTCAAAATAGATTGTTAGTATGATTTTCGGCTGCCATTTTGCTTCATGCAGATTAAAATGCCAGAATTATGGCGGAGATTGTCGCTCACTCTTAAGAAGTTCTGTGTGAAATTGCTAGAATAAAGCTGCTTAAACCGGGATATAAATGTATTTCTTCAAAATCACCTACTTGTGGCCACCAACTTTGGTACGTTCCTCTGGTTCCGTTTTGAACAACGATTTCAATGTTGTGTTATTTTAGGCCTTTTCTCGTACCCCCTTGTGGCTCAGTGCCATACTCTGCACACGCTTCCCCTTGGGCTCTGAATTCGCCTTCTGTAGAACCTGGGGAACCAACTTCTACACAGTTCTGAGTAGTGATGGGCATAACCGGACAATTTTCATAACCGAATTATTTGCATTCGAATCATATTAATAACCGATTGATTATTTGAATAATCATTCGAATCAATTTTGGCTCTCGATTCGTTTCGATTAAGTCAGCCGGTTTGCCGGTTGGCGGTTCACCGTCATCTGCATCGGCATCGTAACTTGCAGATAGCAGAGGAACTCGGTTGATCGTTAATTATAATAATTGTATAAATGATTTTTATTTGATTTCTAAGGAGTTTAAACCATTGAGAATAGCTGTATCAATACTAATCATAAAGAAATTATAAATATGCGAATACAAAGTATCTATTGAATCTATTTTTAGTTCCTAAAATTCTCTAGTAGTCACCCTTCCCTTTTCGCTTGCATATCATACCGGTATATTTTAGAATCCATCATTTATCTACGTTCAGCCTTCCGCGGTTCTAAGGACGCACACTTAAAATTTTCAACATCGAAATCCACTTCTTGTCCCGACTGCTCCGTTATTAAAAATTAAATATAAATCTTTTACGATATTGGAAATCTTATTTCGCTTTCTGTTTATCCCTTATTATACTCGGGCCGCCGAACAGATAGAGTGGAGCAGGCAACCCAAATAACATATTACAAAGGTCACTTGATAATATTTTAATTATAATTACTCAAAAGGATCGGAGATGCCGACCCTTATAATTAGAACTAATTTCAATAATTGTTATTAAATAATTTTTTGAGGTTATGATGCAAATAGAAATGTCGACCAACTTAAAAGTCAAGCCTGACATTTGCGCACTTGTAATTGAAAATGTTTAAGCCTGTGGCCTGGCTCTTCCTAAATTTCATTATTGGCTGCGGCGTCGAAACCAAAACACGTTGCCTGTGATATGGTTAAGTTTGTAGCGTTTTTTCTTTGGAGTTCCTTTATTCAACCAAGGACTAAATTGTGCATCTCTACTGCTGTTTTCACAGTTACATACAAGTATAAAATATTGACTTGTAAAGTAGTCTCTTAAGGAACTTTTAATTATTCATAAAGCTGCCTGCATTATGGGTAACCGTAAGAAACTAATTCGTAGTCATGAACGTGAAAGAATCTATAGCGACTATTGCAATTTTACTCAGTCCTTTTGCAAGAATGGGTGACTAAAGCAACCGATGTTGGCTTAAATACAGTTAAGCGAATTGTTAAAGGAGCCTAACAAAGTGGCGGAAGAAAATTTACTTCTCCAAGAAAACAAATTACTAAACTTAGCCCAGGTCATCTGTCGATCAATATAAAGAAGAAGTAATCCCAAGTGTGATCTATAATTTTGCCATAAAAAGAGACCTACAATGAAAGCTGTATTCGAAGTCGAATAAAATGAAGGGGGGTGTTAATTCACTGAGTAACTACATTCCTTTAGGCGATTGGTACATAAAATGGGTTTTCAATAGAGAAAATGTCAAGACAATAGGCACGTTCTAATAGAAAAGAGAGAAATTCCGGCAAAACGTGTTGATTTTTTAAGAAAATATAAATGTACTCTTATCTGATTTAACTAGTGAAGGTTTTGGTTTTCAAAAGTTTGGTCTAGACATGAATGCAATTTTTTCTATAAGCGATTAATTTTAGTTAAGCTATTACTGAGATTATTATACACTTATTTAATTTAATGACCATACATATGAATTACCCTTTATATGGTGTTTAGTTGTATTTTATCAGTTCTAACTTTTTTTATGACTTCATTGGAGACCATATTAGATGAATTAGAAGGAGTAAATCAGAAGCTTTTCATAAAGACTGCATTAAAGGAACTGCTAAGTTTCCAAAGCGATTATGATTTGCGGCTGCATGTCAGCTAACGGACTGTTAATTTATTTATTATGTACACAATGGGACGTAAATAAATCACTATCAATGTTTGATTGCTCAAAATAATGTTTAAATAATAATTTACCCATTATAGAGGGGTACTACTGAAATACTTGATCAAATTATATCACAATTATTGTTGTTAAGCATAAAATAACTAAAAATTATATTCCCCTTCAAAAGTTATAATATTAAAAGAAATAAATAAATAAATAAAAATATTAATTATATTTTTATAGAAGCTTTATGTGTTGAGGCTGGTAGCAGTCAAAGCAAATAAAGCCATTTTTATTGCGAATAACCTATAAAACTTTATTTTCAAACGAATACTTATACTGCACTAAAAGTAACAAAATTAGAAAACAATAATTTAGTAGAAATGTAAAAACTCAAGATTGAGGTATAATTGTGATACGTTGTAAATAATTCTTCCATGGTTATGATGGATGAAAATCACAAGTAATAATTAAATAATATTGCTGAAATGGTTGATTTTGCTTATTTTATATTAGTAGGCAGATAAAGTAGGAACAGTGGCAAATTTATATGCCTAATCAGTTAAAGCATTACCTTTACCTTTGGTTATAATTATAATTAACGCCTTCACTTTGCGAATCAAGTCACAAGTTTTCACTTTTATGGTGTTTGAAAATGAACATATTTTATTTAAATTTACAAAATATAAAAATTTAAATAACTTTTAAATAACTTAAAAATCTGGTGACTTTCTAGTTTCTGAAATTATTTTTATATGTGAAGCAAAGAAAAATACATAAAATACAATACAAAAAGAAATAACAGGCAATTAATCAAATAAATGGTAAAATAATACAATATAGATTCCTCTAATGGTTAACCTAAATTGTCTTCAACAAAATCATCTTCTTGTTCAGATGATAGATTAGAACCGGATTCACCGATGTCGTCTACTGTAATAATTATTTCTTCTCTGTTATCCATAATGTATTCCCACTTATGTTTGTCGACACTGCACATATATTCTTCCATTCTTGCACACTCACACTTCCAAAATTATTTTCTGCAGAAGCGTTAACATCGTCTAATTTGAATGTTGTACTATTTGTAGCAACATAGTTCTTTAGTGACACCCATATTTTCCCAATCTGGTTTAATTCTGGATGGTAATCCCCCCTTGGTAATCGTAGGACTACGTATGACCATGTTCCGCTGATAATTTCTCAATCATATAACTTTTATGTGTAGGTTTAAGTAATTTTCTTGTACCATATAACTGGTTTTGTTTCATTCAACTTAATATAAATGTTTCTTACTGATAACGACTTTTGCATGTCTGCTTTTTCCAAACAAATGTTGGATTCGGCTCAGTACAGACATAGTGATACGATGCATTATCGATGACCAAAACCGACTTTTTTGAAGATTTGCCAATAATTTTTCTTTCAGGCAATTTACATAATTTTAATGGTTTATTTCATCGTGGCAATTATCTGTCTCTTAAGTTCTGATTTAAACATCAGGAATGAATTTGGTACGAAATCTTTTCTACCTCCGGCATGAAGAATAATCAATTCTTGCGCTTTACTGACGGGGGATTTAAAACAATTGTTGGTACCATCATCACAACATTTAGAACAGTATTGAAGCTATGCAAGTACGTTTCATCAGTGTACACAATATTTCAGCATTCGGCTTTATATTTTATCTTAAGAATTCAACACAATTTGCTGGAATTTCTCTCTTCTCTATTAGAACGTGTGCCTGTTGTCTTGACATTTTCTTTATTGAAAACCCATTTTATGTACCAATCGCCTAAAGGAATGTAATTTCTCAGTGAAATTAACACCCCCCTTCATTTTATGGCAAAGTTATAGATCACACTTGGGATTACTTCTTCTTTATATTGATCGACAGATGACCTGGGGTAAGTTTAGTAATTTGTTTTCTTGGAGAAGTAAATTTTCTTCCGCCACTTTGTTAGGCTCCTTTAACAATTCGCTTAACTGTATTTAAGCCAACATCGGTTGCTTTAGTCACCCATTCTTGCAAAAGGACTGAGTAAAATTGCAATAGTCGCTATAGATTCTTTCACGTTCTTGACTACGAATTAGTTTCTTACGGTTACCCATAATGCAGGCAGCTTTATGAATAATTAAAAGTTCCTTAAGAGACTACTTTACAAGTCAATATTTTATACTTGTATGTAACTGTGAAAACAGCAGTAGAGATGCACAATTTAGTCCTTGTAAATGGTTGACTAAAGGAACTCCAAAGAAAAAACGCTACAAACTTAACCATATCACGGGCAACGTGTTTTGGTTTCGACGCCGCAGCCAGTAATGAGATTTAGGAAGAGCCAGGCCACAGGCTTTTTAACATTTTCAATTACAAGTGCGCAAATGTCAGGCTTGACTTTTAAGTTGGTCGACATTTCTATTTGCATCATAACCTCAAAAAGTTATTTAATGACAATTATTGAAATTAGTTCTAATTCTAAGGGTCGGCATCTCCGATCCTTTTGAGTAATTATAATTAAAATATTATCAAGTGACCTTTGTAATATGTTATTTGGGTTGCCTGCTCCACTCTATCTGTTCGGCGGCCCGAGTATAGGCATAATCAACCGCGTTTCGAAGCAAAAATTTAGGCCTTTATAAATTAATTCCAACACAGCTTCGGCAAATCTCATAGTCAGCAGAACGTTATCTTTAATAGGAACGGCCCCATAAATTTAACTTGTCGACTGGGAGTCTCAAATGTCTTAATAACATCAACAAGCAGCCGCCAGCCTCACTTGGGTCAATCAAGTACATACGTAGAAAAGGTTATATGAGTTATAAATGCCGTATTATTTACAGAATTTCGATCACTCGCAGGTCGCTGAGACGCGGCACGTAGTACGTTTCAGGATGAGGTTATTTTTCATCCGAATACTTGGAAAGAAAACCGAGTTACACAGGTTATTTCAATAACCGGATAACCGGTTATTTTTGATTCGAATAAGCCCATCACTAGTTCTGAGTTTCCCTCGTGCGATAACTGGAAAAAAGCCTACCACACCTTATGTTGTACATTTGCTTGGACGACATCTCAGCAGCATCCCCAGCTTACCACCTCTAATGACACTGCTCTGCTATGTCACCAGGTATCTTCAGCGTATAAAGCCCGCATGTTTACAGTCATATGAGTTCTCAAAACTGAAAATACCACTCCGTGTAGTTTCTATGATACTGGAAGCGTTTTACTTACGGTTACGCTGGCGAATCTCTAGTCACGGTATAGATAATTTAAAAAAATTAATATCGCCAAGATGTATTCACTTTGGGCGTTTGGTTGTGAGAATTAGTTTAGTTCCTTCAATGTATGATTTACTAGATTGGCTGCTCTGTTAGAGTTTTTAACTGCGTTCAACTCAGGAATTATCACGTTTCGCAATGTTTAAAATTAATACTTATGCGAGGGATTACTGGAGCCAAAATAATTTAAAAAAATCTATCTATTAACACTGAAACACCCCCGTTAAGTGTGCAATAGACCCTGGGCGCATGGTACCATTTGCGAGGTTTGTATTTGAAGAGATAGAGAGATGGCTAAATTAGCAAAAAGGTGCAGGTTTGAGAGATCATTAAGAATCCATCTTAAAATTTTACTTGTCATGGCCCAATTGTCTAAAATAAAAAAAACAAAATATCTTCATTTCGTTTATATGCCGTAACTTTTTTGTTACTTAAGATATTGAGATGCGATTTGAACTAACTTGCATGGTAATTTAAATACTTTTATTGGCACTTAATAAAACCAATTTGATTTGTGTACATTTTTAGTAATCTAACCTAACCTCAAAATTTTAAATTGGTACCGTGCAATTTTTTTGGCCCTTTTAAGAGAGGATTTTTTTCTGAATGCAATGATGTATTACATGATATGGAAACTTTTTCAAATTTTGAAAAACTGAGCTTATTCTTTTTACAGGCAGAAATCACTAGTGCCATGATCACAATAATATTGTTTTTTGTTTATTACGTTATCTGTAAAATTATGTTTTGAAACAAAAAGCACGCTTATCATCATACGTGCCTTCCAGCAGTGTCAGTGTGTTCCGTATGTTTGACGTGTAAGTTCTACGTTCTTGTAGCACTTGATATACGCACAAAATACATCATATTTTCAAAATTTCCATTATAAGTTGAAGTAATAACACTCTAACTACTGACAGGCACGTATGATGATAAGCCTGCTTTTTGTTTCGAAACATAATTTCACAGATAACGTGATAAACAAAAAACAAAGTTAGTGTGATCATAGCACTAGTGATTTCTGCTGTAAAAAGAATAATCTGTTTTTCAAAATTTTGAAAAAGTTTCCATATCATGTAATACATCATTGCATTCAGAAAAAAAACCTCTCTTAAAAGGGGCAAAAAATTGCACGGTACCAATTTAAAATTTTGAGGTTAGGTTAGATTACTAAAAACTTACACAAATAAAATTGGTTTTATTAAGTGCCAATAAAAGTATTTAAATTACCATGCAAATTAGTTAAAATCGGATCTCAATATCTTAAGTAACAAAAAAGTTACGGCATTTGAAAGAAATGAGGATATTTCGTTTTTTTTTAAATTTTAGATAAGTGGGCCATGACAAGTAAAATTTGAAGATGGATTCTTAATGAACTCTCAAACCTGCACCTTTTTGCTAATTTAACCATCTCTCTACCTCTTCAAATACAAAAGTTACCCATGTTGTCCCTACGAAATCCGGGCACCCTGTATATATATATGTGTGTGTGGCTTTTACAGGCCATGACGGCCCATCGCCATTGTAATTTTCCTCCATTCGTCTCTATTTAACGCTTTCCTTCTCCAGTCTACTATTCCCATTTCATTCAGATCGTTGATCACTTCCTCCTTCCACTTTAACCTTGGTCTCCCTCTTGCTCTTGTTCCCACTGGATGAATTTTTAACATTATTTTAGCCATTCTGTCACTCCACATTCGCTGCACATGCCTCAACCACCTGACTCGTTGTTGTTTAACACACTGCACTATTGTTGGTTCTTTGTATAGATTTTCTAGCTCTTTATTGGTCCTTCTTCTCCACATTTCACCCTATACCGTATATTTTCCTTAACACTTTTCGTTCCCATATTAGTAATTTGGATCGACTCACTGCCCCTAATTTCCACACTTCACACCCGTATGTAACAATCGGTCTTAACACACTTTTATATATCCGGATTTTTACTTTCTGAGATACAAATTTTGACTTCAGTATTGCCGATAATGCTCCTGTTGCTTTATCCCCTTTCACCAATCTTGCTTTAAACTCTTCCTCTTCTCTTCCGTCATCTGTAATCTGCTCCCCTAGGTATGTGAAAACGTTAACTCCCTGTAGCTCCCGTACCTCCTCTCCCTGTTGGTTGATTGTTAAGCTTTGGTTTTCAGACGCACTACCCTGATTTCTTAACACCATGTATTTCAATTTTTCATCATTGATATGTAACCCAACCTTCACAGCTTCCTCCTTAACTTTCTTTATTATTTTTATAAGGTCTTCTTTATTATTTGCTATTACCACCAGGTCGTCTGCATAGGCTAAACACTGATGTTTCTGACTGTTTATGCTACCCGTTCTGTTCACTTTACTTTGTCTTATCACGTACTCAAGAACTATATTAAATAATAGTGTTGAGATTGGGTCTCCTTGTCTAACACCTGCTTTGACACAAAAGCTATCCGTTGTCTTCCCCTTCCACTTGACCCTGCTTGATATATTCTGTATCATTGTTTGCACTAATTTTATTAATTTTCCTGGGATTTTTAAGTACCTCATAGCCATGAGTATCATTTCTCTCTTTAGGTTGTCATATGCTTTTAAGAAGTCAATGAAGGCAATATGTATGTCTCTGTTATATTCTCTACACCTATCTAGAGTTTCCTTCATGATAAAGAATATTTGATCTGTAACTGAACGACCTGGTCTAAAACCTGCTTGATATTCCGATATTTCTCTTTCTGTGTAGCTTTCCAGTTTGTTTCTTACTACCGTCGCCAATATTTTATATGTCGTGTCTAAAGGTGCTATTCCCCTGTACTCCCTGTACCCCTATTGTACTCGATCTTTTTTCCTTTTTTAAAAATCGGGGTAATTACTACCTGTGACCATTTTTTTGGGATTTCCTCTTTTTGCCAGATTTTCTTAATTAAGTTATGTATCTCTGTAGTCAAGTTTTTTCCTCCACTCTTAAGTAGTTCATTTTTATACCGTTTTCACCTGGTGCTTTCCCATTTTTTAATTTTGCTATTATACTTTTTATTTCTTCTCTTGTCGGTACCTCTATGTTACTTTCCGTTTCCTCTTCTTCTTCCTCTGCTGTCTCAGGGTTTACCCTTTCTTCATTCTCTTCATTTTCTAGGGTTATTCCTTCTTCTTCGTTAAATAGCCTCTGGAAGTAGTGTTTCCAACCTATTAGAGTTTGACTTTCGTCATTTACCCTTTCCCCCCTTTCATCGATAAAAGCTATTGGTGGCTGCTGGTAACCTCTTTTTGTCTGCTTTATTTCATTTCACCATTTTTAAAATATTCCTCTATCTTTTCCACCTGGTTTGCCAGTATTTTCTTTTTGCTTCTCTGTATGTTTTTTTTGTCTTTTTCCTCTGAATTCTCTACGCTTCCATTTCTTCTTGTCTTCCTGTTACCAACATTTTTTTCCTAGCTTCTAATTTCTTTTCTCGTTCATTTTCATAATCACTGTTCAACCATTTGTTTGTTCTCTTCTCTTTTCTCTTTTTCCTTATTACTTGTTTTGCTGCGCTCTTTATCAGTTCTTTTATTTCTTTCTAGTTTCCTTCCATATCCTCCTGCTCTGTTTTCCTTTCTTTTAATCCTTCTTCTATTTTTGCTACATACTTATTTTGCTCTTCCTTTTGTGTCAGCCTTTCCACATCATATTCCTTATTTGGTTTTTTTGTTTGTTTTGCTTTTCTTGACCGCGTAGTTACCCTCCATTGTGACAGTTACTAGATAGTGGTCGGAACTCGCATCTGCCCCTCTTCTAGATTTTACATTTTTCATCATTCTTAAATGTTTCCTTGCTATCATATCAGCACATGGTCTACCTGGTCACAAGTTTTGCGATCTGGTGACTTCCATGTGCCTTTATATATGTCGTTTTTTTGAAAATACGTACTTGCTATTTTACATTCTTTCCCTGCCGCGAAACCGACCAATTTTGCCCCATTTTCGGTTTCTTCATGTTTACTATAAGTTCCTATTTTGGGTTTAAAAATATCTTCCTTACCGATTTTGGCATTAAAATCTCCAACTATCATCATTAATGTTCTTGGTTCTTTGTGTAGTATGTCATCGTAAATGTCGTCTGGGTTTTCGTAAAACTCGTCCTTCTGTTCTTCCTCATTTTCTTCGGTCGGAGCATGACAGTTAATTATATTTAGGGCGGTTTTTCCTACTGTCATTTTTAAGCAGCACATTCTTTCATCTATTGGCGTGAAGTTTTTGATGTGGGCTTTTAATTTTTTTGAAATTAGGAAGCCAGTTCCAAAAATTCGCTTCTCATTCCACTATTTAGAAAGATGTAGTCATCCAAGACTGTCTCAAAGTTTCCTTTTTGTTTCGTTTCTTGTACTGCCAAGACTTCTATTTTATATATTTTGGCCTCTAGCTCCAATTCCTTTATTGCCCCTTCGTAGTTTGTTCCTTGGAGATTCCATGTGCCCATTATCCATCGTTTTTGTTTATTCACTCTTTTGTGTTCTTTCTTTCCTTTGTCTGATCTGATCTTTCGTTAGTCTATTTTTTTTAGACCAGTGCTCGTTCTCTATCTTACTGAGTATTCCTTTTTGCAAGCTTAGTAGTTCGTCAGCGGTATACACTTTATTCTTGTTTTTATTTAATTCCCCGTTTGAGCCCACGTCTATTAATTTCTTTGTTAGAATTGCTAATTTCTTATAGAGTGCAGGAGTTTCTATGTTTATTTTTTCATCCCTCTCCAATAACTTTCTTTTTAGGCTGTTTAATTCTGCCATACTGTTTTGTAATTCCTGCCGACTCTTTTGTAGTACTTTCATTTCCGCTTGCATTTATAATACTCCTTCCTGGAGTCTTAATATAAGATCTTCGTTATCCATAGTCCTTTCATCCATTTATACCCTTATATATATATACGCCGTCTATTCCGCTATATATTTTGTTCCAATAGTACTAATTATTAAAAGTTTTGACGGCAATCGCGCTGTTTGGGTGGCTTTCTTGCTTTCACTTTACGTTAACGCGCTATATTTGCAAAAATTTTAACCTCCACTCTACGTTGTCGCGCTGTACACTCAAGTTGTCGCGTCGCGTGTCCTCTATGCGCACCTTTCTTATCACTTATTGTCAACCTCGACTAAATAGTAAATCAAAACACTCCTTTACTCGGCCTCATCTGCGTGCTATCCTTAAATTCTCTCATTTAACTTCCCCTGCACTGTTTACTCTCACTTTAACCAAATTTCACTACTATTAATGCCGTATTTCTCATGTAAAAACACGAAATTAGCAGCATCGGTAAACGGAGCCGCCGCGGTAATCGCGTTGTACCATACTGGTATACTTGATACCTTTAAGAAATTTGATGAGACTCCCGTTTTTCGATATGGCAGAACTTTTATTTTAAGTCACCCTATACTCGTAGTTGAGATACCTGTGCTCGAAGGAATTGCGAGTAAAAATCGTAGAGTTTGTTTTTCACTGCAATTTATTAAAAATTACAACTATGTGACTACACTTTATACTTAAAACTAAGTTAAAATAATAACCCTACGAGTGGTTTAAGATCTACATAATATTGCAGATTAGTTTTGTACCCTATGAGCATCATGCAGAGTTGTTTTTGTACACACTGTAAATAAACATTTAGGTTTAGTCCTGCTCAGGAACTAGCTGGCAAAAATTTGCTACACCACGAGACAATTCCTGGACCGCCTTGTTGTAAAGCAATACCGAATGATTTAATTTTTGTATTTCTTTGTGCACAGAACACAGAACAAAAAGTTGGTTAAAATGTAGCATCTCACGATTTCTCGATTAAAAAAAAAACATCGTGTACACCTCGGCACTGAAGTTCCTTTTTATCCCTCATGTGGTTTATTTGCCTTGGCCCTACGGGCCTCAGCAACTAAATCCACATTCGCGATAAAAAGTTAAACTTCAGTGCCTTGGTATACAAACTACTATTGTCTAAGACATTATTGGACCAATCGTGTTATTTTGCTGTCTCTCTTTACCAGTTCAAATATTTGCACAACTATTAAAGCCATTATATATAAGAAAATATCAAAAATGATTAGAAAAGTTTTAAAACATAACCTCTCCCTCCCCCCTTCAACTTGCAAGATAATAGTAAATCGATGTAGATTAAATCGAAAACTCCTAAAATATCGGTTTAAATCTAGTGACTACAAAAGACAACGTAGAGTACGTGACCATTACAACTTAGATTGAATCCAAAATTTAGACATGTCTTTAATGGCTGCCAGTTTCCTCAAATCATTAAGCGGTATCTGTTTGCATTGTAGAACGACTAGAAAATTTTGGGTTCGACTAAAGAAACACTCATTCTTTAGTACACGATCTCCACAATAGCATTTCCAATATTTCCATACAATTTTCTCCGTGTTTGCTTTTTATAAGGGTAATATTTCTATAGTTTTGAATTGTCTATATTTGTGGACGAAATCAGCGTCTACTAGGATAAAACCATATAGTTTGTGAGCTAACGAACAAATGCGACTAAGAATAAACTGGTAATCAAAACGTTTAAAAGATTTAAACCTCCTTTACCCTCAAAGCGATATTGATTCAACAAGTGACAACTACTGGTTATTAAAGGGTAGCTTAGCCACTTAAAAATGCAATCTACGTACTTCGTTAAACCTATTATTACCCGTCTAGCATTGTTCTGCAAAGTGCACTGATTTTCATCTCGTTACAGACCTCGTACAAGTCCAAAGCACATATTTAAAACAACTTACACAAGCAGTAGCAACAGGAAGTGCATTGTTACAGCAAACGCGGTGTTTATCCATTGCTTATCGAAACTAGTATCTGAAGAGCCCTCTCTGAGACGCTCCATGCCTCGCGAAGTGCAGCAATATCGGGCCGCCACAGCACATGGCAACGATACAGCTAAGAGCAGCAACACGAACAGCCAGATGAGCACTCGCCCTTCGACTTTCAGCCCCTGAAAACGTATATCAAAAATTAGATTGGCGTAAGTAATATAAGTAATATAGAAACGTTTATTCGAGGCAAATGTGATTAATTTACACCTATAAGGAAAGGTGCATAACCCCCCCCCCCCTCATGCAATTAATCAAATATTTCAAATCAATATACAGCTAAAGGAACTATCAATATTTGTCGTAATTATTTGCATATTTGGTATTCAGGCAGCCATGTAATCAATCATAATTGAGGTCGTCGATTGCAGCTGCTCCTTAATTATGCGGTTGAGAAGATCGAGTTCCATCAGTTTAGAGATTTTTTTCAAAGCTAATGATAGCAAAACTGTGCTAAAGTATTGTTAACAGTTTTTTTCGGCAGATGCTTTTCTATTGCAACACTTTTGAATATTGCCTTTTTTAATACTTTATAATTAATTTTTCTATTTTAAGTCCCATATGGCCTACCTGAAGGAATTATTGACCTTATTTTCTAAATTTGTCGCAAAAATGTTTTTTCTTTATACAATTACTTATTTATTTAAATACATAGTAGCACTTGGTCTCACCACATGCTAGGTAGCGTTATTCTAATTAAAATAGTTATGGCATTTTTTAACTTGAATTATAACTAAATAATACTACGGAATCTCCGCACAATGTGCCGTCATCTCGCGGTTCCACATAGTCAAACTAAGTGTACATGGAATGATACGGAGATAGTCATGATATTCTATGGGCGGCACCTAATGTATCCGCTGGTTATGTAGCGTGGCAATTATATCAGGAAAATTTACGGAGCACTGCACTTAGCTTTACAAAACAAAGTCATAAGAGTCACACAGTAAATTCGAGGATTTAATTAAAATAGCATTTGTTAGATTATTTCTTTCCATCTTATTTAAGTGTATTCTTTTCCTGAATATTTTAGGCTAAGTATGTTCCTACAACCTTTCAAATAATTTAAGTGTGTAGGGCAATGCTGCTTCATTATCGTAGTTATTTTAAGCGACAGTTGCCCACATTTCATTTAATTAGGTCAGCCTCTAATACAGTGCCGTTGCGACGACTCCTAATAATGAAAATAAGAATTTTAAAAAATCTCAGACGAGACATGCAAGCTAGCATTTCTTGTCGACTTGTAGAAACGGTCGCCTTTGAAACTGGGACACGCGTTAATGGTTTCAATCCTCCGATGTTCCAAGTACTCGACGTGCAATTTAATGCATTGGAAAAAGTCCAATTGTCACACGTCATTTACCCGTGCCATTTCATCGGGCGCATGTTTCAAGAAACTTGCTGTGTCGTCCAAACTTGTAGAAGCCGTTGCGTGTTTAAAATTTCCGAAGCTGCGACTACAACAAAGCACAGGGGAACATGGAAAGAGTTAGCAAGACGCATTACTCGAACTTGGCGAGCAAAACATATTCACTTATTAACTGCTGGTGAACCAGTTAAGATGTTGATTGTGACCTGCCGCTCAGGATGCTGGCACTCGGGCCTTTTTTTAAGTTTTGACGTGTCGTGAATTGGGGTGGCTAAAGTTTTTTGTGCCATGAGTTAGGTTCGCCCCTAAGTCAGCTTTGTTCGGGGCCATCCAAATTCACGATACGATATGCCTATATTCATCCACTGCTGGATGTAGGCCTTTTCTCTGTTGTTCCATCTATGCCTGTCTTGTGCGATTTGCTGCCATCCTGTTCCTGCCACTTTCACGATGTCGTCTCTCCATCTTGTGTTCGGTCTGCCTACGCTCCGTTTTGTCTGTCTTGGGCGCCAATCCATTATGCGTTTTGTCCATCTATCATCTTTGGTCCGTACAATATGTCCAGCTCATAATCATTTATTTTGGGTTATTCTTTGGGTGACATCAATCAGCTTTGTTTGATTTCTTTTGTCGCAGTTTCTTATTCTATCTGAAAGTTTAATATTCAGCATGATACGTTCATGTGCTCTCTGGGTTTTTGCCATTCTTTTTATGTTGATGGCAGTATAACTCCTGGTTTCTGCTCCATATGTGAGAGTGGGTAGGACGCATTGGTTATATACTTTGCGTTTCAGGTTGTTGGAAATCTCAGGAGATTTCAGAATGTTGCCAAGTATTCCGAATGCACTCCAGGCCAGTTTGATTCTTCTCATTACTTCTTCGTTGATGCTATCTTTTGCGGTTGTTATTTTTTGGCCCAGATATATGTAACTGTCTACTATGTCAAGGTCTCTTTCATTCAATGTTATGTTTATATTGTTGTTTGTGTTTGTCATAATTTTTGTTTTGGTTATGTTAATTTTTAGTCATATAGCTTTTGATGTTTCACCTAGTTCAGTGATCATTGTTTGTAGTTCTTCTTGCGAATTTGGATGGATAAGTCGCATCCAAATTCAAGTGCCCGCTAAAATAATTTGTGTCCGTTGCGTAGATATAATCTCAAACTCCGAAATTTGTGCTTCTGAAAGCGTTGAAATTAAAGTATGACTGAACGACGCGGGTTGTCGTTAAATTAATTTGTAGAAGCCACTCTTGGGAAAAACGGCGTGTGTACCGAGAGTTGTTTGTTGCGTGGCAGTGCGACAACTTCGCCATAAATTAAAAAAAGACGTTTATCTTTTATGTCGCTCTTCGGAATTTAAACAATATGCTAACAGTAAACCCGGGGCGTTTGAACGATGTTGTGACTATGGAACCATAACAAGATTCACCATCGTAGAGGGCGTTTCACGACGACACGGTTGCACCGGTTGCAGCCATTAAGAACCGGTCTCTTCCGTATGGCCACATCAATGGCCCAAAGTGGATATGGGGTGGCATCAACTCCTTTACAGAATTTCTTAACAAGTACACCTCTTAAATCAGGTGCATAGCTGTAATTAAGTAATAAGATGTTTACCGAAATATGAACAACTCAGTCTTTTGCAGTAATTAAAAAACGCCCAGTTAATTAGCAAGTAACTTTTTATTAACGTAATTGCATGCTGTTGTATTTGGATTACCTTTGCAGTGCTCTTTGCGCTGCCCCCTATTTTTGTCAACGTTTACTAGTTAGGGGTTTATTATGTGCGAAAACAGTTCGAAATGGTGCTATTGAGATTTGGTGTTTTGATTTGTAGACTCCAGACTTACTATTTTAAGTCACACTGTCTTCCCGTTATTTACAAGAGAGCCCTCATTATTTTATATGCTTTTGCCGGACTGTTTACTTGAGTTTTAAATTTTGTAAATTGTTTTATGTGTTGCATAATTGCAATTACATTGTAGCTTGTCTGTTCGTCACTTTCATTTAACAATAATTTAAAAGCTTAATAAACAGCATTTGCAATATTTTGGGTTTCTTTGAGTAAACGTGTGTTAGCTTAGCAGTAAAAAATAGCGCCTTTCGGGCGCGTTGAATTTACACGTTGTATTTAAACTTTGACTAGGCAATTGTTAAGAGATTGCAAAAGCGAATTTGTACTTTAGTAGCTGAAGCAATTAAGAAAGTAGCTGATAGACACGTAAGTAGCTTTCACCAGACCCAATCTGTTACGTCCGTGAACGCAGTGGATCTATCGAGCTAATGGTTGAAATTCGCGGTGGCGCCATGGCATTTCAGCAGAATTTTGGGCCTTCTAACATAGAACCGGACTTCACGAGTAACGTGAACCACACTCTCCCGCGAGCTACCGTGGACGATCGGGGATTTTATTACAGTTGCCTCCCAAAGCAAACCAACCTGTTGTAAGTGCGATCCGGTGTTGTCGTTTAAATCATAACACATCCATAAAAATATATTTAAGTTGGCCCCACCTGCAGGCTAAAACCGTAAGAAATATTGCTGACAAAACAATCCCTAATAATTCTATCTACTCTGGAAGTCACGGCGAGTGAAGGGAACCCTAAAATTTGTTTTGTAGGATACAATTCCACAGGGAAAACCAATATTGATATTCTGGTGGCAAGCCAGTACTAATCGCTTGACGTTAAGATCAATTCCAACGAGAATAACTGCCAAACTTGATTTCTTAGTACCTATGTTTGTAGGCGATAATGTACACTTGCACTGCTTAGTTAGATATGTATAATGTATATAGTATTGGCGGTGAACCACATATGCAATAAAAACACGTTTGATTTAGCTGAGTCAACAGTGTTGCACGCTTTACTATAATTAAGTAGTGTGAGAGCAGATATTTTATTTCGTATCAGAAGCAGTTATCAATTTATCCGTGATATATAGTAAGACTGTAGAACAACTACTTTGGGTCTAAATTTTCACTGATTATCGGGTATGATTGTATTTTCAGTTGTAATATAACAAGTGGAATGATTATTATCGATGATTTTTTTCCGAGTTAAAACCGGAACCTAAATTTAACGAGTGCGTAGCACGAGTTAAATTTGCTGTTTCGGTTTTAACGAGTAAAAAATCATCGATCATTAATCATTACACGAGATATATTTGGAAAGAGAATATATTGAATGAAATGCAAAATATCAAATATTTACTTTTTGTTCTTAGGTTGGCACTGTTAATGTTGGTTACCCTGCTCTCAATTTTAAGTGTATGTCAAATTCGAGGTTAGCAGGTTAGATTTTCCGTCAGTTTTGACACAAACTGACACAAAACCTAACCTGCTAACGTCGAATTTGACACAAACTTAAAATTGACAGCAGGGTAACCAACATTAACAGTGCCAACCTAAGAAAAAAATCACAACCATTTATGATCACCCGTAGAAAGAATTACGAAAATAAATTACTACCGCTGTGATAATGTGTAACTAGGCATTTGCATGCCCCTCATTGGTTGAAATAGCGTCACGTGATACATGAATTATATTCTCGTGTAGGTATTCCCATAATTGAGAATTCACCACTTTTTCCATGATTTTAGACAAAACAGGTAGTATTCTGATCGGCCGTAAGTCTTTAAATTCTTCAACGTTCGATTTTTTAAGAATCGGTATTACTATTGCTTTTTCTAACTGTCAGAAAAAAAGTATTTGTAAGTAGAGAAACAGTTAATTATATGTGTACGATATAGAAGTAGCACCGGTAGGCAAAATTTTATAATTTGAATATTTAGACCATTACAAGCAAACCGCGCGCTACGCGCTGCGAGTCTTGAATCGGCGCGCACGTGAAATAGGATACGCGAAAGGTCAAGCTCCGAGCCCAGCGCTAAGATAAGAAAAACAAAACCTAAACAAATATAAACATCTGTGAAGCCGGAACGTGAGATTTTATTTTGTGCCACAGACACACATTAAGGAAAATTATATTATAGATGCCCAACAGTATTACTTTCAACACCATTAATCATTTTCAGCACGTCTATGGTATCCACTTGTTTAAATTTAAATTCAACTTCATTTGAAATTAATTTGCTGTTTCCATAAAATTAAATAACTTTATTAAGATCGCTATTATCTTGACCAAGAACAGAGTTTATATAAAAGTTAGTTAATTATTAATTAGATTTGGTTTAGTGCGGTAAAATGTAGTTTTTCGATTTGAGAATTTTTTTCTGTTCTATTATCCTCCGTGCTGTTTCTGCGAGTTTCGGTTTATTGTTGTTCCATGTAGTGGCTAGATTATCAGAACAAGCTGTGACATTTACAAGTGCTATATTTAGAGTATTCTTAAACGTTTTGAAAGCAGAGTCTGACAGTATCGCATGACAACGTGTAGGTTTTCCTGTGTTTTTACATCGTACATTACAAAGATTTGTCGGCCACACCCACAGTCTGCTCCTGGATATGTTTGGGCATAGTAAGTAATGCTTTCCATGGCACATTTATCATTAAGAAGTCAATTTGGTTTTTAGTGCGATCACTTGAAGACTTCCATGTATATTGTTGATGTGGGTGGTGCAGAAAGAATTTGTTAAAAACTGCAAGGTGTTATTGCAAACACAATTTATTCGATTAGGCGCTCTTCTCTTTCCTTTTTTTTCACCCAACCCGTATTTTCCAAACATATACCTCGGGTGATGGCCATCTTAAGTGTTTCCTATTTGGCGTTGAAATCACCAACTGGTATCTTTGCCAGATATGGAGCGCAACATTTCTCCTAGCATTTCCTACAATTTCTCATCGGCTTGGGCTGTAGAAGCATATATCTGTATAAGGTTAAGAACACTGGAGGAACCTTGAAGTTTTAGAAGCATGATTCTATCATTTACGGAAGTATAACCTATTACCGCGTTATTTAAGTATGGTGGAACAACAAATACGGCTCTATTTTTGCTTTTATTGTCGGATTCCGAGAAATATATGGTGTTTTCATTATTACTTTGAAAATTTCTTTTACTTTTCCAATGCGTTTCTGCTAGATCAAGTCTAATGATATTATAATTCTGTATTTTTGTCGATAATGTGACACTTGTCTGGCTATTGTATTAGTCCTTGAACGTTCCAGGTTCCAAATATGTGGCTGTCGGAGAGAGAATTTATTTTTTGGTATTCCAGTTCTTCATTTCGAACACCCAATCTGGATACCTATTGGAATGTGTCCGGTAACCAATTTAGCATCTCCCGACCCGGAATCGGAAAGGTACCGCCCCGGTTGTTAGCCGGGTCGCACGATGCACTATTACCACTTTTACTCGTTTCAATATACAGGGTGTATCTGATCGGTCGTATAAAGCGTGCAGTACAATATTCTACACTGCAAAACAATCATTATTTTTGTACATTTTTGCTAGGCTGTTGTTGAGAATGTAATTATAACCTGTGTTAATTTTCAGCTTTGAATGACTTACCAAAAAAATATAACAAAAAGAAAAAAATAGTTGTTAGGCTTTCGTTTTAGTTGTAGGCGTAGAATACCATAGTGCACTTTTTGTAGAACCGATTGGCTACACCGTGTAGAACAAAAGGGTAATATTTTATAGGGAGATTAGTGCAACGGTTCCCCCTTGCCTTCTGCACCTCAATATCACAGTGAATGTCTGGTATTTATTTATTTATTTATTTCGTACTCAGCCAACAGCCGTTAGGACAATTATAGGCGTCGTTGTATTGATCTCTTAGGGAAGTAATTCTTCGATGGCCCCAACCCAGTACTGAGGTCGCTGCTGCCCTATGTCAGGGAAGAGAACATGGTGACGATAAAAGGGGAAGTGAGTAGGATCTAGGTTGGGGGCATGGTTTCCCCCGGCTATGAGTGGTGGTGGGAGAAACCAGGAGCACACGTGGTCAGGGTCGCTAGGTCCTTGAAGTGGGCCTATCTTCCACCGTGATCGGGGAGAGTACCCACCCGAATTATACTTTATGATTTCATTTTCTAACTCTACTATAGCAAACCGTAGCTCTTTCTTTCAGTATATTTAAAACGCTGGCTTAACTTGTATAGTTAGGTTCTGCGATTCTATATATAATTTCCCGCACTGTTTTAATATTGCTTCTTGAACATCAACCCCTTTAATCACTATATTCTACCGTTTTTCTTCTTAATTTACTACAATATATTTTCAGCTTCTTGATCCTTTTCAGTCATTAGCTTCCCCCTTTGATTTTTTGAGTGTATGCATTTAGTATTGGGTGCACTCCAAAGAAGAAATCTAGAACCTCAAACTACCCACTAATTTTTATCAGAAAAGATAGTTTAGAGCTGTAGAAGCGCTATAGGGGGAAATTATGAACGTAAATTCATCCTGTCGGCGCCGGAGCATTACAAAGCAGCTTACGCCTGTCGAGATTGTTAGGCTATTTGCGGTCATTGTTGTTGTAATATCCTATACCGACAATAGGTTAAACAAAATAAGCGTTGCCGTCAAATCAATGACGATAACGATTTGGAGTCCACCCAATATCAAAAATTGCGTGCACTATGGAATGCATCTAGACACAGCGTTTTTAAGTGTCATCTTTATTTATAGCTGTCACAGTTCTCTTTGGTTTCCTGAATGAGCTCAGCGTAGTGTACTCTTTCTCCTTTCCGCATACTTCCTTCTTCAGCACTTTCTTGTTATCAATTTCGCTGCAGCATTGAATGTAAATGACAAAAACATAACGAAAAACGATGAAAAATTGTTGGAAAGTTCGAATAAAATATATCTAAGAAGGTATCAATTAATTAATCAACATCTCAATTATAACGTTTTTAAAGCCGTGGTATTACAAAATACCCTAGGTGGGTTGGTATGGGTTAACAGAAATATAACTTCACTTTATAGTCTGGGTGCCATCTTGAAAATCTTGCTTCGAGGTATGAATAAAATGTGTTGACTGTTTTTGATAGCTTAGGTTATGTAAATTTCAGAACCGATTGATGCCACTCTGCCAGAGTTGAGCATTTCGAGTAATTCAAGATGGCGTCCAAGATGGCGCCCGAAATATTGAAAATTTTATTCTGAAGCGATATTAACTTGTGGGCATTAGAACTATTTACGTTATGCTTCTGTTTATGTAATGTTCATGAAGCAGATGCCACATAATTGCCTAGGCCATTTTTAAAAGGAGATCATGTAATGTGAAAGAGCAACCTCTTTGACTGGTTTAACGCTGAATAGAGCAGGAGTAAAACGTTGGGCATTAAGTATGCATGTGATCAGCCAGCTTGTAACTGGTCTATGTGAAATGAGGGAACACAAAGGTTCTGACAAATTACATTTACACAAAGAAGAAGGCAACAGAAGAATCAGTCGTGATGCTGTAGATAGGGAGAAGCTAAGGAAAAAACTAGGATTGTGAATACAGCCTTTAAATCCATCAGAGCATCCTCAAGGATTGGTAAACATTGTAGTTGGAAAAGTAGTAGCAGCTAAAGAAGTTAATGTGGACAAATCTTATGCAATGGCTAAGATAGCAGTGCATAATTTTCAAGAAGGCCCCAAGTGGATTTCATGTTGGTCTTCAAAAATTTGTTGTAAACATGAATGAGGATAAAGATGGTAAATTTCGAACCGCAATGAAGATGGATGCTTCACCTTTGTATTCCAAAATCATAGTCCCCAAGCAAACAGAGATATCAAAATGACTGATGTGTTAAAATACGAACTTGCTTCTGTGCCTCCATCTATGTTTAAAGACGATGGAAACATGAGAGAGGCTGTTGGTAAGTCTGCATTAATGAACACTATGAGTGTCAGAAGAAGTAAGCCACCTACACTAATGATCATTCACGGTTGTGCTTTACTGTGGGTTGTGCATTGGCCTGTAAGAGGGTCTGTGTGTGATTTCCTGAAAATTTTCCTGGAAAAATCATTGACAAGCTAAAAGATGCTTATGTCCACCTGGTGTTTGACAGATACCATGACTACAGCATTAAGAGTGCAACAAGAGCGGGCCGTGAAAAGAAAGTATCAAGGAAGTTTATACTTACTGAAACGACACTACTTCCCCCACAGAATATAACGCTCTCAAATAATGATAACAAACTCCAACTGATACAGCTTTTATGTAACTACGTTTCTACAAATGTATGTAATGTCCCATTTGAGAACCGTTTGGTTGTTACTGGACAAGATACCACGCCAGTTCAAATACATAGGGGCAATCTCACTCAGAGAACTGATTTGAAAACAGAACACGAAGAGGCGGACATTATAATGATTCAGCAGCTAATAGCTGAAGCTAAAGGAAAAGAAAATGAAAATGTTCATGTTATATGCGACGACACTGACGTATTCGTTTTACTGTTGTACTACTACCATCGACTAGGTATGAAAAATGAAGTTTGCATGGTATCGCTAAAACCAGGAAGGGCATCAGTAGATGTCTGGCTGTGATTCTATTGCCCCATTCCATGGGATAGGAAAGGAAAAACTTCTTCAGACTAGTAAACAGTCAGAGCCGGATTAAGGGGGGGGGGCTAAGGGGGTTGCAGCCCCGGGCTACCGAATTTCGAGGGCCTCGAAAAGATTCGAAGGTTATAATCAGGTGCGGTTTCTAATCATTTAGATCCCTTTGTACTCGTTGCATAAATGGGAATGGGGCCTCTAAAAAAAATTTAGCCCTGGGCCTCACGTATCCGTAATCCGGCTCTGTAAACAGTTACGAAAATTGGGCCATGAAGAGAGCTGTATAACAGAGGGGAAAAGTGCTGTAATCCAAATACCTAAATAGTTCAATCAATAAATGAAAGTGACTCTGAAGAAGAATTTTAGTTTGATTTAAACTTTACAACTATGTTATCTTGAACTTAGGTGACAATATGAAATGTATCTTTTTTATTTTAACTTTAGTATCCTTAATGTTAACAATTAAAATAGTTTATTGATTTCTCATTTAAAGCATTAAAATATAATTTTGTCAATTTTGTTCAATAAAGTTTCTTAAGTAATCACCCTTACATTAATTTTTCACCAAAAATGACTTTATATTCTGATTCTTTGAGCTAAAAAACATATAAAATGACATGCCACATGACAATATCGCGTCGAAACAAAATTTTAAATTTTTTGGGCGCCACCTTGGACGCCATCTTGAATTACTGAAATTGCTCAAGCCTGGCAGAGTGGCATCAATCGGTTCTGAAATCTACATGACATAAACATTCAAAAACAGTGAAAACATTTTGTTCATACCTCAAAACAAGGTTACCCTATTATTAGACATTTGGCACCCAGACTATTAAGAAGAAAGCGAGCCAAAATTATATATAATATATTTTCTATTTTACTGATTGACTTCTAGTCTGTATTTCAATGTGATTTATTCCAACCCCACTGACAGAGTTAACTATTAAAATATTTCTTGGCAAAAGCTTAGTCTGCATGTCGACGGGGAGCTGTACAAAGCAACCTTAGCTTGCCAAATTTGTCGTTCTATTTAAAAATCTTTCGTGATTAAGCTTTAATTTTAATTTCGAGAAAATCGCTTGAATGCTTTTACTCCTAGTCCATTTTGAATTTTAAAAGTTTTCTCATTTTTCTAACTCTCGGCATGCAATTATAAGAAGTTAATGCCGGGAGCATAAATAAAATTCCTCTTTCATTTAAGTTGCGCAACTTTATTTGGTTTCGAGTTGCTTTCTTAATTATGCAATTTTAATATAATCGCAGCTGAGAGCGCACAGCAAACTTGGCTTATCCTCAGAATCAATACCGAATTCCTAAATAGCCACTTAATTTTATTTTGTTGGGGCGCGGATTTGCCAGTTCAAAAATCCGCTGCATTATCGTTTAGGCGGAGCCCGAGGACTGTGTAATTACACATTAATGCCGGTAGTAATTTAATTAATTATCGATGGGGTATGGTTTTACTAAGTAAACAGTTTGAGCTACGAGCTTTCAAGGTAAACTTGTAAGACATAATTATTACACGTAGCTGCTTTGCATGCGCCGAGTTTGACTTTGCAACTAAAATAGCTAATGGGCGTTTAATATCCTGTTTTGTACAGCTCTTGGAACTATCTCGACTCTATTACCAAATTTTAAGCTCGTTGTAGCAGGTGCTGCCGATGCGTTGCAACAAATGGCTTTAGTGGACACCCTTTGTCAGAGGGTGTATTTGCTGAATTGTGGCCGAAACCTATTGTGACGGTTTCTCAAGTACTATTTTATAGGATCTACCACAATCAACTAGCGGATTAAAATTATCATAAGTATCTAATCTACTACGTGATGAGATTTCGGGAAATTTCTTCTGTGACTGCGACTGTACGTTCATTATAGTTATCGAAATAATTACTCGTTTCCGACTCACCTAGCCATAACGACGTTTCAAAAGATACATATCCATAGAAAATCAAACGCAACATGAATTAGATTCAGATAGAAAAGTGCATTTTGTGCTTAGGAGATATTACATTACAAATATTAAAATTAATAATTTACTTTAAATCAATCATCTGGTAACATACTGTAGCACTTTAGGCTTTTGATGTTACCATGGTCAACCTGTTTTGGGGTTCCCATTACGGCCGCTTCCCGGTATATGCACGTTGGGGGAAAAACCAGCAAACAAAATGGGTCTACCAAGCACATCTCCAAAGTGTCTTTGGCGTATCACATCTCTTGAGATAACCTCGTGAAGTATTTTGGTTATGAGTTTCCTGGGATTTATTTGGCCGGTAATTCTTTCGGTCGTGTGATCTCGCCACAGTACAGACAAATTCTTGGCTGGTTGGCTCCCAACCTCCAAATCCCATCCCGAAAGCACAAAAGTGCTTTCACTTCGGTTGTATTCATTTTTCAACATTTAAACTTTTGGGCCTCCGATAATTTTGGGTTAATGAGTCTCTGTACACCACCACATAATTTGCGGATGTAAACTATCGTGCTTTATTCCGCATTAAAATAATGTAATTTTAAACGACAGCTGTCTCACGTTTAATTTAATTTCGTTCCAGTATTCAGAATAATCTGCCTAGATTCAGCGTCGCCTTATAATGCATTTGGAGAATTCCATTTGCAACATATCAATTAAAAATTCCCGCTATTCTGATTGCCCTTACCCCCACTTGCCCTTATCGGAATTTGCTGTGCTAGCGTTTCACTACAAGATTGTAGGAGCTTGACTACATTTCAACATTTTTTATGTTGCAAGAACAATAGCGTACGGTATAACTAAAATGAGTTTAATCAGAAGGAAACCTACGTGTGAAGAGATGAAACATCGAAAAGACACTTGTGTCCCTTACCTAAAAAAACTAACATAAAGTTGTGAGCAAAACACTTCGCCCCGGGTCGTTGTCAAAAGAGCCACTGTTGGGGAAACGCGAACATCTACGATTGTCGCAGGTACTAACCAGTTGTTTTACGGATAAAATTTCGGATTTAAACCTCTCTGATCTTCCAGTGAATTAATATTATGCAATTGCATTTTTTCTGTGCTTAGGCGGTTTTCAAACAGTGGGCTAATCTATAAATTCGGGGAGCTTGACGATGTTATGCTTATTGGAGCTGAACGAAAATTGTTAACGCAAAGACTGATTCACCTTTCATGACCGCAGCGTGGATACGTCTTCAAAGCCATTGAAAGCCAGCTGTGCAATGGATCTACTATGACTGTCCAAAGTTAAATTTGGGTGACATCAACCCCTTACCGGATTTCCTTCTATAGTCAACTTTCCTCAGTTCAAAGGTACCCATCCGTGATTACATGCTAAAGTGTTTACCAAAATGTCAATATCACTAATGACGTGTTTAAATTAAGGAGAGTTCACTCAATTAACAACTATCTTAGTTCAACGTCATTGCATGTTGTGTTGTTCTTTTGAAATTTGCAGCGCTCCTTGCTCTGCTATATTGTAATGGTATGATGCTTACAGCAACTCTGGTTGCATTGCTAACATACGAATGATAAAGAAAGATTCAAATTGGCGCAGAATTGGTATTGTATTTATTGCAACAGTAAGAGTCACTAACAAACATTGATACTTACATAAAATATGGTTAGCAATAAATGTAATCAATTAACGGAGGTTAATAATTGTATAAAACAAAGTTGTGCTCAATATTGCAAATGTAGTTTATGATGACTGGCAGATTAATTGTGTAACATCAGGAGAAGATAATGAAGTCGCTTTAGTACAAAGATGTTTCGAGGCTTTACAAATGTTTAATGCAGCGTTTGCCCTCATATCAAAATGCCAACAATCGATGACGCAGCTAAAGAGGTTATAAAGCAGTACAAGAAGGCACAGGCATGCAAAGAGCATATAAGAAGCAACCTGAGAATTAATAAAGACCACAAGACTGTGCTAATGGCGTGTTAATCAGTGTTTATTAACTGAAAGTGAATAAGTGCTACCAATTGTGAGGTTAGAGTTTCCTGAATGACATTTACAAAACCAACTATAAATTAAGATCAAAGAATGTACACTTACAGATAGACAATTGTAAATCATGTTACTATGGTGACATAGAGATTGGTTTATTAATGTTTGTTAGGAAAGCCAACCCGAAAGCTTGTGTGTTGTTGGGATTTCAGATTTTGATAAATATTCTAGATAAAAGTAAATAATTTCTACGTTTTATTTAATTTCCTGTACTGTGATTAAATTGGCAGTATTTCGGAGTGCAGTTTTAGGTAAATTGGAACTGGAGCTCAGCCCGTGTCAGATTGTATTTGAAGTTGAGATTCAACAAGATTGGGAGCTGCAAGAAGCGGACAGCAAGGTGCAGGAGCTAGAGGAGGTTTGGTTCCTGATCCAGGGCAGACAGCAAGAGCTGAAATATCGCCAGAAAGCAGATACAAGCTTTCCGTCCTTTCGAACGCTGGCCTGTGCAAGGTTGTCTTTCGAGTCGAGATTCAACAACATTGGGAGTTGCGAGAAGCGGATAGCAAGGTGCAGGAGCTAGAGGAGGCTTAGTTCGTAATTCAGGGGCACGCAGCAGCAGCGGAAATATTTCCAGGAAGCAAATACAAGCTTGACGTCCTTTCTCGGAGAAAAGAAAGAAATGCGAGTTGGCGTCCTTTTGCACTTGAAAAACAAATTCAAGGTAATCCAAAATACTTGATTATTAGAAAAACATTGTTATAGTTTACCTGAAGTGAACTGATTGATAGTTGGTTTAGTCGCGTTCAAAATACATTGAATTCTATGTGTTTCGAACAGATTTGTTTGGGATTAAATATTTGTGGTTATCTGTCATTCGTTAGAATCGAGCATTTGCCATACAATTGTTAAATTTATGAACAGTGTAACAACTAACCCTGCAGATACGAGTCTCACATTGCTAGCCGGAGCATAAGTTGCAAATGAGTGAAATATAGAAAGAGCAACATAGCTTTACTATAGTAAAACATAATTAAATAATCATATTTTTAAGTAGCCTCAGAGAAACGCAATAAAATTCAAACTAAGATATGTTGTAATATAGGGTGTGCTCAAATTTTTATTTATTTAATCCATTACAAATGATATCATTTGCGGTTGCATTCATTTCGCCGTCGCCTCGATTTTGTGACCGGGGCGGAGCCCTGAAGGTCCCGTTTGGAAAGGGGTGGAGCCCCGAGCGCCCCTTGGAGAGAGGCGGAGCCCCGAGGGCCACTTGGAGAGGGGCGGAGCCCCAAAGGTCTTTTGGAGAAGACCCCCTTGGAGAAGGGCAGAGCCCCGTGAGCCCCCTTGGAGAGGGGGGGATCCCCGAGGGCTCCCTTAAAGAAGGACGGAGCCCCGTGAGCCCGAGGTGCGGATCCCCGAAGGCCCCTTAAAGAGGGGCGAAGCCCCGGGGCCCCTTTGGAAAGGGGCGAAGCCACGATGGCCCCTTTGAGAGGGGCGGAACCCCAAAGGCCCTCTTGGAGAGGGGTCGAGCCCCGGGAACCTCCTTGGAGAGGGGCAAAGCCCCGTGAGCCCTCTTGGAGGGAAGCGGATCCCCGGGGGCCTCCTTGGAAAGGGGCGGAGCCCCGAGGGCCCCTTGGAGAGGGGCAGAGCCCTGAGGGCCCCCTTAAAAAGGAGCGAAGCCCCAAGAACCCCCTTGGAGAGGAGCGGAGCCCCGATGGCCCCTTAGAGAGGGGCGGAGCCCCAAGGGCCCCCTTGGAGAAGGGGGGAGCCCCGTGAGCCCCCTGGGAGAGGGGCGGATCTCCGACGGCCCCATTAGAGAGGGACGGAACCCCGTGAGCCCCCTTGGAGGGGGGCGGATCCCAGAGGGCCCCATTTTAAGCAATTATTCTCTCTTCAAATGATAACAGATCTCCTTTAGATGGTTAACATCAATTAAAACTTGCACGGGTGTTTATCTGCAAATACCTCCCGTTTTATCAAAAAAACTGTTTTAAAACTGTGATACTGAAACTAACAATAATGGTTTTCAGTTGAAAACGTCTGAAATATGACTACAAATACCTGTGTAAACTGCAGGAGTCGTCTGTACCCCATTCACTCCATTTGTTACACTGTGACAGAATTTTCATGTGCATTTTTTTAACGGTGTCAGTGACATTTAGTAACAAAATATTACTAAAGTCAAAATTATTGCTTGGTTAAAATTTATTTTGCTTTCGTACTTATTTTATTTTTGTGTATAAAATATCACAAGTGTACATCAATGATGATATATACAATATTTATTTTTATGCTTAGGCCGTGTTCAGTAACTGAGCTACTTTAGATAATTTATAAAATGTCAATATCTTATTTTGACATTAGTAACTTTTTGTCACTAAATATGCGTACACTGTTAAAAATATTCAATAGGACATTGAAACGACTCTTAATGGCGGATTTTAAAACAACCAATCAGAAACAGAACCAAAATTAACCACACTGTCATTAATATAGGCACTGTACTGTGTACCTGTCAACACGTTAGTTCGTGGTGTGTATTTTTGTGATATTTACGTGGTTTATTTTGCGTGATCTGCTGTCATCCATGTGGTCTCGAGATGCCAACCATTGTTCCTTTTTTGCCTTTTGTTAGCATGAAACCGGTGACACCAATAACTCGGCAGAAGCGATGAGATTAAGAATCGAAAAATCGATGTAAGATCGAAAATCGAACTGATCTAGAAAATTGGCGAAACTGGCGAAATGTTTAGCAGAGGTTTTTCAAATTTGGCATCTCGAGGCACATACGATGACGTGCTGATCGTATGGGACTTTTTTGACGTGTTTTTTTTTAGATCATGTCGACAATTAGTAGTGCAATGGCTTCTCTTGGAGCCTTTCAACGGTTAGGTGAAAGCAGTGAGCTTCCACCTCACCGCGTGAACGTTTCTCTTGGTTTAGAGGACGGGTATTTCCCTATTTCTTCCTCCACAAAAGAACCCTCTGCTTCCTGTCATGCGAAATGTTGTGTTTTCTGAGATTGTGTAACAAGTGTGTAACAGAACGGAATGGCCCTACGTAACAGGCCTAAAAATGGTGGTAAATTGAATAGGATAGACCGCGCAATAGCGCGCGCAGCCCCGTTTATTAATTAATAATGATAAGATAATAAAATTTATTTACTTTGTACTAAGATACATTAATATTGTACACTCGAGGTTTGTTGTTTTGACTTGTACACTCGAGGTTTACTATTTGGAGGCAAGCTCTCTTCTCCCTATTTACAGGAAACCCTCGCTATTTGATATGATCTTGTTGCGTTGATTACTCATGATTTAAATAATGTAAATATATTTATGTATTTGAATTTCCATTGTATATTGTCTGTTTTGCAATTCCAGTAGTTTAAAAGCGCAATAAACCCAATGAACAGAAATGCCTGGAGGCTGGATCAGGTTTCTGTTGGTTGCACTGGTTCTCTATCCCTAATTTTTAAGCACATGAATGAGACTGCATTCATGTATTAAGCCAATGTAGTCAATGGCACTTAAAGGGATGATAATTAGATAACTACCCGAAGTGTGAGGCTGCACTTCAATTTTTTGGCTTGGATGTAATTGAATCAAACAGTAAATGTCGATTGATTTTCTTACAAAAATAAATGGGCTTTTATACAATATAACTGCTTAGATACTAAATAAAAATATTTCAAAGTGCAAAGGTATAGTTCACTAGAACGATTCTAAAATTGCAAAATAAGTAGTAAGCAATTATAGTTCCGCGTTGTCTGCGAGTTCGTGCGATGAGCTTGAAGTTCTAGGTCATTTCGTAATATAATATGCTTACTGTTGAGATAGCGGTCTTTAAACCGACTGATTATGAAATCAAAACTGGCTTTCAAATTGTGAACGATATTTCGTAAATTTTGACTGAAATTTATATCTGTTTATATACAGGGTGTCTCAAAATTGACGCCCGTGCTTATGGGATTTGATTCAGAGAGCTAAAACAACTCGAAAATAAAGAGAAAATTTTCCGTTTCTTTTGTTATAGAGTTATCAATTAAAACAAAAATTTAAAATATAAACTTTAAACTTTATTAAATACTAATAATATTTGAAAACAAGTTATTTTACACATCTATTGTCACAAAATGTGTTCAAATAGGTTGCTCCCTACTTCAAGGCAAACATTCGCACGATTTATCATTGAAGTACGAACGCTCTGTAGCATATTTTCGTCAATTAACGCCACAGCAGCGTAAATGCGAGCTACGACATCTTCAGGATTCACAACAGGTAAGCACACAAAACCGAAGGAAATACTCAATACGTCAGAACGATTAATAAATCTTTAACATCGCCATAGCCACCTTATTGAATTATGTTACACAACAAATTGGAGCGACCGGGCGATAGAAGTTATTATCTACATTTTCATCAATAAGTCGATAACAGATGACAATCGAAAAATTTTCCACTCTTCATTTTCGATTTCTTTTAGCCCCCTGCATCAAATCCCAGAAGCACGGGCGTCAATTTTGAGACACCCTGTATATATCTGTTTAATTCAAAATTAAACATAATCTACGTATTTGGGTTTCTTCGAGTAAAAGTGCCAGTTATTTAAACAATAAGGAAACGCGCTCTGGGCGCGTTGATTTCGAATGTTGTGTTTAATTGAGTGGACAATTGTTAAAAGCCTGTAAAGAAAAGTTGAAATGTAGTAGCTAGAGCAATTAAGTTTCCAGGTAACTATTTTCTACCAAGCCCAATCTGCTTCGGTCGTGAATGAAGTAGATCAGCTAAGGGTTGAATTTCATGGTGGCGCCTTGCCACCGCAACATAATTTTTACTCTCCTAGACAGAACTGGACTTCACGAGTAACGTGAATAACATCCTTGCTGATTTTCTTGTGGTGCTATTTTTTCATGTTCGAGGATAGCTGGACGTTCAACTCCCGTATTCTTGATATTTGCTCCACCTGCTGGATTGTTTGTTTGTCATTGGTGGGTAAACTTTGGAACTGACCACAGCTATTGATGTAGTGATCTCCATTGCACAGTTGGCGACTAAGAAATGCGGAAGCTTCGGTCTTCTGTGGTCTTTTCTGTACTGATTTTGTGAATTTCTCTTCACATACCTGATCTTCTGGGGAAAGTTTTCTTTAAGTGGGTACTTCTTCTATGTCCCAGAATTTCTGTAACTGCTCGTATTCTTTAATTTGTGACGATTTGCCAATCATGGTGTTGGCTTTAATGTAGTTGTCCCGATGTTGATTGATTTGAACCACTGCTGTGGCTAGTAGCACTTGGCTCCCTTTTGCAGCTAAATTAGCGGTAATGATAGCTGAATTTGGCTTCTCCTCCGGAGCGTTGGAGGTCTGCATGGCTACTGCGTAAGCTGATGTCTTCATTTTCTGGGCTGGCAGCGGCCTTGCTGGTGGTTGTGCTTTATGAAGCAGAGTATGATGCGGAAAGCGACAGATTCTACAGTTAAAATAGGAACGACATGGTATATTGGAATCGTGTCGTAAGCATCGAAAGCTCAATCGATAGGTTTTTACAGCTTTTTGTGTTTTTTATGGCTAGCTAGCTTTTGGAATTGACCACAATTATCGATGTAGTGTTCTCCATGGCAAAGCTTGCAATTTAGAGATGCGGAAGCAGCACTCTTCTGTGGTATTTCCTGTGTTGGTTTTCGAGCTCCATCAATGGATTCCAGGGATTGGAACCGCATTTGCAAGAAAGCCATTAAATTTTGGTGATCCTGAACTTCATTGGGGCATTGAAGCGACTGTTCATATAATTGGTTAGTTCCAGGATCCCATTTCCGAGCGATAGCCCTGTTGATCCATGAACCCCAACTGTCGGTGGAGATGCCTAAGTTCTTGATTGCCTCCACACATTCCTTGATGGAGTCATGCAAGCTTTTCAACCCTTAGGCTGATTCTTTGGAAAGGACCAGCAGATCGAAGATGGTGGCTAGCAATTTTGTTAAAATAAGGCGATTATTTTGATACCTTTGTTGCAGCAAACTCCAAGCGGTATTGTAGTTCGCTTGGGTAACTGCTAGATGCTGGATCAGTCGGCTGGGCTCTCCCTTGACATGCGTCTTCAGATATTGCATCTTAATGACATCGTCCATGTTCTGGTTGTCATGTACTAATTTAGTGAACAGGTCCTTGAAGGTGGCCCATTCTTCATAATTTCCCTCGTATATGGGGATTTTTACTTGAGGAAGCGAGATGGCTGCTGCTTGCTCGTTCCTTGTCGGTGCTTGCAATAAATTAATTAAACTTCTATACCTGTCTTCCAACGTAGTATATTCAGAACTGAAGTGTGTCTGGTCTGAAGCCATTTCGTTAGACATAACTTCTTCGTTCAACTCATTCACCCGATCCCATTTTTCTCTTAGTTTCCTCTTCTTGATGGCGGGCCTTCCTAATTTTTGTGCTAGTTCGGCGTCGTCCATAGCTTGTTTAAAATTCTGGATCCGAATCTGCAGTTTTCGGATACGAACCTTTTGCTCGGGATTTTGAACTATTTTCTCTTGCCTCCTACTTCCGGAGGGGTTGGAAATTTCAGTTGCTTTTGAACAGCTCTGCAAATAACTTTTTGCTTCGCCGTATATGGCTTTAATTTGATCGTAATACCCTGTTGTAAAATAATTGTGTGTTGGAATACTATTTTTGCATGATTGTTGGTTGCGGTGTTCCAAAGTTCATCCAGCGTCTTCTTACGACTGATGATGTAGGCTTCGGTTTTTCGGTTGGCAGGGTTCTTTTTACTGTTGGACAATATTTGAGTTATCTTCTGTGCGAGCTCTTCTTGGGCGACAGCTAATTTGTTGAATTCCTCCATGTTATTAGCCATTTTTTGGGACCTGGGTGGGTTGGCAGATGTTGTTTTCTTCTCTTGATGCTTGTGACCCCTGGGATGTATTTGTTCTTAGTTGGAGACAGATCCGGCTTGAAGGTACATGAACAGAAATGCCTGGAAGCTGGATCAGGTTTCTGTTGATTGCAGTGGTCCTTTATCCCTAATTTTAAGCACATGAATGAGACTGCATTCATGTATTAAGCCAATGTAGTCAATGGCACTTAAAGGAATGATAATTAGATAACTACCCGAAGTACAGCCTCACACTTCAATTTTTAGGCTTGGAAAGGTAGTATCGATGTAATTAAATCAAACAGTAAATATCGATTGATTTTCTTACAAAAATAAATGGGCTTTTATACAATATAACTGCTTAGATACTAAATAAAAACATTGCAAAGTGCAAAGGTATAGTTCACTAGAACGATTCTAAAATTGCAAAATAAGTAGTAAGCAATTATAGTTCCGCGTTGTCTGCGAGTTCGTGGGATGAACTTGAAGTTCTAGGTAATTTCGTAATATAATATGCTTACTGTTGTGATAGGGGTCTTTAAACCGACTGATTATAAAAGCAAAACTGGCTTTTAAATTGTGAACGATATTTCTTAAATTTTGACTGAAATTTATATCTGTTTATATATATATATATATATATATATAAATATATATATATATATATATATCTGTTTAATTCAAAATTAAACATAATTTACGTATTTGGGTTTCCTCGAGTAAAAGTGCCAGTTATTTCAACAATAAGGAAACGCGCTCTGGACGCGTTGATTTCGAATGTTGTGTTTAATTGAGTGGACAATTGTTAAAAGACTGTAAAGAAAAGTTGAAATGTAGTAGCTAGAGCAATTAAGTTTCCAGGTAACTATTTTCTACCAAGCCCAATCTGCTTCGGGCGTGAATGGAGTAGATCAGCTAAGGGTTGAATTTCATGGTGGCGCCTTGCCACCGCAACATAATTCTTACTCTCCTAGGCAGAACTGGACTTCACGAGTAACGTAAATAACATCCTCGCGGGAGCGAGCTGTAGACAATCTGGAGATTTACTACAGTTGCTTCCCAACGCAAACCAACTTGTGTTAAATGCCGGTGTTGTCTTAAAATCCCGTTTATACAGTGAAACAACTAAATATATTATATATTTGAACTGTTTTGTATTGTGCATTACTTGAATATTTATCATCATAGTTTCCTTAAATTGTGACAATATTCTAAATTGAATATGCCTTCGGGGAATACTTTAAGCTTTGTTTCTCGTTTATTGTGTTTATTTAGGGCACCTTCCGCACGATTATAGGTGTATTGAATGCTCTTCCACCTGTGAACTGTAGATTGCGTCACAGTACACACTTAACGTTCTTTGTCTTGTATCGCTAGCGTAACCTCACCAGCTAGGTGCTTAAACAGATGCGCAAGAAGTGTTTTTACGCCGACTTGTACAAGAAATTCCTGTAGATTTTGCCGGCTTAGGCTCTGCTGAATAATGTACTACACGTCTTTGGTATTACGTTTTACTTTGAGTGTCATACTGAGAGCAGACAGCACAATTTCGTGTCAAGTACCTATAAGACATTATAACAAGAAGCCTCGATGCATACTAGGCAGGTTTTCTGGAGGCCAGGAAAACTTGTGCTGGTGAAAGGCTTTCCACGTCATCTTCAGGCTTATATCAACAGATAATGTTTAATAATTTCTCAACTGTCATGTACCCATGGAGCTGAAATTTGATTAACGACTAAATCAAAACTGAACAATTCTGATTGTTTGAAATATATAAAACCGTCCAACTGTGGTTGAGTTTATACAGAGTCTGCCAGAGAGTGCACATCAATTGAGAAACATCAAGTTTATCAAAAATGTGACACGCAATTGTGTTAGTTGATTCATGCTAACTTCTTAATCTCTACGCAACTACTACACTTGACGTGTTCTACAATCTGTTTTATATAATATAGTCTTGGTCTTTCTTTAGAGTTTACTTTCCATAATTGTTAGCAAAGAACCACAGAGACTGAGTGTCTTTCTCTCTATGTAGAATGTACGTAATTTTTTGTAGGATCAATTCGTAACAATTTTGACATTTTTGTAAGATACCACATTTCGAGTGCGTCTAGTCTTTTTGTTTCACAAAGGAATGTCCCATATTTATGGTTCTAAAGATATTTGTCTTGTATTTAAATAGACAATTGTGAAGTTGTAGAAGGCCAGTTTCTCTTGTTAAATGTATTCATTATTTCTTGTTTACATACTCGTAGATACTCGTTCATGATTCCACTACCTTGCAATTATTTCGCCACGATTTTATGGCTGGTAGTTTTACACACCATAAGTTTTGTTACAATACTGTTAATCTGTGGACACCGTAGTTGTTTCCTGGTAGTTAGTTCATACCATATACATTTATCTTATTAAAGATATATTATTAGCATATCTGAATATATCTTTTATCTCCGTTGTATAATATTCATCACTGCAACCTTTCTCTCATTTTGTCTGCTGTGTTTTGTATCTAAACGACACTTTTAGCATTCAGCATAGCTATCTTATTTTCTTACCTTAACTTCTTCGTGTACGTCCCCAATTTGTTCAGAGCTATCAGTTGCTTCTAGGTATTCTATTTTATTCCTCAGTAGTTATATGGGTTATTTCAAACATATTTCCGCTTAAAGGTCCTAATTTGCTGGATCTACTTGTACTAATCTTTCTAATCGTCGACATTCGAGTTATGAGTTAAATATGCAGTAAAGGAAAATTATTCTTGCTTCTTTGTTTTTTCTCTTCTTGTTCTTTCTCTTTATTTTCATCTGTATGTGCTTTTTCTCTTTCTTCTTCTTCACTCTTGTTCATTTGATTGAAAAGAGATAAATTATTTAATTAAGGAGATAATCTATATATCCTTGTGTTATTAATTTCCTCGTCTCTACCAACTGATGAATTGTTGTCTGGAGCAGCATTCAGAGAAGATTATCTGTGACAATTACTACAAATTTGTGACACGTGAAGTCGACAGCCACACAACATTTTAAACAAGTGCGAAAATACCATATTTAAAAGACAACCTGGTGCAGAAAGCTGCAATTTCTTTTTGGTCGAGGTAGATTATTTTTACTTCCTTTTACAATAAAGCAAGTATTGGGTTCAACCCAAAAAACATGTTTTTGTTAATTGGTCTGTGTGTCTATGTGTCTATCCGTGTGTGTGTGTGTGTCTGCCTGTGAACAGACTATCTCAAAAACGAAAAGAGGTATGGCGTTGAAACTTCATATACAGATTGCGGCAGGCAACTAGGACCATAGCAAAAGCAAGGGAACCTTATTACATGTGGCCGTAATTGCATTTAAAAAAATTAAAAGTTGAATATATACCTTGTATTTATAATGATCCTAACGACCTACCGCTATCGTATATTGAATGGTTTCTTAAACACAATTACGGCCACATGTAAGGTCCCCTTACTTTTGCTATGGTCTTGGTTGCCTGTCGCAATCTGTATAAGTTTTATGTACTATCTAGATGAGACAGTAAGCTTCTGAAGAAAATCGCACAACCTGAAGTAGTGTTTACTCTTGTGATTTTTCAGTTTTTTTCAAAAACGGCTCTAACGATTTTTTCAAATATTAGGTTTTTATTACATTATTAATGTGTATTGATGGGAGGTAAGTGATTTTCAAGTTGAATACATCTAAAATGGGTTTCTTTGTTTTTTTACTTTTTTGATTAAAAATATATTGGTCAAAGACGTCGTAATCTTTGTACTTGATTTAAGGAGTATAGAATTGCAGCATATTTATGTAACGGGTCATAGTATTACGGACACTAACCTAAAAATTGTGAAGGCGTTAACTTCAACAATGCAGCTTAATTCTGTTGAATAACTCAAGAATCAAAATAATAAAATTTTTAACAGAGATGAAGGTCCCATCCCCCCGTTCTAATCTTTAAGCTATATTGAAACTAACACCTGATTGGTAGCACAGAACACGCCCTCGTTGTCAGACAGAATATATAGCGTTAGAATGTGCTAACTTTCACTGGTGATTTGGTGAAGAGCATATCTTCGACTTTGTCGAATTACTCTTTTTCAAATGCTGCTACTCAATATGACAGCTTAGCTCTCGAAATACGTATTTAGCGGTTGTTAAATATTTGCGTGGTTAGGGGTTTTCAACATATAGTTATGGCCAGGAAAAAGCCTATTTTATTTCAATTTGCTTTATGAACGTCATGTTGTTTGAAGATTTCAACTACGATTTGCAAGTCCTCTCGTTTTTTTTTTCATTAGTTTTAAAGCTGCTACTTTGCCTTTATTAAAACGAACAGACATTGTGCATTGTGTCATACCTGGGGAATGTAAGTATACTAAAAATAAGTATGATTTCTGCAATGTCTACACCCGGTGAGTTTCAAGAACGGTGCGTTTTTTGTTCAATATTTCCTGTGCCTGCTTTGAGGAAACAGTTCTTGGTCTACAAGCGTTTGAGATATTTATTACAATATCAATATTTTCTCCAACAACAGCTGCATTCATACATGATTGCTCGAGCGGCGTTTCAGTAGTCAAAACGCCAGCATCATCTGGAGCATGTTTACTATAGATTGCGAAAATAATTAGCTTCGAATTTATCCTCTGATAACACTGAACTCAATTTATGTTTATCGTTGCTGTTAGATAAGAGTTTATCCTTGCGCGTTGTTGTATTCTTCATCTTATAAAAATGAATGTCAGCAGATGAGGAATTCAATGTCGCTTCTACGTATACAGAGAGATATTCTATAGTACAGGTGTTGACAACGATTTTTTAGTTGAAATACACGCCTACATAGATGCATTAGCAAACAATAATTTAATGAACGCTTACTTTTCATATTTCACACGCCAATTTATATATAGAGCTAGGCAAACTTTATAAAAGTCTATGCCAAAATTAAGCTTGTTTACCTTTTTCGTAAGCATTTTCTAACACGAAGGGAGTGTATAAGATCTGTCGTAGCGAAATCAAACAATGCAATTTTTAAGGAGAAGCAAGCGTCAAGTGACTCCCAAGGAATACTGTTTATTTAAACCTAAATTTGAAAAGAAAGCCTACAGCTTGTTATGGTAATCGCTGCGTTATTTAGGCAAAATTCTTTCTAGTACAGCTTACGCTCAACATGTGAACACCAAATATTTTACATATACGTATTTATAGATTACATGTGTTGCTCATCAAAAAACCTAATCAAACTTCGTTTATGAAATTGCAATTCTTGGTGATTTAATCTTTTTAATCTATCTTGGTCCGACCACATACTTTCCCAAGATATTTCTGTTCCATTTCCAGTGGTGTGCTGTTATTTGGCGACATTTATGTGAATCGCAGTCTGAACAGAATTTTCTAAAAGGAAACTTGCTTTTTGGTTGAAATAATCCAACAACATTAATAAGGATAATAAACCAATTAGTATAATTTAATGAAATTCTACTTTTAGCCTCAGTAAAATGCAATATATATTATTTATAAGTATTCTAAAATAGGTTACTCATCGCCTTATTTGCGTTGTAATGAGATACTTTATGTAACTAATCCGACCGCCGGCAACATTTCCTAACCCGTTGTATCTAATTTATTTGAATTATTTGGATTTTCTCACGATATAGAAATAAGAAAACGCGCCAATAAAGAAGGCATGATTTACAAATATAAACTGAGCATTATCGTTTTATGAAAAGTAATAAAACGATGGTGGCTGGCGGATAACGCTCAGTGGGTAGCGGGTAACACTCATCTACGACCCCGGTAGAGGATAGGTTACTACAGGAGTTGACGAATCCTGCCCTTACGTTAGTTACTGGTTTGCTTCTACCTCCCATACTCAAGAGGGAAATCAGGTCACAAAACTCTTATTCCATTCACCTTCATACTCCCTCTCCCCCATTCTTACCCACTCGTCAACGCACTGAAGAAAATTCAGTCAGGCCCACGGATTATGGGGGGGGGGGGGGTGAAAGTCGACACCTAGAAATAAATTTAACACAATATTTAAAATCCTATCATACAACGTTACAACACCGTTATCAAGTGATAAACGCCTGTAATTGGAGGAAGAGCTTAAATGTATAAAATGGGACATAATCGGATTATGTGAACTTGTCACCTTAAAATCCGGACATCTAATATAGTACTACAATTATAATCCCAATACCTCAAATTGGGATGTAGTTTTTCTCATCAATAAAAAATACACCAAAACTTTAATTAGCGTAAATAGTACACACATCAAAAAAGTCTAAGGAACACATGGTTTTTTAATTAAAAAGACTAAGTAATGACTAGTGCTTAGCTATATTTCAATTATATACAACAACACGTAACTTCCGAATCTATACTAAGTTATTTTAACTCTCTACAGAACATTTTTATTACACTAAAAATTACTTGAAGACAAAATTAACGAAATGAAACAGTATTAACTTAATTTGTAATTTTTAATTTTTGCGTAATTTCTAATTCTGCACATGAAATTAACATTCAAACGCCATTTAGTAACTAATGTTACCTCCTCTTGCATTTAAAACTGCTCGACATCTTCGTGGCATTGACAGAATCAGATTGTCAATTTCTTCTTGCGGTATGGCATTCCAATGACGCTGAAGGCATCTAAAAAGATCTAAATTGTTCTGCACATTCTCCATATCAACAAGAACTCTTCTTTTGAGCATGTCCCAAACATGCTCAATGGGATTTAGGTCTGGCGACTGCGCAGCCCATGGTAAAATGGATACATTGTGCGTTTCCAGCCACTGAGAAACGGTAGCAGCGACATGACATCTTGCATTATCATGCATCAGACAAAAATCCGGATGAAGTTCTTCAGCTATAGGAAGAACAACAGGCTGCAGAATGTTATCCCGATATTTATCTGCCGTTAATGATCCGTTAATTAAAACGAGCTCTGTTCTTCTGCCAGTCATTACTCCTCCCCATATCATGATCGTCCCGCCTTGGAATTTTTTTACTTGCTGAACATTACGTAGCCGTTGTTCATTGCCAGATCGTCTCCAAACACGAGTTCTTCTTGTGTCGGGACAGAGCCCAAACCGCGACTCGTCGGTAAAGAGAACTGTGTCCCATTGTTGTTGATTCCAATTTTCATGCTCTGCACACCACACATTTCGAGCTTCTCGATTACCGCGAGTAATTGCTGGGCATCTTAAAGGGCGACGAGAACGAAGATTGGCTTCATGTAATCTGTTCCTGACAGTTTGACTGGAAACAGTTACATCATGTGTATTTTGTAGAGCACTAACCAGAGCAGTTGCATTTATTGAAGGTTCCCGTAATGCCCTTAGCCTTATAAATCTATCCTGAATCGGCGTTGTAATTCGCGGTTTTCCTGGATGCTGTTCCTGTGGATGTCCAGATTCTTGATAACGTCGCCATAATCGATGAATTACTCCTCTTGATGTTCCCAAAATTCTTGTAGCATCAGCCTGACTTCGACCACCTTCAATAATACCAATTGCCCGAAACATCTCATCCTGGCTTAAATGACGGCGTTGTTGATCACGCTGCATCACTATTACACACAACCGATAGCAATTGTTGCAAAATAAAAATGAAACTGCAGAAAAACATTAACTTTTCGAAGCAGCACTATAGCCTGTATAACTTCACAGCATAAATGTAAACAAACAAGATAAACAAAATAGCATCGAAACATAGCTTACCGTTGTTACCTAAGGCCACTATGTTAATATGTTCAAATCTTATTTCAGTTTTATTCTAGAAACAGTAAAACTACAAATATATATGATTAAATCTTGTGTTCCTTAGACTTTTTTGATGTGTGTATATCGGACAGAGTAACATTCATTACCCTCTCCTTGACGAGTCGTTATAATATGAAAATCATAGAAGTCTATGCCCCAACAACTCATACGGATGACGAAATTGACACCTTCTATGGGGATATAGAAATGGCACTAGCAGAAAATCACTCTGACTACACATTCCTCATGAGAGGTTTCAATATCAATGTTGGAAAACGAATGACGGAATCCGAGACAGCTATAGGAAAATTTGGTTTACATTGTAGAAATAAAAGAGGACAAACTACACCATCATAATCTACATTTAATAAATAGCTTCTTTAAGAGGAAAGCGCATAGGAGGTCGACCTGGGTAAGCCCAGATGGAAATACGACGAACAAAATAAATTTATTTTTAACAAAACACAAACGAAATGTCACATATATAACAATACTAAATAAACATTGTTTTGGAAGTGACACTCGAGCAATAAGAGCAATAGTGAAAATCAATTTGAAAAATGAAAGAACAAAAATGATACGAAAAAAGGACCCAGTAAAATGGAATGATCCAGACGATATTGTAGGCTATCGAAAAACCATACAACAAAATTTGAATTACCATCACCAAAATGACGTAAATACTCTGAACGAAACGATCACTGAAGCATTGACAAACGCACAACAACAACAACATTGGAAAAAGATAAGACCCAAGGAAGAAAAATTGAGCAAACATACGAGGGATTTGATTGCTCAACGGAAATCTAAACGAGAAGAACAATATGGAGATTCAGAAGAACTAAGAACCCTAAATAAGATAATTTCAAAAGGAATCAGTAATGATTTAAGAAGATATAACACAGAAATGACTAAACAAGTGATTGAAGAAAACAGAAACATGAAGATGCTTAAGAGTAAGTTAACTGATGGAAGGAAGGAAATTTTCAAACTTAAAGACACAGATGGGCATGAAACAACAAACAGGGAGGGACTACTAAAAATCGCAGAAGAATTTTATAGAGAACTATATAAAAGTCGAAGTATAGAACCAGATAATAACGCACAAGGACAAGAACACAAAGTAATCAATCAACGCTCGAAAGTCATACTAGACATAACAACAGAAGAAGCCAGAAATGCTTTGAAAGAGATGAAGAACAACAAAGCTCCGGGTGCGAACCAAATTATAGTAGAGGCTGTCAAAATGGGTGGCGAAAAATTACTAACGACAATAGTATCCCTTTTCAACCATTGTTTACATAACAGTATAATCCCAAAGAACTGCAAAAATGCAATAGCTATCCTTACACACAAAACAGGAGACATAACCAATCTACAAAACTTCAGACCCACTAGCCTACCCTCTCACCTTTATAAGTGGTTTACTAAAATCATAGCAAAACGTCTCTAACGAAAATTAGAGTTTTACCAACCACAAGAACAGGCTGGTTTCAGAAAACAATATGGGACAAATGACCACTTACAAACAGTCAAGATTCTTATAGAAAAGTCTATCGAATACAATAAACCACTTTTACTGGTATTTTTTGATTTTATGAAAGCGTTCGATACTGTGGAACGTAAATAGATATACTGCAATTAATAGTATGCTTTCCGCTTTGCAATGGTTTTCGGTATCTGAAAGGCTCAAATTTTTAACCATGACATTTATTTACAAGATAGTTAATGGACTCCTTCCAAGTTATTTTGATTCTTTCGTCTTATACAATAAGGAGGTTCATAACCACTTTACTAGGCAGTCAGACAATCTTCACGTATATCGGTCATCTTCTGTAAGAACTAGTAACTCTTTGGTAAAAAAAGGATTTATGCTGTTTAATGATTTGGATGATGAAATAAAAAATGCCATTACGGCAAAAGAATTCAAATATAGATATAAAAATCGGTACATGTTATGATAAAACTTATTATATTGAATATAAATTGCTGTTGTTTTATTTTCTAGTTATGATATACACCCATCACTTGCTCAATTTATTAACTAATTTCTTTTTTGTTAAGCCGTTAGATTTTTTGGTTTATTGTAACATATAATGTGTAAACATTGAATAAATAAACGTTTATTATTATTATTATAACATTAATAGCTTGGTAAGCGGGTTTTTACTGGCGAATGGAAGGATATGGCTGGCGAGCCGCAGGCGAGCCAGTCACCTTCTTGAGCCAGTAAAACCTGTTACCTTGCGTGTATTGTTGAATATTTTATTTCTTCCTCACTTGTAAATAACTAGAAATTTACCATTTATTCAAAATGTCAAACTGACAAGTAACTAAATTCATCAATATGACACATACTAAGGAAGACAACTCTGGCTTTTCACGCTATCATTTATCTATGAGCACGCTTATAAAACTGATAGTTAACTTGTAAAGATTTTACAAGTTAGTAACTTGTTAAAATAAACTTTTTTGATTAATACAGTGACTTAATAAATTGATGTTTACAAGTGAGGATCAAATAAAATATTGCAGTAGCTCCACTTTGAGCTAGCTCATAATTAATTTCTTTTTCAAATCAATTATGTTAAATTTTAATTTTAACTAATTATTTCAATTGAGTACTCTTATCAGGGTGGTTTGCCAATCTAGTTAACTTTTAGTTGAAGTTTAAATTCTATATAAATTCTTGACTACTGAATGACATTAACTGTCAACTTGACTTCTACATTTAATCAAACCAAATATTGACAATTACCCTTTACATTGACATATCTATTAATCAATTCACCAAAGTAAGTACTGTATTATGTTTATTTTCACTCTTTCTTTTATTGTTTACTATTCAAAATGCTTTTATATGAATTATTAACACAAACCTTAAAACTTCTGCAGCTTTTACTGCAAATATCCAAACACCAACAGCTCCCAATGTCCACAGCTCCCGATGTTCACAGTCTGCAACGCCTACCGCTGATTCCTCCAATAGTCACAACTATGATCGTCCGTCAACCTTCAAACAGCATCTAACCTGTCAATAACTCCTATTGTTCGTAGAATCCAGTCCTGCTTCCTTTATCAATGTCACCGTCACTCCAATCGATTCCTGGTAAGTTTCAGTATTATAGATGATCCCAATCTAACCTTCTTTATTCCTCAGATAGTACTCTGTAACCAGCAACAACCACAGGACCGTCCAAATCAAGCAGCTAATTCTGACAACTTCCTTTTAAATGTTTGACCTGTTTTCCATGCAACCACCAACGTCACCAATGAATCCTAATTGTATTTTGCATGTATCAATAAATCCAAATCCCTTCAAATAATGTAATCTTCTTTGTTATTTATTTCCAATTCACTGTATTGCACAATCTCATCACCGATTGTATGGTTTTATTAATTCCAGGTTATATTTTCATATTTTCACCACGTAGATTTGTTAATAGCCCCTTTATTTTGTATTTTACCAAACAATTATACAAAATATGGCATAATTTCAAACTTTTTATTCTCAAAATTAGTTGTTTCAAAATTCGATATACATTTTCTATGAGTTTGTTTATTTAACTACTAAACAAATTTTTATATCTCTCTTAGTTACAATTCTTCTTGAATTGTTAAAAATATTAATGTCCTATTATTACATGCTACAATTCTTTATTATTATCGCAAGCACATTTGTCAATTGTAACCTTGGCTTGAAACTTTATTAAAATTGAACTCACCATCAAAATTGAATTTGCTATTTACTTATCAAATTACCTTACTCATTGTCTCAATTAATTTTCATTATTCATTTTAAAATTAACACACAATCTTATCTAAACACCTCAAATTTTGATTGTAATAATCTTCCAAATTTATCAATTTTATATTTTTATTTTGCAACTACCCTTAGTGTATCATAACAATATATTGTTTCGATTTACACTATGGCATGCCTACTTATAGTCGATAAATAGTTAGTGAATATTGATATTAACATTTCTATAGTAGGCACCGTATTGTAAATATTTGGTCTGGTGTAGATCTGTTCCAGAAAAAGCCTCATTGTTAATTTCCTAGGATTTCTTCCACGTCTTCTTGTCTTTTTTTGGAGAATAGTTTATATGTCGTGTTAAGTAAAGATACACCTCTATAGTTATCATAATCCACATTGTCTCCTTTCTTGTGGATCGGGCATATCAAAGCTGAGCCGCACCCTGTCGGCATTGTCTCCTCCATCCACGCTTTCACAATTATGCTATGAATTTGGTCATGTACCATTTTGCTCATACTTCAGAATTTCTGGTCTAACCCCGTCTTCTCTCGGAGCTTTCTCGCTCTTTAGGCTTTTAATGGCAATTTGTAGTTCCTTTCTGTTTGGCAATGGGGTTTGTGCTTCAGGACCAACATTTTTTCTATGTGCGCTTCTGCATCTTCTGATTGCTATCTATTTAGCATTTCTTGAAAATATTCTACCCACTTTTTGATCATATCCTCGCCGATGAGTTCTACTTTGTTCTTACAGAAGGATGCTCTTGGTTGAAATGAATTTCTCTCTTCAACGATTCTATTGTAAATTCCTCTTACTTCTTTGTTCTTATGCATCTCTTCTATCTCTTTTATCCTGTTATTTTCATATTCCCTCTTTTTTATAATTTCTTTCTTAGCTTCTCTTCTTTTAGTTTTGAATTCCTCAAGGTTAGCTCTTGGCTTTCTCTGTAGCATCTTGATTCTTACAGTGCTTTGTTCTTCGGCCGATGTTTCGCACAGTAACAGTTTTTTTTCTCAAATCTTTCGTATCAATGAATTTCTTCTGGCGCTTCCGTAACCGCCATTTTAATGTCTTGCCACTTGGGTTCCACTGATATCTCTTGTCTCTCCCTTTCAGTAGACAGTAAGTTTGCTGTAATCTTATTCTGATGCCACTTCGTGTTTCTTTCCTTTTCACTTAGTCCGTATATATTAAACTTTCTCGACTTTCCCCTTCTTCATTTTAACTTGAGAGATCCTTTGTCGGTACTTAATGTCGACCAGGAAGTGGTCAGTATCCAAGTCTGCCGCTCGATAGCTTCTCACATCCAATACGTCCGATTTATGTTTCTTGTCAGTCGCTACAAGATCAATCTATTTCGTGTTTTACCATTTGGGTGAATCCATGTCTCCTTGTATACGTCCTTATGCGAAAAGTATGTGCTGCCGAGTGCCATTCGTTTGCTGGTAGCGAAGCTAATGAGTTTTATGCCGTTGCGGTTGCTTTCTTCATGCAAGCTGTGTGGCCCAATAGTTGGTTTGAATGCTGTTGCCTATGTTTTCGTATTGTGGTGCTCTATTATATGCTTATTCTAGCTGCTCATAAAATTGATCTTTCATTTCTTTTTCTGTCTCATCTGTAGGTGCGTGTACTCATATAATTGTGATGTTAAACAGCTTGGCTATAAAAGATCGTATGACTTCCAGAGTCTAAAGTATTTTTACTTTTCCATCTGACTTCCTGCAGTGCGCATATGACGATTTTATATTTCTAAAGCTGTTCCTTCAGTCTTATTAGGGCACCCGGTCTGTTAAGGCTTAGGACGGTCGAAGTTGCAAACCGTAAATAACTTTCCAAACTCTTTCGCTTAGGTCGCTGTCGTATATCTGTCCGGCTATTCTCATCTTTAGGTTTCGTAACTACTAGTTTTTACAGTATAGGGTACTTAGCCTTACTATAACCCTCCTCCTTTTCCCGGGCTTAGGATCAGCAGGGTGCCGCAATACAACGGTCACACCCTGGCGAAGTGTATACAAAACATTTCACATTATTCAAATATGAAATCATTCATATAATTAAATAGCTCGACATTTTCTAAATTCATTTAAGAAATACAAAATTGAATTAATTTCGTTCTCTTGAAAATGTTGTCAAAAAGTGTCATACACTATTAAAAACCAACCAAATAAATTAACTTGGTATACAAGTGTTAGATGGATGAATATTTAGGGTTTCGTGCTAAACCACCAAAAGGTTAATTAATGCAACTATCCCACATCGGTTAGTGTAACCGACAGCCATTTGCTTGTGCAATTAATTTTATTTGGGAGTTCCAAAATTGATGAAATTGAATCAATTTTGCATTAAGAAGCCAGTCAACTATCAATATAAATTAAAATATAGTAATTTAGCCCTATCGTATTGATGAAATACTTTCATAAGTGTTTTGATGTAAGAATTAGCAGCAAATCGTGATTGTAGTTCAATATACTGCTATCAACACATTTTAAGTCTTTATGATTATAACGGCAATTAATAACATTTCAACCATATCAAATATTATTTTATAACGTGTTCCAGAAATGTGCTAGTTTAATTTTTGCAAATTGTATAAAATAGCACTAGCCTTGGTAATAATTTCTAAAACAGAGTTAAAATAGTGTTAGCCTTGATTTGAACAATAGAATGTAGTCACAGCAGGCTCGGCAATAATGTAACACAATTTAAGATTGAAGACAAACAAATGGGGTAAGAAAGCCAAGCTGTGAAGTGGTGTTAATTTTGGATTCTCCAATAAATAGTTATTAATGCTTGAATAAATACCGTTTTCCCGATTTAATGTGTTTAAAATTAATGCTATATCTTTTGGGTACGCTGTAGTAGGTTGCATTAATTCGTAGCACCTCTGCAGAGGTTGATAAAAAGTGTCTGATTTGTGTGTCGAGTGTTCGTTGGTTTGTTGAGATTGTCTATGATGTTCAAGAAGTGCAATTGGAGCCCTGTGAGCTAGAGATTGACAGCGACCTTCGTTAGAAGCAGTTGGAGCCCTAGGTTTGATAGAACGGCTAAATTGGATGTGTTTTTAGAAGCGGTCGAGCAATAGAAGTCGCTCTGCAGGGCATCAAGGAATTGTATATGCAGGCAACGAAGAAAAAGGGACCCAGGAATCGTAGGACTTGCTGGGGGCTTGCGTTAATCCCTAGTTTCCATACCAAAGCGACAGAAGGATCAGAAAAGTTTATCCTACACGATTGAAATTAATGGTTTCCAAGTGGCGTCGGGTTTTGTGTACTTCCGAAAGACGCGTCATCTGAGTGATTTTTGTTTGTGATCTTTATTTACTTACCGCTATTGTTATCAACTAGGCAATGCTTTAATTATTTAATCACTAATAAATGTTGAGGAATGACGAAATTGTTTTGCGAAATTGTGAGGTTGGATCTCCATATTTGGATTTGGTTCCCATTAGTTATAATATTCAGTATTGTAGCAGTTCCAAAGCGTTTACAATTTTAAATTATTACAAATATAACACGATATTTAAGTTGATAGCAAATTTATTTCCAGTAATTTACACGAATTAATATAATACTTGCTAGTATGCAGAAATCCAACCCTTTGAGATAATAGAATCAGTGGGATTAATAAACTTTTATTTAAATAAATAATACCACTCGTACCACAAGTAACAACCACTACAATACATACCATATCACTTAAAATACATTTTGAATATTCCAACGAAATTTGACAGGTAGATTCAAAATATGATTTTGAGTAAGTTTTATTGTATACAGAATGTCGTGGATTTCCCCACACTTTTTATATAGTAAATGCCATTTTCTCGTGCCCTATCCTTTAATGACGTCGGCGATCACTTTGGCCCATTTTATTTTATTTACTGCTGCTCTAAATAAATCGATGGACGTCATATTGCATAAGTTCTGATCTTTCGCTTTTATGTTTCATGACTAAACATTATCCCTTATTATGAAGTATTCATGGTGAAGTTATATGTGGTTTGTAATGTTTCATGGTTAAAAATTACCCTTGGATAAAAAGGGTTAACCGGGTAAGAATTGTATATATCATCAGTTCCAATTCACATTCCGAACATAAAAAATGAACATAAAATACAATATAAAGAAGTAAACATAAATGGAAACATTTAGATTAAAATTATAGTTAGACACACATTTAGCTTAATTGAGTTGTATATGTGCTTTACCTTCAAGATAAGAATATGAACGGGAGTGCTGGTTTGCAGGGCTTCCTTTACGAAACCTGAAACAAACAGATGTGCTTGAATATTTCAGTCTTCCGACGGGTTCAGCGCGTCGGAGGTATTGTTGTTTAGTTGACAGGTTTTTAATGGGAGCTCTATATTTGCACCCTTTAAATTGTCACCCTTAGAACAACTTGTGTGTTTGGTTTGCTTTCGAGGGGAAATTGTTTGTGGTAGATCTGTTTGTGTCGTTTAGGCAACACTAAAGCTCCGCGTGTGCTAAGATTTGTTCGTATTAAGGAAAATGGAAGGTTTTAATTGGTTGACGACTTGCGAGAGCTTTGTGAAAAAGGGTGAAAAAAAAGCTAAAAGTCTAGACAGCAGAAGGCAACTTAACGGACAACAAATGCATTGTTTTGAAAACAAATTGGTTCGGAAAGCACAATTTAAGCTCAATTCAATTCAGCAATAATATAGAACTTATTCAATTAACATTTATAGTTTTAAGTGAGCAAAATTATTAAAAAAACAGAAATATATGCCATGATCTCAATTAAAACGTTAAATAAGCATTAATAGAAAGTGTACAAAGAAATGAAAACGAGTCATTGGTAATAATAGGGGAAATGTGTTAATCGATGCCATATAGCAAAATATTTTTAACTAAACAATGTAAACGTTTTATAATATAAACTACAGATGACGGATTACTAAAAGCAAAATAGTAGCTATAATACTGAAACGTCTGATATCTGAAAACCTTTTGTAGCGTTCTACTATTCATACTGTTTCATTAGGAAGAAATTTAATGCTAAGACGGTGTTTAACACGATGAATACCTTGCCGTTGATTCGTACAGAATCTAAGCTGTTCAACGGAGAACAACACTTAAAGGAATTGTATAAATTCTGTAGAATTCCCGGTCAATGCCGGAAACATCCCGGCCTTTAGCAGTTAGGGATAAAATACACAACAATTTAATTATAATGTTAAAGCACCAAATATAAAACCTAAAATTGATTTCTATTGGTATTAGATAGATGCCTATAGATAAAAGTTGGCTGTCAATTATTAACGATCACATCAAGTACTCGGCTGTCAGTGTAAAGAAATTTACTGAGGGTTGTCATCCTTGATCTCCAATAAAAGCTTAATTAGTTGAAAACGAGAGCAAATTCGTTTCCTGAAACGTTTATTAATTAATATTTTTATTTCTTTAATTTGGCGAGATACCCAAGGAAACAACAGTAATGCAAAAAAAAGATTTCAGAAATATCAATTATATTTCTCATATTCCCATTAAATTGGTAATACATTCAATAATAATGATTATATTGATTGCCACTAATTTTTTCACAAATATATTGATGCCAAATTATTAATGTCTATTCTATCTCAAATATTTCAGAACAGTAATCTGAATCATCACTCTTTTTATCATGATTACATGCGAAACAAATAATAAATAACGGAATATTTTCCAAACAAATATTGTTCTTAAACGAGGTTGGTGGCTCATCATATTCATAAAAATGTTGCTTTATGTCAAAGGTACAATTTCAAAGAGCTCAATTCAATAAATTTGCAAACGTGATTTTGAAATTAGACCGCAAACTCGCGTGCTTGTTATAGTAGTTCTTACAAAAAACGCTATACCATTTCAATAGGGCTTTACTGACAATGGTATGGAGGTAATATTATAACAAAACCGATGCAGAAGGAAACGGGAAGCCACTGTATAGAAATTATATTTTCACATGATGTCTTCAAAGTAAGTGGAAGTAAAATAGTCTCACATTCGGATTTCCCGGGTGGAGCAACTGGAGAAGATGTAAAAACACGAAATACTAATCTAAAGAAAATAGCTTACTTGAACGTAGGAACACTCCTTCAGTGCAGAAGGCCTCGAAAAGACGAATTTTGGAGCGAAGTATATACCCATCCACACGAAAGCTACGCAAGGTAAAAACGCGGGAGTTGGAGTAATACTAAACCAAGAACGGCCAAAACGAGTAAAAGGCTACCTACAACACGACAGAAAAACTATAGTAGTAGAGCTGAAAACAAAACTTAATGATATCGCAATCATCCAAGTATCTATTCCCACAATGATATTGAAGAACCTATAAAATATGGGTAGGAATGGCATACAAAGAGAAACCAAAAGAGTAAACGAATTGAGAAAGCATACAAAATAGTATATTAAGTATGGAGAACGGTAAGGGATTTTTTCCGTTCGAAGACAATTGTTTGGATGAGGAGCGAAGCGAAGACTCTAATTACTGTCTGAGAACGGTAACCCTTAACGTTCGACGTGCTTATAACATTTTTGCACGATCGGAATTAAAATTATAGAAAAAAATATAAATTATTTACTGAGAAATTAAAACGAGCGAAACATCAAAATAATCGAAGTGATATGGCACACATCACTAGGTAACCAATTTGTTATTTGTCAAATAAAGTTTCATAAAATTGTGCATGTAAGTCTAATTTTGATTGTTTTTTAAAAAGGCGTCGCTAAGTATTTGTGCTGTTCAGTTTTTAGATTGGTAAGTATTTTTGCTGTCGTCGTAGTTATAGCAACTGGTAAGTTCCACTTACTGTTATAGAAACACCCATGCTAAATAATCAGAAATGACCGATCTTGCAAAAAATAGAAACGAGGAAAATTAAGCGCCATGAAATACAAAATGAGTACGGGAATAGTAGTTTGTACAACGAGAGTGGGTATGATGTCCATATCGCACGAGGATAAAGTTTGAGCACTCCGTCTACGGCGCGGCGTCGCGTTCAAACTCTATTCTCGTGCGATATGGACATTCCACTCGAGTTGTGCAGTGTATCTATTCTACGACTTATCAATGGAAAAAAAATGGAAAATTAAAAAATATATATTCAACGTTCAAGGTTAAATTGTAAAGATGGCAACTGATAAGACGTGTATAAAATGCAAGGTGGATTTTGATGAAGATAAGATAGTGGGTTGTGATGGAAAATGTGATGGTTGGTTTCATTTGAAATGTGCAAATATGACTGAACAACAGTTTGAAGTCATAGGTACGTGTGAAGGGTTAAAATGGTTTTGTAAGAAGTGTTTAGGTGAATGTGAGGTTAGGAGTGAAAAGATAACCAATAAACATGTTATGGAAAGCATTGAAGCATTAAAACTACTAGTGCTTAAACATAATAATATTGAAGTACAGAAAGAATCAGAAAACAGTCACAAGAAAACATATGCTGCAACTGTGTATGAAAAGGGCGTTGGGACAATTGTAGTGCAAGACAAAAAGGGACAGAAAGGACCAGATGTGGTTAAAGAAGCACTTAAGAAGGCCATTAATCCAAGCGAATTAGGAATTGGAATAGTGAGCGTAAAGAATTACAAGAACAAAGGTGTAGTAGTAACCTGTGAAAATCGCCAGGAAAGGGTTAAACTACAGCAGGCAGTGGAGTCGAAGTTAGGCAACCAATATAGCGTGCAAGTACCGGTTAAGCAGAAATCTAAGATTAAAGTAATAGATATTGAAGACGATTTGACGGAGGAGGATCTTTTAAAATGTCTAGTCGAACAAAACTCACAGGTTATTAATACACAGGCGGAAATAAAAGTAGTAACTATAAAGAAAAACCACAATAAGGCATTTGCAATTATCGAAGCAGATGAGAAAATAGCAGAGCAGTTGGTAGGAATCGGAAAACTCAAAATAAATTGGTCCATATGCAGAGTATTCGTACATCATAGCCTACTAAGATGCTACAGATGCTGGGGTTACAATCACAAAGCAGCTAACTGTAAAAACAAGGAAGTATGTGGCAAATGTGCTTCCGAGAAACATGATGGGAACTGTGCGGGAGAAAGTCAGTGTGTGAATTGTATCAGTGCAAACCAAAAATTTAACACTAGAGTAAATACAAAACATGCAGTTTTTGACAGAAGTTGTGAGGTTTTTAAAAGGGAACTGGTGAGAGCTAAAGATAGGTTATTGTTTGACTCAAGCATATAGCAATTAAACAATAACAAAAAAGTTAAAGTTTTCTTGCTAAATGCTAGGAGTGTATTGGCCAATAGAGATGAAATTAGCAATTTTATAAAATTGGAAAACCCATTAGTTGTGTGTCTGACAGAGTCAAGGTTAACAAACAGCATTGAGGATTTTGAGGTATGTGTAAATAAATATCGATTAATCAGAACAGATTCAATAAGTAGATTTACGGGAGGGGTAATGATCTATGTCAGATCTGATGTAGCCTTTAAGGTGAAAAGTGAATGTATATTACAAATGAATTACTGGTTTTTAATGATTGAAGTTACAATTGGATGTGAACTATATAATTTGGGATGTTTATATCATTCTCCTAGCGCATCACATACAGATTTTTTAAATTTTTTTGAAGAGTGGCTGGAAAATTTTGTGGTAAGTTGTACTAAAAATATTATAATAATGGGTGATTTTAACCTTAATTGGAAAAGAATTGATTGTGTATATACAAACAGGTTGAAACGAATAATAAATGATAGTGGGCTCATACAGCTTATTAATGACAGTACACATATCACTGATAGGAGTAGTTCTATTATAGATTTAGTATTAAGCAATAATCGTAAGTTATTGAAATGTGAAGTATTGGACGAACCAATTATTACTGATCATATGATAATTAGTTTGGAAATAAATGTAACTAAAAAATTAAGTAAGTGCGTAATGAGGGAAAACAAGTATGATCCGCAGCAATTAAAGGAAGCACTTAGGAATGTTCCTTATAATTTTAGGGAAAGAAATTTAGATCAGAAGTATGACAACCTACATAGAAATATTACTAATGTTATAGATTATTTTATGCCAAAGAAAGAGGTAGTAGTTAGGGATTTTGGTACAAAGTCATGGTTCAATAATAATGTTTTAAGTGCAATAAAAATAAGAGACTTGAATTATAAAAAGTTCCTGTTAACTAGAGATAAGCATGACTGGGAAATGTACAAAACTGCTAGGAATAGGACTGTAACCATTATTCGACAGGAAAAGAAATTATATTATGAACTAAATGTTGATGAGTGCAAAAGTGATCCAAATCGTATGTGGAAGACTTTAAAAAAGATAGTCTCAACGTCAGAAGTCGAAAATTTTATCGGGATCAAGTTTGGTTCGCAGGTAATTATAGATAACTCTATTGCAGCACATAAGTTTAATGAATTCTATATTGAAAGCATTAACGAAATAATTAATACAATAGGGAAAGTGCAAAAATGTTATACTGTTAATAAGTGCCATAGTAGTTTTAATGAATTTAAACTCATAATACAAGAGGATCTACATAAACTGGTTTTCTCCTTAAAAAACAAAAACAGCCCAGATGAAATTCATATTGCGTTCATAAAAGAGAATTATGTCGAGTTGAAAGATATACTAATTAATCTCATTAATTCATCGCTAGAGCAGGGGGTAGTGCCTAAAGCCTTGAAAACGTCAACAATAGTACCTATACGAAAGATTGCTAATACGGTGAAAGCAGAAGAATTTCGGCCTATAAACATGTTAGCAGCTACAGAGAAAATACTAGAGAGAGTGGTACACCTTCAGTTAACTGATTACATTCAAAATAACAATATTTTAACAGAACATCAATCAGGTTTTAGGGAGGGTTTTAGTTGTGAAATGGCATTTCAATATATACTAAACGATTGGAAAAACGCAATAGATCAAAATCTAATAGTATTAGTTGTCTACTTAGACCTTAAAAGAGCTTTTGAAACGGTAAATAGAGTCAAGTTAATAAAGAAGTTACAAGAATATGGTTTTGGTGGTACGGTTGTTACATGGATTAAAAATTATTTAATTGAACGCAAACAAAAAGTCAAGTGCAATATGGAGGAATCGAGCGAACTTACAGTAGAAAGAGGTGTACCCCAGGGAAGTGTACTGGGTCCGCTGTTATTTATCTTGTATATAAATGACTTGGCGGCTATAGTAAAATCGTGTAAAATACATATGTTTGCAGATGATACCATTATATATATAAGCGGAAAAAATCTCGTGGAAATGCTAGAAACACTAAATAGGGAGCTAACGGAGGTAAAAGACTGGTTATGTGATAATGAGCTTAAACTTAACGTTGACAAAAGTAAAGCAATGGTAGTAGCCACCCAGAAAAGGTATGAAATGTATGATAAAGCGATCATTAATGTAACAATAGGTGGTACAAAATTGGAATTAGTAGATACATATAAGTACCTGGGATTTGTAGTGGATAGACAGTTAAAATTTAAGGATCATATAAATTATATTTGCAAGAAAATTGCTAAAAAGATAGGAGTCTTAAGTAGGTGCAGCAGCTATTTATCAGTAGATGCGCGGAAAACAGTTTTTAATACAATAATTCTCCCGCATTTCCTATACGGAGCAACAATTATTTATACAGCACAGGAACAGGACTTAATGAGATTACAAAAATTACAGAATAAAGCCATGCGAATAATTTTGACTTGTAATAGATACACCAGTATTAGAGATATGTTGCAGAGGTTGGATTGGGTAGATGTAAGGACACTAGTTAAAATTTATACTTTGGTTTTTGTACAAAAAATAAAAATGGGCGAGGTTCCACAATACCTTACAGAACTCATAACTGGTTTTAATGAGGTACATAGTTATGAAACTAGACATAAGAGAGATTTTATGCTTAGTTACAAGAGCAAAAGTCTCACACAAAATTCAGTATTTTTCAAAGGAATAGTAGATTACAATAGATTACCAGAACATATTAAGCAAACCAAGAAAATACACTTTAAGAGTCAGCTTAATCAATTGTTTAAGAGCTAATATTATAAAATGTACATTAATTTGTTTACTGTTTCTGTTGGTAATTGTAAGAAAGTATATATGTAGTATATAATATAGTAATAGTAATTATTAGTAACATATATTAATATTTTTCTTAATAATAGATTTAAGTTCCTTGAGGATTATTAAGTAAGTTGGTATTCTTATGCAGATTTATATATATATAAATTAATGTTTAGCGATGGAAGGTGTTTTATGTATAGCTTATGGGCTAAATAAACGCATTATTATTATATAATTAATGAGATACCTTACAACAAAATCACGTTTGCCACACACAATTCAGCAGGTCGTGCACATAACAAAACAAACAATAAATGAAAGTTGCCTAGGTAAACACGACTAACGTGGTTTGTGATTGGTGTGAGGATATACGGATTTTAAAAAACTTAACAGTGACTACAAAGAAAAAACAAGACACAATCCATAAAAGATCCAGAAAAGCTATTTAGACAGAGATATAATATAAAAATAAATGTAAAGAAAACAAATGTGATGGTATAGGAAAAGCCAAACATAATATAAGTAATATATTAGCACAGATAATGAAGCGATTCAAGAAGTCAACGAATTCTCATATTTTGGTAGCATATGCACAAAAGACGGACGACGTATAAGAAAAATAAATAACAGAATAAATCTAGCGAAACGAAAATTTCACAAGAAAAAAGGAAATACTCCGAAATACATCTTATTAGAGACCAATAAGCAGTTTATTCAAATATGTCTAAGCTTACTCAACTTCGATATTCACCATTGAGATTTCGAAAACGGTAAGAGATACAAGGTCAGTTAAATGAGGGCAAAGTTTTAAATTCTATGAAAGAAGTTGGACCTAGCTGGCTTAGTTTGTGAGTGATTCCCAAAAAAGAAATTATTTTTCTTTGTGTCATACTACGTTGATTATTAGCCATTAGGACAATTTTTAGAAAAGGGTTCAAAAATCTGGTATCTTGTATTTTTACTTTTTTTTAATTTTCGGAATATTGATCCCAACTTTCTTATTTTAAATGCACATCAAGGATGGCTATGGACCTATGGCACCATTACGAAGAGCTTCCTCTTTTCACTGATATAAGGTTTGCTACACTTACTTTTATAAATAACCGAAATATGTGACAAAGATTTCATTTGTTTTCCAGTGATCACGGTCATAGGAAACATATTTTTTACATATCTCGGTTGTTTACGAAAACAAGTATAGAACAACTTATATTAATGAAAAGAAAAAAGATAAGCTCTTCGTAATTGTGTTATAGCAAACCTTGGTGTGTATTTAAAATAAGAAAGTAGTATCAATATCTTGAAAATTATGAAAACATAAAAATCAAAAATTAAATTTCAACTTCCCTTTGTGGCTTAACAATATCAAGTCAATTTTGATCTAAGTAAAGTAATAATCAACGTATAACAAAAAATTCTGTAAAAGACTTTCCTCACAACTTCCCTCGCAAGTGGACGTTGTGATACCAAACAGTTTTAAAAATCAAAGGAAACTAGATGTAAAAATACCTTCACGTTTGTAATAACACTGAAACAATAAAAGGAAACACTTGGTAATGCGAATTACATCAATTTTCAAATAAACAACGTTATCGGCGCTGGGATTCGAACTTCATCACCTGCGAACGAGCCGGCGAATGCGATTGCAATGGTTAATTACCCGTTTGCTGCACTCGGCCATTGGGAACCCCTCGCATCACTGATCTGCAGCATATAATCCGAATGAAAAATATCTTCTTACTGCAACAAACAGTTTTTGAGTTATACCGGCAACAGACAGACAGCCAGACAGACAGATAGATAGACAGACGGAATTGAGCACGCCTGTTTTTCGTCATTTAGGGACTTATTTTCGCGATTACAATACTCCGTGGTTTAGACGAAAGGAGTAAAAACGAAAATAAAAAAATTATGTTTTTTGGCCATGACTCAAAAACTAACGCGGTTAGGTCCAATTCATGGTTTGGATATTATGCAACATGAGAATTTACTACTTTTTTCCAATTTACCCGACCTTTTATCTCTTACCGTTTCTAAAATCGCAATTGCAGTACCGAAATTGAATAACCTTGCATGAAGGACAGCAATATATGGATGTGGAACTTGGACACTAAGCAAAATAGACAAAAGAAAGCTGGCAGAATTTTAACAGTGATGCGTAGGAGGCCTCTAAGAAGCAGTTCAATGGAGAGAAAACCCAATAAAGAAGTGCAAGTGGAAGAAGAAAAGAGAATACTGGAAAGTGGAAACATTAGAGGCAAAATGATGAAACATGAATGGAGGGAAGGATTATTAAAAGCAATTATAGAAGGAAAATTTAAAAAAGTAAACCCGAAAGAAAAGCCACGTTTACCGTTTATAAAACAAATAATTGGAGATATAGGAAGCAGGACTATATAAGGGAATCATAAAAAAACTGTAGTAGAGAAGAACGGGTTGCTGCGAGAGGAACCGTTATTCTTATTACCCCTGTTATGTCAAGACATGCAAGCTGTTGTATCTTGCTTAGTCTTAGTTTGGTAGATTCTTGCTTGACCTTGGGTCAGAACAATAGGGCCGCAATCATAATAGCAGGTCGGACCACTCTGTGGAAATGGTTGCTTGTATGTTTGATTTGTGGACCCATTGGCGTATTGTAGATCTATTTTTGTAAATGTATGGTTCATTAAGATAAACAGAATATTACTTTCTCACCAGATTTTTCAACTGCAAGCATTTTCTATAAAATGATGGAGTAACAATTTTATAAAGTTTAATTTCCAGGGAGGTGATCCATCATGCTGATAGTGGAGGTGTCTTAATTAGAAGCAATAAAACGCAGTAGTCTTCTCCACGTACATTTATTAAAAAGGCGACATGTTTCGAAGCCAAATTAAAAAACGGCAAGTAAAATAGCAACCATTCTCTGACGGAGAAGGCCTTCTCTTTGTTAAATTTGATGAAATAACCAGTACAACGATCTTTATAACATAGTTTACTGGTTATTGAATTAATTTTCTTCTCCAATGTGGTGTTCTTTGTGAATTTTTTATTACTACCTCGCCTTCAGCGCTTAACCTCAACTTAACCTAAAAATTTGAACACGTGGTTTCACCTGTTTTTAACCAATGATCATTTTGGCCTGAAGATGAAGCCAGTTTGGCTTCGAAACATGTCGCCTTTTTAATAAATGTACGTGGAGAAGACTACTGCGTTTTATTGCTTTTAAGTTTAATTTCTATTTTGTATGCATGCAACCATATCTTAAGTTTAAAAAAAATATTTGTGAACATGCAATACCTTAAGTTAACCTAAAATGAAATGTATTTTTTTAAGTCCAAAGAACTCTTGTACAAAGCCGAAGAGGGGTAGTCCCCTAAACGGTAGTAGGTTAGGTTTATTATAATTAGATATTGTATAAACCTAGCTGAATAAACTTTGAAATAATAATAAATTTTATAAATAGTATAGACTCAGAAATTGACATTTCGCCATTGTTATCCTCAGATAGGGAGATTTCAAGCTTTAAAGGTCAAGTATTGAGATTACAAAGCACCGAAACAAAAAACTAAGTTACATTTTATGACGGGGCCAATATAAAAATTACCTCGAAAATGTGTTGCATGCGATCTGGTTTAAGTCAATTTTATATTTCTTACAAGAATGGCGTTCCTTATTCGCTTATGGGCAAATAAAATACAGTAGTGCATCGATATGTGTGTTATCTACTACTCGAGCGTAGTAGTTTCAGTAGCAAATAAGTTGTTTGCGTAGCCAACCAATAAAGTAAATTCCAAGACTTATCGACACTGGAAAAGCACAGCGGTACTCGGCAAGAACAGTTTCTAAACAAAGCACTTTTTAATGTCTACTCGCACCCTAAAAAGCACTAAAAGCGACATCAACAAGCGATAGTGGCATGCCAAACTCAAATTCTCACGGCTTAAATAATGGGACAAATCGGAAATTAGTATAAGCACTTTTCAGATTGTCCCGTGGCTCACCTAAAGGAAACGGAATGGGCTGTAGATATCCCATTAGCCCCGAGAAGACCCCAAAAAAAAAGTACTCGTCCTCCAGCTTGAGATCCGGCACTTTCATGGCGTCTCCGCCCGGAACGGCGGGAAACTGCAGCTCGGAACCTCTACGTGCAGATGCGATGCCGATGTTGCTAAATCTAATTTCTCTGCCCTTTGTCTTCGGCTCGTGAGATTTATCCATAGGAAGTGCATTCCTGGCAGTTCTGAAAGATGAATTTTAGATAAAAATTGGCTGATTCCTGTAGCTCTTCAAATTTCTACGTACAGACTATAGTCCATTTACTTGACATCTGCACTGTCAGTATCAAAATTTAAAAAAATGTTTTGACTATACCACAAAAATAATGTGTTTTTTATTAGACTGTACAGTAATTTAATTGTTAAAATGTGAAAATAGCAGTGGTGCCACATAATGGCAGTTTGACAGTGCAGATGTCAAGTAAATGGACTATACATAATAGTAATCCCGTAAGATCAAATAAATATATAATAAATTAGCGTAGCCTGTGATTCGGGTTATACATTTGACAGTATTGAAGTTGTGCCATAGTAACCACCGTAAGTCTATGTAAAATTCGACGTTAGCATTGTTAGGTTTGCTAATGTCATAACTATTTGACACAGACTGACAGTAGCTACTTTGGTGTAACTTCATTAGGTACTACCAAAGCTATAAAACGAATCACATGCTACTCTAATTATAAATTATTATTATTTTTATTATTACTATTATTATTATTTATTGAAAGTAGGCGGCAGTTGTATCGGCAACTTTTCTCATACATACATATAGTGTGCAGAGTATAAAGTTTAAAACAAAATTAAAATTAATGGGTTAAGTACAAAACAAACATAATTAATAAAATTAACAAAATTACTTGCAAAATCCCCAGAAAATTAAACATAAAAAGAAGAAAATCAACAATAAGTTAATAAAATTTACAAAATTATTACGAAATCAAATGGATAATTATAAAAAAAAGTTAACTAGAAAATCAACCATCAATTAATAAAATTAACAAAATAATTATAAAATAATATTGGATAATTATATTAAAAAAAAGTTAACAACACAATTAACAATCAATTAATAAAACTAAACAAATTATATGTAAAAAGAAACAAAGGTAATTTAAAAATCAACAAAAGTTAATTATTATTGTCGTACAAAGATTTAAAGTTATTTGTGTTGCTTGCATGCACAACACTGGAAGGCAAATTGTTCCATCGATTCACGACTCGATTGCTAAAAAAATGTTTTCTGGCAAGAATGTTGCTAAAATCCTCCTGAAGCTTATACGAATGTCCTCGAAGATGGCTATTGCTACTGGGTACTAGTATATCTTCTAAAGGAAACGAATAGTGATTGAGGAATATCTTAAACACCTCGATAATATCAATACGTTGTCTACGTTCACTAAGAGTAGTTAGCTGGAGTCTATCCAGCCGTTGTTCGTATGGCATCGATCTTAAGCAGATAGGAATCTTTGTGGCTCTACGCTGTAAGCCTTCTAATAGGTCGATATCTTTTATAAAGTAAGGACACCACACTGTAGTTACATACTCAATAATAGGTCGTATGTAAGAAATATAAGCTTTTTTAAACAGCTCAGGTGAGATACTACTTCAAAATGAACGCTGGATTAAGTACAGAATGGAGTTCGCTTTCTTTACAATTTTTGTAATATGTGTTTCCCATTTTAGGTCATTCGATATTGTCACACCCAGATCTAATTGCTCACTCACTTCGCGCAGAACAGTACCATTTAGAAAATATTGCACTTTGGGACTGTTGTGACCTATATGCAGTACTGTACACTTATCAGATTTTAAAGAAAGTAGCTATTTTTTGCACCACTCTTCTAATGTTACCAGATCTTCAACAAGAGTGTTGTTTGGAAGATCGGTGGGTGAAGAAAACATTTTAGTGTCATCGGCAAAAAAGCTTACGGATGATTTCATGTCGCTGGATAAGTCGCTGATAAATATTAAAAATAGAATCGGACCCAGGACAGAGCCCTGAGGAACTTCGCTGAGTACTGGAAGAGGCTTTGATGTAGTTTGCTGTATACGCACTGAAAACGTTCGATTTGATAAAAAATCTTCTAGTAGCAGAACCAAAGCTCCCCGTATCCCAAAATGTTCTAATTTAAGGATTAGTCTTCGAATAGGTACTCGGTCAAAAGCTTTTTCGTAGTCCAGATATATGATATCAATGCATTTTCCCTGATTTACTGCGTTGGTCCAAAGGTTTAAGTTGGATAAGAGGTTGGTTACCACAGACTTTCTAGGAGAAAACCCGTGCTGGTTTGATGGAATTACACCATTGGCATTGAGAAATTCCATAAGCCGTTTAACCACTAGTTTTTCAAACACTTAAACACAATACAAGTCAAACTAATCGGCCTGTAGTTATCAGGTTCCAGCTTGTCCCCCTTTTTATATACTGGGACGATTAATCTGCCAATGCATGGGAACACCGTTTCAGTAAATGAGGGGATATTTCATCGAGCCCTGGAGATGAATGGAGATCCAATGATTCGGTGATTTTAATCACTTCTTCTGAAGTTACTGTAAATGCAGGTATTTGGTTTTCTACTCAATTGGAAGACGGAGACTTGGCAGGTTTCCAGAAGGTTCTTTGACAAAGGACTGAAGAAATCTCTCCGCTAATTTGTTGGTTACTAATTCAGGATTGGTTTGTACAGATCCGTCGCTATCTTTCAGGGAGAAGGAAGACACTCGAGAAGTTAGGTTACTCTTCAAATATTTAAAAACGTTTTTCTGGTTACCAGGCTCAACAAGTGTGTGCTCATAAGCGGAGCGGGCAACTCTAATTTTATCAGTTGTAGCATTATAGTCCGGGAGCCAGCGACCTTTTTTAATGACCAAAACCACAAAAGCTGAAAATGTTTCCTAAGCTTTATTTGGTATCACTAGTAAGTGAATGGACCTCCAGCTGGCGCACTTCCGGGGGGTGTAGCTGCGGCAGCCTCCCAAACACGTAAAATAATAATTAAAATAAACTAATACCGCAAAAGCTGAAACTTTGTTAACATGTTGCTTATGTTATAAATAAATGAAAAAACATATCCAGCCGAATTTAGAGTGGGGGATTATGCCCCAGCTATTCACGTAAAGAAGTGAAAAATATGAGCTGAATAAACTGATACCGCAAAAGCTGACATTTGGTAAACTAATAGTTAAGTTAATAACATAAACGAAAAAAACATCCAGCTATATATTTAGTGGGGGAAAAGTGTCCAGCTGATGCAGTGAAAAACGCTGCGCGTCGGTATGCGCTCGGGCGCGTTGTATCTTTGACTGCATCAGCTGGACACTTTTCCCTCACTAAATATAAAGCTGGATATATTTTTCGTTTAACTTATTCAGTTAACTATTGTATTACCAAATTTTAGCTCTTGCGGTATTAGATATCTATACTTTTCTCATTAAACACAGCGCGTCCATGCAGTTATTGGATGATATATACGTATAACTTTTCTGCTCTAAAAAAGATAATAAAAAATAGGTTTACTATGAATTATTACATTTTTTTAGCATTTATTTACAAAAAACATACTAAAAATAAAAAGAAACGTATACAGTGCATTCCAATTAAAACGAGCCACCCCGTATAATTCCGTTATTTTTATATTTATATAAAAATCCTAAAATACGTCAATTTTTCTTTTTAGGGGGACACAGTTTTGTGTCAAAATTTACTCGTTCAGAGTTAGTTCCTCCCCCCACCAACACAAACGTCAAAAAGTTCAAATAGAAAAGGGGGTCGAGTAATACCTCATCTTAAAGGGTATCAAATTCTTCTTTTAATGCTTTTTAGTTTTTCAAAATCTCTTCTGTAGTTTCCGAGAAAATTTACCCTAAAAATGGTAACCCGCAAAAAAGTAATGTTATGGGATCACACCTTTTATAACTTTTTCACTTGTGAGTACAACACCTTTTTTGCAAGAGAAAAAACTAAAATAAAACCGGTAACAACTAGAACTCCCATAATCTTTACTCAAGTTGGCTTTTAATAATGGGGTGGCTCGTTTTAATTGGAATGCACTGTATAGTGTATAATATATCAACAAATTTTTTAGATTTGGCCTTCTTCGGATTCATCGCCATCGAATTCATTATCGCTTTCGTTATCGCTGCAATTGATGTCGATCTTTAAAATATCTTCGTCATCATCTATAAACATATATAATAATAATAATATATTAAAAGATATAGATGATAATAATATAAAAACGTATAACACGCGAGAGCAAAATTGTAACGCAAATCGGATTATGAATTATAAAAAAAGTTTTCATGCTATACAAAATTGTTATAAATATTATTCAGTTTAATTTTTAAATTAAAATTAAGTTGGTAAAATTAAAAAGAAAAATATCCGGTACCCCCCAACCACGAAAAGCGCCCTTCCGTGCTTTCCAAGAATACTTCGACACTCAACATCAATCCGTTTCGCTAATACAATGAAATGTTATGAACCAGTTATTTATAAAAAAACCCCTAAAAAAATTTAAAAAACTATTTGCACTTTTATGTGTAAATATTTACTTTTCGCATTTTAATGTCCACATATTTACTGTTTATGCTATGTATAAATATTTAAATGTGTAAATATTTACTAAAACTTTTTAAATTCAAAAACTTGTGAGATAATATAAAAACTGCATGGACGCGCGTGTTTAATGAGAAAAGTATAGATATCTAATACCGCAAGAGCTAAAATTTGGTAATACAATAGTTAACTGAATAAGTTAAACGAAAAATATATCCAGCTTTATATATTTAGTGAGGGAAAAGTGTCCAGCTGATGCAGTCAAAGATACAACGCGCCCGAGCGCATACCGACGCGCAGCGTTTTTCACTGCATCAGCTGGACACTTTTCCCCCACTAAATATATAGCTGGATGTTTTTTTCGTTTATGTTATTAACTTAACTATTAGTTTACCAAATGTCAGCTTTTGCGGTATCAGTTTATTCAGCGCATATTTTTCACTTCTTTACGTGAATAGCTGGGGCATAATCCCCCACTCTAAATTCGGCTGGATACGTTTTTTCATTTATTTATAACATAAGCAACATGTTAACAAAGTTTCAGCTTTTGCGGTATTAGTTTTTTTTAATTATTATTTTACGTGTGTGGCAGGCTGCCGCAGCTACACCCCCCGGAAGTGCGCCAGCTGGAGGTCCATTCCCTTACTAGTGATACCAAATAAAGCTCAGGAAAAATTTTCAGCTTTTGTGAAATGACTAACTCTAAACGGTCGCTGGCTCCCGGACTATTAGTAACGCGTCGATACGAGAAATCATCACTCTGCGATTTTGTGCGTTTGTAGCTATCCTACAATGTTCGTTTTCTCTTAATTAGTTTCAAAATCGCCTAGACATCCAAGGTTTATTTATGTTACGTTTTTGATTAACAAACGGTACATAAAAAGTTACTGCCGTGGTTAATGCATCAGATATCACTGTCCAATTCCTTTCAACGTCCGTATCAGTTAAGAGTGTTTCCATCTTAAGCGATTTTAAGGAGTTATTTATATCATCGTAGTTTGCCGACCAGTAGTTTCGCATTTTAGGTTTTTCCCTATTGCCCGCTGGAACCAATAGGTGCATCAAAAGGAACTTCTGATAGTAAGTTTTTGTCAGTGGTGAGTATCAGATCTAAGAGCCATGGATTATTTCCGATTCTATATCTAGTAGGTTGGTTTACTAATTGAAATAGATTACAGTCGTAGTACGTATTTAAACATAAAGTAGGTGGACAATTTCCTTGTGGAAGAATAGGGTTAGGCCAGGTTATACTTGGGAAGCTAAAGTCTCCAAATATCAGTACATTACTATAATTTTCTACAGCAGACTTAATAGAGCTTAGCATGAGAATGTTGTCTTCAAGCAGCTCTATCTTTAGCCAAAGAGAATTGATGTTGCCACTGTTAAATTCGTCAATTACTTCACAACAGACTTCACCGGTGGGAATATTTTTTGCAATATATATATATATATATATATATATATATATATATATATATATATATATATATATATACATGTTTTCCAGCATTGCAAAGCCCAAAATGGTATATCTTCCTTACTATACGAAGCCCAAGACCTACTTACGTAGCCCGGTTTTGGGCTTCGTAATTTTCACGTGTATAAAGGTGTTATTTCAAGTTTTTGGCATTACAGGGCACGTCTGGTGAATTTTCAGTTTGGCGGGTAAGGTCACTATATATCGCAAAATACACGCGTTTAGTTCAGAAACATTTCATATAGGGGGCGTACAGTCGCGGTGTATAAACATTGTGGATATTTTACCGATATTACCCGCCCTAATATATTTTGGGCATTATAGGAGTCCCGTAAATCTGGCAATAGCGCATTC